>CAOKZL010001814.1:0-277061 GCA_948472985.1 Iguana delicatissima
CCTGTTCAGTGAACTTTGTCTCACTACACCTCTGTGTGTATTGCTGTTTCCAATCACAGAATTTAAGAAAGAGATGAAAGCATTGAAATTAAAGATGAAAGAAATTAATCAATTTATATTGTAGGTTGCAGGAGAAGTGGAACCTGTAAATGAAAAGATTCAGAATCTGGAATAGAAAATACAGAACTTGGACTTTAGAAAAAAGAGTCTGAGTAAAGAGTGTGAACAGGATTTAGATGCTTTGCTTTGATGGAACGACAGGAAAGGGAAAACTGCTCATTTTTCGGGGAATCTCAGAACAAGCTGACAAAAAAAATCTAAGAAAGAATGGTGAAGACTATTGTAAATCTGTTGAAGAAATGGAAGGAAATACAGATTTGGAAAAGTTGACACAAGATGTGATCTACCTTCAAGAAAGTCATGTAAGAAGAAGAGACATCAAGCATTTACATTATCCTAAATTAGACAAGGAATTGATCATGGAATCACTGGAGAAAAAAATGGAGTGGTTGTTAATGAAATTCTAATCTGTTACTTGAAACTGTATTTGAAGAAGGTAGGTACATTGAGGTTCAGAATGATAGCTGTGGAACCAAAATATTAATGGTAGAGAATTATGCCCTTATAGATAACAAACAAGTTTTTAATGAGGACCTCATGGACAAATCAATGAGTAATATATTTGAGTTTTGGGTGCTTCTCAGAGATTGGAATGGTGTTATCAGCCCACAGTTGGATAGATCTTTTGAAAAAAATATAAGTATTAGACAAGGAAAATTCCCAAAAAACTTTTTTTGATATGATTGACAACTGAGGCAGGGAAATGAATGCTTGGAGATTTAAATGTAGAAATGTTAAAGACTTTATACTTTTTTTCAAAAAGACATAATTCTTTTTCAAGAATTGACATGATATTGATCTCAAAGCCATTAGCATACAACAAAAATTGATAGTTTACCTAAGACTTTCATAGATCATAATCCTGTGTCCTATATTTGAGGGGAAGAGAAAGGGAAACACTTGAAGATTGAATGAAGCCTTACTTAAAGACAAAAACATACTTAAAACCTGGAGGAAAAAATTGGCAGAATATTTTAAAGATAACCTGGGAAAAGGGGTTGACATCAATGTAATATAGGATACTAGTAAAGCATTCAAGAGAGGATGTTTCATTCAACAACGTACAGAATTAAAAAGAGAGAGAGAGACAAGGGAAGATGCAGATACTTTCAGATGAGTTAGGAAGTAAAAAGGCACTGCTCAACCAACAAATTAAGAAACTTCAAAAACAGCTATGAGTAAGGACAGGAGAAATTGAGGAGAAGCTACGTTATGGGAAGCAGAAGAACTTTGAATTTGCAAATAAACCTGGAAGGTGTGTATCTTTTAAACTGAGAAATGAAAGAAAGAAGAAGCTTATTCTGAAGATACAAAAAGAAAATGAGGTAGTTAGTGATAATGTTAATATTAGGAAGGCATTTTATCATTATTACACTTCACTATATAAGAAACATCAAGTTGCTAAAGAGAACTGGCAACTGCCTAGATAGGCAGACTCTTCCACAGATTTTGAAAGTGCAAAAAAAAGATGATAAATGTACCCATAACAGTGTGTGAGATTGTCAAGATCATAAAAAAGACTAAGCCCAGCAAAGCTCCAGGTCCAGATGGCCTATTGGTGGGTTACTATAAATGTTTTGAAGAACAGTTATTTGTGTCTCTAAAGAAATTAAAGACAAGAAAGGGTGCTGAGACTTGGAAGGAGTCAATTGTTGTTTTAATTCCCAAAGAAGTCCAAGATTTGACATTTTTTTAAAAAAACTATAGATCTATTTCGATATTGAATAATGATTATTTTTTAATGGTTTTAGGAGAAAGACTGAAAAAGATTTTGCAAGATTTTATTTATAAAGATTTTTTTTTTTTTTGGCCAAAAATACAATTATGAGACAATACCAGATGTGTAGTGGATATCCCAGAATATTTAGATAATCATAAGGAAAAATAGTTTTGCTCACCATTTTGAGTGCTGAAAAAGCCTTCAATAATTTGATGTCAGACTTTTTGTTCTGAGTTCTAGAGAAGATGAGGTTTGGAGATGACTTTATTACATGAATTAACACAATTTACAATGTACAGAAAGCAAAGATTTGTTTAATTGTGAGCTGAGTAAGCCATGTGGCATTCAAAAAGGCATTAGACAATAATGTTTACTTTCATTCCTATTATTTATTTTATTTCTTGAAGTGTTAAACAGAGTGGTAAGAGAAGATGAAATAATAAAGGATAAAGAATAAAAAAGAGAAGTGTATGAGTTAAGAACTTTTACAACTGATTTGTTGTGGAAAACCCTACTGAATGCATTGAACTTTTGATTGAGAGATTAAGAGACTGGAGACATGCCTGGATTTAATATAAAGAACAATAATGTTAATGGAAAACATAAGAAAGGAAGAACAGATGAACAGATACAACTGATTAATAATGTGAAAATTGAGAAAAAAAGTGGCATACCTGGGCATCATGATGACAAACATGTTGTTGAAGAATCATTATATTAAAATATGGAATTATATTTAAAAGGATTTGTAAAGCTGGATGAAACATAAATTATGATTATCTAGCAGAATTTCTATGATCAAAATAAACATCCTACTGAGAATGTTATACTTGCTGATGGCTATATCAATTTTAACCGTTGATGTCTTGTGTAACATACAACATTTGATAAGTTACTTTAAGGGGTGACAGCTACCAAAATCCTCCAGCCAGCATGGAAATGGTCATTCTGATAAGGGAAATGTGGGAGCTGTTGTCTTTCCCAAAATAACTTTTCAAAGTTCTGACCAGGGCCTTGTTTCACCCAGCTCCTCTCTGAAGCACTCCTCTAGGATGTTATTTCTACTAACATGAGAGGCACCGGACCTGACACATACTTGCAGCAGTTAACTATCACAGACCAAACTATTTATCTCACTTTATACATTATAGAGATTCAGAGTAATTTAAAACAAACAAACAAACCTCTTCCTGCCTGCTTTTACCCATCTGACCTATTTTTATTCTTCCATATCCATCTTCTCTTAGGCTGCTTTACTGGCTCTGCTGTTTAATAGGAAATTCTGTTCAAAAATTTGAAGGCCTTGTACTACTGGAATGCTGAATCCACAAAGCCATTCATGCCTGCAAAACCAATTCATGTCATTTCCATTTAAAACCAAGAATACACATGACAATTAATTTGGCAATTTTTCTACCTGAAGGTTTCCAGCGAAGCTCATTCTGTTTACATCAAAAGGAAATCTGCCCCTTTGCTTCAACACAGCTGCTTCCAGTTAAGCAGATGTGTCCCAAGAGATGCTCCCAAACATGTTCTTGTTTAATTGGGCCATGCACCTCTTGGGGGCATGTTAGGTGCAACTAATACACATCTGTGAGGAGGCCATGCTTTATGCATGCTCTTGTTAAAATGCTTAGGGTTTTCCAGAGCCTAAGAAAGCACCCAACCCGGTATATTCCGGATGTTTTGGACTACAGCTCCCATCATCCCCTGACTGCCATGAAATTTGCAATGTACTAGGTTGAGGAAATTTACCTCAAAGTGATGTGTGTGCACACATGTCTCCAAATCCTTTCAGGAGTACCACTGCATACTTAGAAACAATATCCTGTTTATATATGTTTACTTGTTGGTGCCCTATTCCAATGTAGCTATAGTCATGTAGGTGGTCACAGCAGAAGGGAATAGCTATGGGTGTAGCACACATGAAGAAAGAAAGGCTCATTGGAGATATAGGCTACTTGGAACCAGGAGATTTTCTCTGTCCTCCTTCACCACCTCTCCATGACCCTGGAAAAAGTGCAACCACTGGTATAGTGTACTACCTATATATATTTTAAGCCTATAATAGTTCTTCCCATGGTTCAGCCTGATCAACTTGACATTGGCATGGAAATAATATCATTAATTCTCCCGGCTCAGCCTCTTCCATAGAATAATGACATCCATTTTATTGTGGAAGAAATTCTGGTCTTTTTCTCCTCCCCAAAGCTGGCTTTTATGACTTCGTGCCATAAGCACCAGGTGTTGATGAAAATTAGAGAAACAACTGTGCTGTCACCTTTCCTCAAACTTCTCCTTAGACCACAAGAATTATAAGCAGAGCATCAGATGACAACTCTGATCAGGTTTGCACAAATGATTCTATTTCATTTCCACATGAGCCTGGCCACAGATGGAAACAGAATACTAGACCAGAAAAGTATTTTCTTTAAACCACCAGGCTCTTCTTATATTCTTGTGTGGACCATTTATAGTAATGTGTTAATCCAGGACTGAATTAGGGCTTTTTATCTAAAGGTGAGTTGGGCAACAGACTAATTCCATGTTTTGTTCTAGACAAACTATTGGGAAATTTGGAAGATAGTGGTGGATCTCTTACCGCAAAACATGGGTGACTCAGGGGTCTATGCACGATGCCAGTACCCCCATACAAAGATGGGGAATATTAGCTCAAACTGGGAGGCCTGCGAGAGGTGGATAACCTAGTGAGATCTTTCCATTAATGTTTATGAGGTCTTCCCAAGGAAGAATCAGCCAGAGATTCAAAAGTAAATTCAAATGAGTCTTTTGGGGGAATTGATCAAATGCACACAAAATCTAGACAGTCATGCACTCATACAAGGCTCGCTGAAGAAAAAGGGAGGAAAGGTTGTGGATAGCCAGATTCAGGGTATACTGGGTAATATTTACTAGTCCCAAAGAGCAGCTAACAAGCAGTGATGTGGCTTAGACTCATGTCTAAGGACAGTACACAATTGGGAATTGGAGTGACAGCTTGGTGACCAGCAAGTGGTGTACTGTGTCTATCTGGATAAAACTGGGAATTTTTGTACACTATTTCTGCCAGGGGGACAAGGGTGTGAATGGTTTTCAGGGTGGATAAACAATGGAGTTAGCAGAGTGGACAATGGGATTTGGAACAGGCCAATGATCTTAGCGTTAGGTGACAAAGGGTAATGGCTGTCTGATAGCTAGGTGTTTGTTGGAGGGGTTTGAGGGTACTAGGGAAGTTTGCAGGTTGAAGGAAATGGAGATAAGACAATTGGCTGTTTGGTGAGAACCTCCCAGTCGCTATTGTCCCAAATGGCAGGGTTGTTAAGGTTTGCTTAAGCCGATTATCTCTGAAGTTACCTGATGATTTCCTGACTATGACCTGGAAACCCCTAGAGAGTGTTTCTGACCTACATTGCAATGTATATGTTTGGCTAGCTTCTTCCTCTTGCCCAGTATGGCAATTTTGTCACATCAGATTGCATTTTATATTAAAGCCAATTAATATAACTTGCCAATTAAATCATATTTCACCAGTCAATGTGTGGGAGTATACGGCCTGATAATAGATCTCTCAGGAGACTAATAAAATTGGCAAGTCAAAAATTGAACAACAACCAGTCCCAAACTCACCTACCCACAAGAAATAAGCTTATGCCCTTTCTGCACGATGTCGCTGTCTTGTTTCTGCCACAGGATGGCAGCAGTTGGCAGGTCGCGCTTCTGCATGACGTTGTCGCCATCCCGCTGCCATCCTGTCATGGAGCATCACGCTTGCACAGTTTTCACAAAATGGAAAAAATGTGCTTTGCGTCTGAATGGCACAGCGCTCCAGTCACTTCTGGCCATGCGGAAGCTGCGGAAGTGCATTGGTGACACTTCCTTACGTAGCACAGCAATGGAAAAAGCCCAGCTGCACTGCGGAAGGAAGACGTGGCGCCATTACGTTCTCTTCTGCATTGACTGAGCGGGTGCAGAGGGGAGCATTGGTCTTAAGGATTTAATAAAAGGCTAATTTTTGACTTGGCATTGAAATGATACAAACATTGATGGTAATGAAGACTAAGGCCATTTCCACAAGACAACGCTCTTCTGCATCTTCTCACTGCAGTCCTGGGTCCAGAAGGGAATGCATCAGCATTCCTGAAGGACTATGCTGTCCTCCTCCTTCCTGCTAGGCCCCGTGACCATAGCAACCGGCCTGAGGCCCAAGAGCTCTCAACTGAGAATTCCAAAGGCCCCTCCCTAAACTGCCAACCCCAGGATTCCATAGAATCTCCACAGCCAGCCAATCATATGAGGTCCTCTCGCCTCACACAGCCAATCGTACGAGATCTTCGCCTGCCTGACACAGACAAGCAGACAAACTCACAGAAAAACTTTGACTTTAGATAGTACATAGAATAGTCCACTAGCTATTGATCTACATACTAAGTGGTTTACAACTAAGTTTGCATTGCCTGCACTTTCCATCAGCTTATACTACAGAGATAAAAGTAAAAGAGTAATAGTCAGGAGCTAGCAGTTGACATGATTATAGTAAAAACACTGTATTACAAATACTGAAGAAGTAGTAAAATTTATTCCATAAAAGAATGGGAAAATGAGTTATTGAAATAATATGCTATGTCCTAATTGTCAAGCCATATTAGAGGCTAAGAAGGTAGGTTATATATGGATGCATTTTTTTTTGAAACTCTGATATACTTTTACGAAATGTCAGGAAAATAAGTATGGATATGTTTTTGACATTCTTCCTGCTTTCAGACAAGGTTTTTAACAAGCCATTTATTATAGTATAGTTCTTGTAAATATTTAACTCCCAACAGAAGTCATTCCCAAACATGTTCAAGAACATTCTGTTTTTCAAAACCTCAGTTTAAATCTCTGTTTAAAATGAAAAGATAACAACATTTCCAAAAAAAAAAAAAAAAATGACTGGCAAAGCCTTTGCTTGCTACATAGTTTGAAGTCTCTTAAAATTGAGTTATAAAAGGAGAAAGGATTAAATCATGCAGAATGGATGTGCCAATCCATCTGTGCCTTCTGCTTTAATACATGCAAGCAAATCTTTTAGTAGAAAGTGGAGTAATAACTCCTTGACAGCAAACATAGCCTAAACTCAGCAATGTGAACTTTCAGGACTGTTTGGTAGTAGCGCTGAATGGAACTAAGGCTACAGAACCAAACACTGAGTGTCTGCCAAAGTGTTGTAGAAGCATGAAAGAGGCTACTATAAGCAATGCTTAGATGAGATGCTGGTAGCAAAACGTCTGCTAAATGCTACGATTTAGCCAAGGGCTTACCATTGTGGCCAAATCTTTGCAGATTTGGCTGAAATAGTGCAGTTGTAATCCAGGCTTTCAACTTGGAACTTACATCCTTGGTCTTGCTTTGGCTTCAGACCAACATAATGGGTTTTTAGGCTTCAATTTTAACATTTATGAATATTTTACCCCAGAGGTGAGAATCAGGAGGGCTTTCAGATGCTTAACTCCCAGCGGCTCCAGTTAAAAGAGCATATAAAACCATTAAGAGAGCATATAAAACCTTTAAAAGAGCATATAAAACTGTTACATAATAAAAACACTCATTACAAACTTTAAAATTCATAGTTTAAAAATCATCCGGGTAAGCCTGCTGTAAGAGATTACTTTTAAGTGCTGTTTTGAACTCAGAGTATCCAGAGCTGGGGATGTTTAGTCTGCAGAAGAGAAGGTTAAGAGGGGACATGATAGCCATGTTTAAATATTTGAAGGGATGCCATGTAGAGGAAGGAGAGGGCTTGTTTTCTGCTGCTCCAGAGACCAGGACAAGGAGCAATGGATTCGAGCTGCAGGAAAGGAGATTCCACCTGAACCTCAGGAAGAACTTCCTAACAGTCAGGGCTGTCCGGCAGCGGAACACGCTGCCTCGGAGTGTAGTGGAGTCTCTCTCTTTGGAAGTTTTTAAGCAGAGGCTAGATGGCCATCTGTCGGGAGAGCTTTGAAGGTGTTCCTGCATAGCAGGGGGTTGGACTGGATGGCCCATATGGTCTCTTCCAACTCTACATTTCTATGATTCTATGATTCCACATTTGGGGCAGCTAAAGAAAAGGTTCTCTGAGTGAATGGAGAAATACTTGGAGCTAAATAAGAAGTAATGCTGGGAGTTGCAGCATAACAATATCTGGGGAACCTTGTGATTTCCCTGTTCTAGCCAAATAGTTTAACTAAAGATGCAGCAGACTGGCATTAAAAATCCAGTTACTAATGGTACTGAAAAAGCTTAGGGAAAGCCAGCGTGATGTACTGATTCGAGCATTGGACTATGACCCTGGAGACCAGTGTTCAGTTCCCTGATCAACCATGGAAACCAACTGTGTGATCTTGGGCACATCATGCACATTCAGCACCAGAAAACCTTGTGATAGGTTTGTCTTAGGGTTCCCATGTGTCAGAAATGACTTGAAGGCACACAACAACAACAACAGTTTAGGACAAAGACTCCATTGGAGAACCTCTGATGAGGTCAGTAGGAATTAATGTAATGTTTTAGCCTTTGTACCATGAGACTTGAATTTTAGAAACTGGTAGTCTGTGACACCATTTGGAGAACTCAGCATATCAGGTCCTACAGCACTTGAAGCAAGGCCCCTGTGATTCAAGCACTTTCTCTGTTCTTTGTGTCACCATTGAGTGCCAGCTGAAATTTCATCATAATGATCCCATTAAAGTACTTAAAACAGTCACAAAAATGATAGAAAAAACTCTCTTTATAGAAGCATGCATTGGTATACACACAGAGACACAAACACACTGCTAAAAATGTATCTCTTCCTCCTAATGAACATCTGTATTTTTACTTTTTCCAAAAATTGGGGCTCAGGGTACCTTAGAGTTTGAAACAAGTGTAATACAACTAAAAACCTTCAAAAATCAGAATCTAAACAGAATTAAAGTAATTGCAGTATTAAAACACTTCAGCATGCATATGTAAGAAGGATTCTAAAAAGTAAAAAAATCAATTCAATAAAAACAATAGAGCACTATCTAAAGCCCTTTCTTTAGAAATCTTCAGTTCTTAAAGATTGTTAGAATAAAGAACGCAACAGAAGGACAGCAAGGACATTATGTATGTCTACACGATAAATGGTAAAATGCATTGATTTCTTCATATAACCATGTACGAGCCTGCAGCCTACAACACAAAGAGTGCAACCATATTTCTTGGGATGGGAAACATCTGGCCCTTCATATGTTGTTAGATTTCCGCTTCCATTATCTCTGATCATTGGCTTTTCAAACTAGGTCTGATATGCATATCAGGAACAGAAACCATGAGGCTGCCCAGATGTTTCTGGGCTGCAGCTTCCAGCAGCTAATAGCAAGGAATGCTGGGACATGCCAATCAACAACATAAGGAGAGCCTCAGGATTCCCACCCCTATCCTAGGGCCAGACTAAATATAACATTGATTGTATGAATGTCATTCACATGTATATTTTATATACATATGTAAATAAATAGCAACTGTAGGAAAACCCAAACTTTGACCACCAGGAGGACTGTTAGCTTACGTCTTTCTCGTGCTTTGAAAAAAAAATCTCCTTGATGAAACTTCCTTTTACCTTTGAAAAGAAAAACTCCCACTGGTATCAGTGAGTGCTTCATTTTAAATTACTGATGTGCTGAAAATACTCTCACCACACACATGAGGGTGCATGCACATGGACACATTTTGCAAGGCTCATTCTCCTAAGAATGCAATTCTCTCCCAACCCCCCAGTCAAGTATTAACTGATGGGAAAAAAGTATTGAATATTCAGCTATAGATTATTCATAAAGCCAAAGTGCTGGTCCCAACTGAAGAGAAAAGATACAGGGGAAGCAATAATAAAATGAGTATTTTTTTAAAGAAAAAAAAATCCTGGTATTTTCTGAAAAGAATTATTGCTGTGTTTGCAGCTAATTTGTTTCTTATCTTCATGCATGTATATTGATTTTCTCCACATCTTTTATTTATCCCTACTTCCTTCAGGTTGATAAACAACAGTCTATTAAGCAGACAACAGGAAATCTGGATCTTGAAAGTAGTTGTACTGTTAAATGCCTGTAGTTTCACTGACTGGATCATTTTGCAAATCCAGATGTAGAAGTGGCTTTCTTAGCATTTTAATTTGTTAGACTGATTTCATTTAATCATGCTGTAAGCACGAGTTGTCCATGTGGGGCTGATTTTGAAGAAATTCTTTCTTCCATCTTTGTTGTCATTACACCTGCCAAGGTATAGTCTCTATGGGGTAACACAGCCAAGTATGTCTTCTGCAGCAATAACAGCAAAAAAATTTGTGGAAGCTAAGAGACCAGCCTTCTCCAACATGAAGCTTTCAGAATCTATTAGACAACTCCCATAAGCCCTTCCCAGCACTGCTGATTCTGAGACATGATGAGATCTATAGTCCAAAATATCTGAAGGATACCAAGTGAGAGAAGGCCTGTCTACATGGTGTTTTGAGACCTCTATGGGTCTTTTTCTCTATGATTGATGGGTTTTATCTGTCTAAATCCTAGATAAATTGCTCCGTCAGGGTAGGTGTAGGAAAGAGAGTTGAAGAACATCTTTTGGCATTCCTTGGGTACACTGTACCCTGTTTGGGCTTGATGGGGATACACAATGTATGGTCTTCCAGGAGTTCTTGGACTGAAAATCCTACCAACCTTTGTCAGCAATACCAACAGATGCCACTAGGGACTAAATCCCAGGGACCTATTACTATTATAGGTTGTTAAAATTTTTTATTTTTTTTCCCAAAGGTATTTGAAAAATGGTTGAAAATGTGTTTCTTGGGTCCTGTGAGAACTTGAAGAAGAGCATCCTAGATCCCTGAGACTTTTTGCAGCTTGGAGTTTAATCCATGCAAAATTCACATGTGGCAAATGAAATGAACAAAGAACAGCATTCCTAAACTATTTAATAGCTCTGGATCCCTTCTTCCCACTTTGGGAGAAAACATCAGAGGCAGCATGGAAGGCTCCCGTTAAAGCCCATGCATTGAAATAGACTCATTTACAACAAAAGTACAAAAGTAGACAACCATGGCAGGCCTTGCAGTCAGATTTTCTGCAGTCAGTAAGAGCCTACTGACTCCTAAAACTTGCTTGGGGGTTCGCTGCTTCTGTTGGGCCTCACACTGCCCACCCCAGTTGTAGAATAATCCGAGATACACTGTTCAGTCTTAGGCCCTTTTCGCACGGCGTTTTTGAAGTGAGAGGGCCCCTTGAGTAAATGTAGGAGCGGTCTGCATGATGCACGCATCTCCTCATTTTCAGCTCAAAGCCGAAAAAGCTGCGCCATCGCGCAGCGCTCCAGGGCCTCATGCGCACTTACCTGGCGTGTGGTACCTCAGGAGCCAGGCCAGTCGCACATCCTCTCCTCAGTGCAGCCTGCGAGGTCCCAGACTTCACTGCGAACGGAAGAGGCGGAGTGCTTGCGTGATGAGGAAGGAGCTGCGGAGCCGAAGCAGGAAGCTTGCGAGAGTGTTCCTGCTAAGCCTTCTCGCGCTAAAACCCCAACCCAGCACCACGAAAAGATAAAGTGCGAAAAGGGCCTGAGATAGAGCTGGGGTTGGATTGATAAAAATCTAAAGTATGAGACACCCTCCCCTTTTATGAACTCTTTAGCATTACTGCTTACTTAAACAGTATTCACTTTCTAAAGAAATGTTAGGAATGGCAATTTTTTAAAAGTTCATTTGTAAGCATTAAGTGTATTTGAGGATATTTCTAAAACCAATAAATTGTGTTGTGTTGTTCAATATGTTCTCTCTGTGACAGCATTTCATGAGATAAATATATGGTAAAAAAAACAAGTTTAGGCTCACTCATGAGTAAAAGGCTAGGTACGTGGATAAACTTTCTAATTACAGTAATTAGATGGTGCTATTCCAAATAAAAAGCAAAATGTAAATATTTCTACAAGTACAATAGATTAAAACAGAGGAAGTTGTTAAAGGGAATGTATTTCTTGGGGCACTTTTTGTATGGAAATGGAAGCATGTAAATATTTGTGAAAATTTCACCTTGAGGTTTTTTTGTTTTTTGTTTTTTTGGTTGTTGTTGGGGGAGAAGTGGTGCTGGGAAATGGGGGGGATGGATTAAAGGGAGTTGGAAAAATATTGAAAATATTCAGAGGTAGAGGTTTTAACAAGGGATATAAATACGTTGACTAATTAATAAGTGGAATCAGTTATAACGGTGTTTCAGAATAGCCTGGGAATGTTAGTTTTTTGTACTACAAGTTCCAGAATCCCCAGACCACGTGGCCAGTGCTGGGAGGTGTAGACTGAGATAGATCAGTTTCCTAAGCTTTGCTTGCAGTAGGGAAAGCATTTAAAAATCTGATCTGATAATCTCTGCAAACAGTGACAGCTATTCATTTGGTAGAACAGCACTACATCCACCTTTGTTCCTGGTGAGTCGCTGAGGAAAGGGGCACTGTGTCTGCTGTGCAAGTGAAAGCTGTGTTACTGCCCCCCCCACACGCACACAAATACACACCTTCACTATTTGTCCAATTAAGTTCCTTCACCATTTTCTTCCACCATCATCTGTCCAATTAAGGCTCATGTTGCTACATACTGCCAGTGTGTGCTGCTTCACACAAGAACTGACATATGAAGCAACTCCCACTAATTAGGAAAGGACAATTTTTTAACTGGCAACTAAGGCCATTTCTGCACTAGACTGTTACAGCGCTATGATTCCACTTTCAACATCCTATGGAATCCTGGGGTTTGCAGTTTTGGGAGGGGCCAGCCGGCCCCTCCCGAAACTGCAAACCCCAAGATTCCATAGGATGTTGAAAGTAGAATCATACGCAACAGTTAGTCGGAATTTCTGTAAGAGTCATATATTGGCAAAGTCGGAGTTTTAGAGGAACTCACTAACACTTCGGTTTATTTTATTTACTTACTTATTTACTTACTTGGTTTCTCCATCAGGAATGGACAATATCTGGTAGTCTGGGGCCACTTCCCTCCCCAGACTGCATGAGGGCACATGCCTTCCAACTTCCCATAATGACCCCCTTTTTTGGCTGACACAATAGCAAAGAGCATCCCCGGAAACCATGGTGTACTGGTTTGAATGTTGGACTACAACCCTGAAGAGCCGGGTTCATTTCCCTGCTTAGCCATGGAAACCCACTGGATGACCTTTGGCATGTCACACACTCTCAGCTCCAGAAATTCTGTGATAGCTTCATCTTATGGTTGTCATAAGTCAGAGACAAGTTGAAGGCACTCAACAACAACAACAAACAACAACAACAGCAACTTTGGACCTTGCTTCAGACTAGAAAGAACCTATTTGAAAAAAAAAGGTTTGTGGGGTTTCTCCCCACCCCAAGAGAGGGTTGGAGAGGATCTCATGGGCCTGAAGACCCACACTGGGTGGGTACATTTTGTCCTCCCTTGTTCTTTATGATTATAGCAAAAGTAATTGTGCATATTTTCTTCACACATTCTTCCTAAAGCACTGTAAGCTGCTTCGATCTTTCCTTTTCTCTTTCCTCTCTCTACTCTGAAGATCATAGGTTTGATTTTGAACTAGCGTTTCTAAGGAAATTGTCTATGTACATGGGCCTTCAGTCATATGGTGACCCCATGAATTTCATTGGGTTTTCTTAGGCAAGGAATACTCAGAGGTGGTTTTGCCAGTTCCTTCCTCTAAAATATAGCTTATAGCACCTGGTATTCATTGGTGGTCTCTCATCCAAGTATTAACCAGAGCTGACCCTGCTTAGCTTCCAAGATCTGATGGGATCTGGTGTTTTTAGGGTATTTAGGCCCTCCCAAAAAAAGGCTACTTTTATATATTTTACTATTTATTTATTTATTTGCTTGCTTGTTTGCTTGTTATAACTATTTCTATCCAACTCTATATCTGAAGATTTCAGAGGAGCTTACAATTTAGTACAATAAATAATAATAATTAAAAAATATAAAAATATATTAAATCATTTATCAATTAAAAAGCAGACAATTTAAAACCAGTTAAAATTATTCAAAATAGTGCAACCATTGCACATATATAGCCTGGATAAATTCAGCAGGGTCTTAAGGATTTAATAAAAGGCTAATTTTTGACTTGGCATTGAAATGATACAAACATTGATGGTAATGAAGACTAAGGCCATTTCCACAAGACAACGCTCTTCTGCATCTTCTCACTGCAGTCCTGGGTCCAGAAGGGAATGCATCAGCATTCCTGAAGGACTATGCTGTCCTCCTCCTTCCTGCTAGGCCCCGTGACCATAGCAACCGGCCTGAGGCCCAAGAGCTCTCAACTGAGAATTCCAAAGGCCCCTCCCTAAACTGCCAACCCCAGGATTCCATAGAATCTCCACAGCCAGCCAATCATATGAGGTCCTCTCGCCTCACACAGCCAATCGTACGAGATCTTCGCCTGCCTGACACAGACAAGCAGACAAACTCACAGAAAAACTTTGACTTTAGATAGTACATAGAATAGTCCACTAGCTACTGATCTACATACTAAGTGGTTTACAACTAAGTTTGCATTGCCTGCACTTTCCATCAGCTTATACTACAGAGATAAAAGTAAAAGAGTAATAGTCAGGAGCTAGCAGTTGACATGATTATAGTAAAAACACTGTATTACAAATACTGAAGAAGTGGTAAAATTTATTCCATAAAAGAATGAGAAAATGAGTTATTGAAATAATATGCTATGTCCTAGTTGTCAAGCCATATTAGAGGCTAAGAAGGTAGGTTATATATGGATGCATTTTTTTTTGAAACTCTTGGGCCTCAGGCCAGTTGCTATGGTCACGGGGCCTAGCAGGAAGGAGGAGGACAGCATAGTCCTTCAGGAACCCAAACTGTGTGTGTGAATAACTCTGAATATAGATTGCATTGGGAAAAATGGAGCAAAGTTACAGGAAATTGAGAAGACAGTTTGGTGAGTTCTTAAGAGGAAAATAAAAATCCTGGACAATGCCGGGTAAATACGCTAGTCTACTATGTAAAAGTCAATGTTTGTCTGAATGTTTGTCTGTCTGCGTCAGGCAGGTGAAGACTTCATACGATTGGCTGGCTGTGAAGATTCCATGGAATCCTGGGGTTGGCAGTTCAGGGAGGGGACTTTAGAATTCTCAGCTGAGAGCTCTTGGGCCTCAGGCTGGTTGCTATGGAGATGAGACCTGCCATCAATAAGAAAACATTTGGGAGGCATATATCAGGAAAATTAAAGTGACATACACAACATAGTTACAAAGTCTTCTCACTTCACACAGTAGATTGTATGGGTTCCATATGTGAGGAATCTTAAAGTTGAAATTCAAAACAATGCTTCCAGAAAAACGTAAAGCCATCACACAGATTCAACAGAAAGAGAAAAAAAAACAAAAGCCAGTACATCAATGTCATCAGACAACACAGATTGAATTGGGGACTATGGAGAAAAGTTACAGGTACTGGAGGAGGTTGTTTGCTATGGAGATGAGGCCTAGTAGCAAGGAGGAGGATAGCGTATTCCCTTAGGAACCCAGCCTCTGTATGTTAACAACTCTGAATAGAGACTGGATTAGGGAATATGGGGAAAACTTTCAGGTACTGAAAAAAGCTGGTTGCTGTGGAGACAAAGGTCCTTTTTGCATGGTGTTTTCAATGCAAAAGGGCCCCTCGAGCATCACGCACATGTGAAGAGTGGTCCACATGATGCACTCACATTTGTGCAACACTCCAGGGCCTTGCAGGGACCACTCACACATGTTTTCATTTTCGTCTTAAAGCCAAAAATGGTGCGTGGTTGCGCATTGCTCTGGGGCCCCGCATGCACTTACCTTGTGTGTGGAGCCTCGGGAGCTGGGCCGGTCATACTCCCTGTCCAGTGCAGCCTTGGAAGGTCCCAGGCTGCACTGCGAAAGGAAGAGGCGGGCTCTCGCGTGAGCAGGCGGCAGCTGCAGAGCTGAAAGAACTGGGACGCGAGAGCCTCTCGCTGGAGGCTACTCACGTGAGCCCCACACACCAGCACTGCGAAAAGGTAAGGCGCGAAAAGGGTCAAGGTCTAGCAGCAAGGAGGAGGACAGTGTATTCCCTCAGAAACCCAAACTGTATATGTAAATAACTCTGAATACAGAGTTTGCTGGAAAATATGGGGAAAAGTTAAAGGTACTGGAGAAGACAGTTCGATGAGTTCTTAACAGGAAAATAAAATCCTAAGCAATGCTAGGTATATATGTTAGTTATCTCTACTGATGGCCCTTGACCCTCCTCCAGCGGTCATCTAGCAGCCACCATTCTTGCAAGCAACTGAAATGTTTCCTTCCAGCTGGTGGGCAAAAGAACTGCAACCTGAACTTATTTTCCCCTTCTCTACCCCATGTCCTTATTCCTTAAGTCTCATGTCTGTAAGCCTGAAGATAGGGACAGTCAGTGCTATTTCTTCTTGTACTGGGAAACTTTTGGCTGAAGAACGAGAGTAAAAACTAGGGGTGGAAAACTCCCCTGGAGTTCTTTGACATTACAGAATTAGAGCACTATGATTCCATTTTAATTGGCATGGTTCCTGTAATTTGAAATCCTGTAATTTGTCATTTAAAGAGCAAGGTTTACAATTCCCAGCCCAAGAACACACCAAACTACAAATCTTAGGATTCCATAAGCCACAGCCATGGCATTTATATAGAATCATAGCACTATAATTGCATATTGTGACAGGGCCTTTATTCCAGGGGCCACATAGGGAACCCAGTGAACCTGAATTACACAACCTCCAGCTCAAATTTTATTTAAGAAAGTTACTGAGAAAAAAAATCAGAGACATAATCTATAAGCTGTGGGAACAGTTTTACCAGATTGTGGGTATCTTTGACCTGTCGTGAACTGAGGAAAAGCCACATGCATACATTCCATCTTTTACACAACTATTAAAGGTATAGGAGCTCTTTGTTCTTTTTCATCTGGCAACCCTAAATGGAATGTACTTCTTGGTTGGGGTGGACAATCTGTGAGTTCTCTTAGTTTTCCATTCTTCCATTCTTAAATTCTTTTATCTTGAATTTTGATGCATTTTTTTAAAGAAGAACCTTAAGTCCAACCTCTCATGAACAGTGAGAGTTTCTAAAACTTCTGCATGAAAATGTGTAGCATTTTTTTCTCTGCCTTTCACCTAACACATGTTTGTTCTAGACAGTTTTACCTAATTCACACACTTTGAAAACAATTTTCCCAATATAATACATTTGTAATCATTGTCTTTACTGACATACAAATATTTGTGTCCACTATCCACTGATCTAACTATTTGTTTGTGCATTTTTTAGGAGAGAACCCAGTATCAAAATTCAGAGAAATGGAACTTTTTGAAGTATAATTGAATTTGGTCTGAAAACATGAAAAGAGGAGGCCCACACCTAAATGCAAACTTAATCAGTTTCTCCTCTGAGGGCTCCACTGTGTATACTCAAAATCTCATGAGAAAATGCATAGCCTTTGTGGTCCTGAGTAATGATACATACGTCTACCCTACGACAAAGAGTGGCATGATTTCCAGTCATCTTCTTATGATCAGATCACAGCTTGCATGGTAATATTTCAGCCAACATTATAAAATGTGCTTATTCCAGCTGATGGTGAAAAAGAGTAGAGCTGTTAATGGATTAAAGTGGTTAATGGATGGAATCGCTAGCCTAAGAGGCACAGATGTGATCCTTTATGACTGTGGTTAAAAATAGATGCGATTAAAGCTATTCATAAGCATTTATCGTTCTCTCATGTAGAACAAAAGTGAGGAAAAATTATTGTACAGTACTTGTGTTATCCAGAAGCCTGCCAGTGGAGCTTGATCTCCCTGATTTGCCAACCTTCACATTAGCCCTCCACCTACAAAGCTCCATTCAATTGATAAAAATTTTCTGAAACAATTCTAGAGAGCAAGAGAAGTAGGAAATGGAAAAACAAACTCAGACATGTAGGATTTTTTTTTTTTAAAAAAAGCTCTGGAATAGCCCATCTAATCCATCATTCTTTTACCAGAACAGACCAGTTCATTTTTGATGGAAGCTCATTTGCAGACTGTGAAGGCTTGGCCTCAGCATTTGATGCTGAGAAATATCTGCCTTTGTTCAAGGAAGTTCTGTTTCATCTATTTAGTCAGTTAGACCTAATCTCCATGGCCAGACACACAAGTGAGCCAGTTTATAATATTTCTGTTGCTGCTTGTGAAAGCTCACACAATGATTTACTAAAGGCCTGACCTAGTAAGGATTTATTGAGCAAATTGACAGCTGCACACGATGTAAAGTAAATTGCAGTTCAGTTGGTATGAGAGAAAGGGAGGTTATCAGTTTGGATGGTATAATATCATACAGGAAGTGACTGATTATGAAGAGGTTCCAGGCCGCTGGTAAGTTAAGGAACAGGGGAACACAACAGGCAAGCAGGTTGAAAGAAGGATATTGAGTATGGGATGGGCTGAGTGACAATGATCTTGAGGAAAATGGTAAAGGAACCAGGAAACTGAAGCACAAAAGGTTTATTGGATGAGGAGGAGTTCTAAAGAAATGTCACAGCACATACACTTAAAAGGAGAAAAAAAAGAAGTTTTATGGAAGTTCGTTATGGGCAGAGGAACAGAAGATACAGTGACCTAAAAAGCAGAAACCTCAGGAGTATATGGTTGACAGAGATATGGAACCGAAGAGAGCAAGAAGCAAGGAAAGGTTTGGCTGGGATTAAACTTAACATGAGGCCCAGAGACAGGAAGGATTATATAGATGGCAGAAGTGAACAGACAAGAGCAGAGCCCGGGAACAGAGACATATTATTTGAGTCACAGCTTATGTGCTGCTGTACCTTTTTGACCCAGAAACCCTCAAGAGCCAATGATGACCAAGTGTAGAGAAGAGGTGGTGAATTTCCAATACTAATTTCAGCAGTCAGTTCTTGAGCTGCAGGCCTAGAATATCTACAACTCTTCAAAAATTTCTATTTATTGAAAAAAAAAATTATGATAGGAAGAAAAAATGTTGTTGCCTTCAGAAATTCAGGGCATGGTGAATGGCTGTCCTATATTATTCAGTTACAGGGACAGCCATTTCTTTTTCCTTTACCATGATAAATGTCCTCATTAAGTAGAAACATGCCAGTAGGGTACCAATAGTCCTTCTGTGTTCCAGCATTTCCACCTTTGACCGTTCTCTCTCTCTCCAATAATGCATTTCTAAGCCATTTCTACTGACAGTGTCAATAATGAAAAATAAATGTTTTACTCTAAATCTTTTCAGTGGGGTTGACAGCCTCAATGTTTCATGTCATATTCTGCTGAATCCTTCTCTAACAGCCTATCTCTATAAAAAAAAAAGTCTAAATTTGATAAGCTTGGAAACATTCTCTGCATTTTGTTAAGGATTTTTACCATTGGCAGGCACAGCGGTTGTGCTAGAGGTACCTCACTTATTGGTATGCTATGTAATCTTTTGTTCCATAACCACATTGACACATTTAATAAGCCACAAACCACGTCAGCTGAGAGATTTGTCAGCTTATTTCATCTAGTGGCTTTGGCAAGGCTCACTCTTACCCCGCCTCCAGATGTATACAAAATTGTAATCAATTTACAGTATACCCATAGCAATTAGTCAACAGAGAGGTTAATGAGTTTGTTCCAGAGATACATAACAGAACTTCACCTATTGTGAACAGAAGGATAGTAGTTTTTGCTGTCTCCATCATTTTGCTCAAGAGGTTTAATAGCCTGGAGGTTGAATAATATAGGTGATGCTGTAGGAAGCAAGGGGAACATTGACAAGGCAATCACTTTTCTCCATTCTTCAGTGAACCCAAAATGCTGATAGATGCAGAAGGGCCTTTGATTAAATCCAATACTAACTAGTGCTGGAGATTTGACTATTCTGCATGACTCCTCACCAAAGTCTTACCAGATTCCTGTAGGGCAGGAGGGAACAGGAAGGAAAACTTCATGTAGAATATCATTGGTAGACTGTTCCACCATGTAGTCACCACATCTGTCATACCAAAGATTGCTTAGGTATACATTTTAAAATGTGCAATGAATACAAGCATATCAGAATATTCATGCTGGATCAGACTAAGGCCTACCTTGTGAGTGAGGGTGGCCATATGTCCTATCTTACATAGGGTAGTCTTTTGTTTGAATGTTTGCCAGAGGCACACAATCTATCTGAAGACACCCTCTGTTTGAAGTTCTCTTTGATCTAAATCTCATTTGTCAGCACCAAGTAGACACCTCAGGTTGCAGTTGCAAAAGTGGAGTGGTGGTGATGTTGGAATAGAAAACATTGGAGGACATTGCCCTGTATATCTCATCATTTACCCTGAGTCTTTCAGACTATGGGCCTTTCTGTACTACACTGTTGTAGTGCTATTATTCCACTTTCAACATCCTATGGAATCCTGGGATTTGCGTTTTAGGGAGGGGCATTTAGAATTCTCAACCAGAGAGCTCTTTGGCCTCAGTAAACTACAAACCCCAGAAGTCCACAGGATGCTGAAAGTGGAATAATAACACTATAACACTGTAGTGTGGAAAGGCCCTAATACTCTACTTTTAGGTTCATACCAAAGGTAGAGAACACTGATTTTCCACAAGTACTGATGTAAGATTGAGAAGTCTAGTTGGCTTTCATACATAGACTTAAATCTTGTTGAAAATCCTGCTTAGAGAAGGCCCATTGAATCAGTGTGGTTTGCCAACATGTTGAGTCACCAAAGAACAATTGAATGAGTGGGTCTACTATAGTTGGAACTAAACAGCAGGGTGGAAATGGGTGTTATTTTGTTCATCTCCAATGGCAGCAAATGTGTTGGTCGAGCCTGTACATGCCATCAGGTATTCAAAAATGGACTGAGGTGTTTTTTGGTGCTATGTAGTACTGCTTTTAAGGTTTATATATGGTCTTTTAATGAATTTGTAATGTGTTATTCTTTAATATTTTAACTTTATAAATGGTTTAATAACTTTTTGAAAATATATTTGTACTTTTATTGATGTCTTTTTATAGTTTTAATGTGCATTGTTTTGAAATACATTGTTAACTGCCTTGACTCCTGTTATTGGGAGAAAGATTGGATATAAAGGAAATAAATAAATAGTACACCTCCAGTGCTGTCCATTTCTGTACATCAAGACCTTTCTTCCTCTTTGAGTATATCATATAAACATGTTGCACACTTTACAGAAGGGCTGGGGTTTAAAAACAACTAGGAACATAAAGTAAGAGTTCACTTTTTCATCCTTCAGCTTTTGAACATGTAAATAATGAGAGAAAGTAAAACTGTTTCTTTTTATTAAAAGATTAATAATTTTTCATTCTGTTTTAAATGACAGCGAAGAGAAATCTCCTTATCTACATTTTGGTAGATAAACAGAAAGATTAAGGAGCATTCCTTCATATTTCAAAGACATGAAGAAAAGGAACCTAAAGGACTATATTATATTTCATGTTTGATCAGCTGTATTCTCAGCCATGTTCTCAACTTTAAGAAGAAAGAAAGAAAAACTATTAAGTATTCAGTCTGAAGTTAACATGCAGGTGTACTGAAGGCAGAACACTACTGACAGTGGGGCTCCCTTCTTCCCTTTCAGGCATCTTGGTAGCTGTAGAAGTAAACAAACATGAAACATACACACACACACATGCACACAAACCTGTATAAAAGCAACTTGTAATGCCACACTAACAAATGCTTTGGAATTACTTAGGCTACTTCAAAGCCTGATAGAAATTAACAAGGTCAGGTGCTTTTAAATATTTCACAGGCCAAGAGAGAGAGATGCTTTTCAGTAGGGATTAACCATGGAAAACCTATACTGTTTTGTTGGTGTAACTTATTCTGAATGGGCCAGGTTCTGAACCTGAACGAATACCAGACGTATCACAATAAAAACTGAAAAATACAAGTCCTTGCTCCTTTGGTGGTGATGATTTAATCTAGAGTTGACTTTGACTTATGACAGTCCTATGAATGAAAAACTCCAAGGGCTCCAGTCATCAACAGTTCTGCTCACATCTTGCAAACTCAGGACGATGGTTTCCATTATTAAATCAATACACCTGAAGTATATTTTCCTTCTTTTCCTACTGCCCACTACATGACCAAGCACTCACTTTTCAAGTGAGTCATGATGTCTCATAATATGTCTAAAGTATGACAGATTCAGTTTAGTCATCTCGACTTCTAGTGAGACTTCAGACCTGATTCACTCTGGGACAAGTATTGTCCCAAAGATAAATTCTCTTGGTTTTATTTAAATAGGGGAAAAAAAAAAAAAAAGCTGAACCACAGTCACAGCAGGAACAGAACAAGACTTTTTACTGCTAGGGAGTGGTACATCTGTAAAGTCATAATTCCTTATGTCCTTCCTTCTCTGCATCCTCAACCATTCTGTACCTGAAGGCACTGGGATTTTATTTTTGCTTATTATAGCATGAGATCTATTCATCTCTACTGGGTGTGAAGAACAAGATGACACCTCCCCCCACTCCAGTCTGAATACAAAATAGCAACTTACCTTACTTCAGCACTGGTGTAGGGATGGCAAATATTACTATTATTATTATTGTTGTTGTTATTATTATTATTTCCTGATAGGTGTCAAGAACAAGGAATTTTTTTTTGTCCCATAGCTTCAAGACACTTGTAATTCCTTTTTCCAGCAATAATGGGAAACTGTACAGTTCTTCTATGAAAGCTTCATGGCTTGCCCAGAAAACTGCACAGCTTTCAGCATGGGAACTCAAAACTGCACAGCTTTTGGCAAAAAAACTGAAAGCATTCAAAATGGCAAAGACTGAAGCGTCAGTCAGCCTGAATTTCTTTTCCTGCTGCATAATATTTGAGTTGAGTGACATTCAAACAGATAAAGGCTTGGCCTTGGCTGACCCAAGTTTCTTTTCCTGCTGCATAGTATTTAATTTGTGCGGTATATTCTTTGTTCCATAGTGTCTGCTCTCACAAGGCTGGATTATCAATGGTGCAACTGGAACAAATGTTCCAGGATGGCACTGCACCCATATACACCAAAGCTTCTTGTACTATGATATTGTCAATGCAGTTGGAGAGAGGGGGGCCTGTAAATCTCCCATCTGTCTTCCCCAAATGTAAGTAGCCTTTACCACCCACACTGGCCCCATAACCAAAGATTTTGCTAAGCTCCACACCAGTCTGTGCATGATGTATCTCGCACCTGAATATTCCACCATGTGACGAACTGGTTGCATATATAAAACTAATAGGCTGGGACAAGCTGAAGTGTGCTGTTATTATTGTTTGGATTTACTCTACCTTTCTCCTAAATCCAATATCAAAGTGGATTATAAAATACAATGTAGATGAAACGCGCAAAAGATCAACATTAAAATAGAATTGAACTACCAACAGTTCTTTAAAAACAAACACAAAATTCAAAATTATTTTAAAAAATCAAATACTGTCAAAAACAGGAGACTTTGCTTAGATCCATGGGCTAAACCAGAGCTTTGAAAAACCATACCTGTTTGAAAACAGCTGATTCCTTGGGTGTTTGGGCTCATAGTGTCCGTGAAAATATTTTATTAGCAACATGAACAGAATGAGAAATATGTTCAAAGGGAAAGTTTAAAAAATTCTTCTCAGTTGTTCTTGGAGGTTAGAGTTGTTCTTTTTTGTAGATTTGTTTGCCTCTCACTGTACAGTTCAAGTTCAGGGTCAAGCTATGTGTCTTTGTTTGTCCTCTTGTTCATTCCCGATACACGGATCACTAAATGTGGTACAATAGAGTGCTAAGTAAGATGGACACTGAGTAACAGTGTCCATTGAAACCTAAGATAAAAGTGACTGAGACTTGTCTCAGCAAAGCCTTCACTATGAGTTGCAATGGACACATTTCCCAGCTGGTGGAAGAGAGAGAGAGCAATTATGCCCAAACCTAACACAAGTATTCCATCCAGAGCTGTGTGCTCAACTGTATTCCAGCTATGTCTCCATTCTAGCTACCTCTGCATGTCAGTTCCCTGGTTGCTAGAGTCCTCCAAAGTACTTGAAAAATGTCACTATTAGCAAAAGGGCAGAAAAAGATTTCCTTTTATATTTATATTTAAACAGAGGAAGGCTAGAAAAGATGCTGTACTATACTTCAGAGTATCAATTTCTTTCTTGTCTTCTCAGTCTGCCAAGAGTAGCATTAATGAAGTGAAAGACAGAGCTCTCAATATTTTGTTGCTAAACAATAACAAGGTGGTTACATTGGAGAGAAATAGAGCTCCTATGGGAGACTGGTCAATGTTCTTGGTACAATGCACAGCTAAACGATTCCCTCTGTAGACATCCTCATGCAGTGACAGGTCAATTTTTTGAGCAATAGCCTAAACAGGATCATTCAAGCAAAATATTGATAGAGTTGGTGCTAGGAATCCATTCATGGTATGGTGTTCCTGGAGGCAGCATCCTTTTGTGAGGGGGTATGGCTTTGCCACTCTGGAATATCACCCCATTTTCCTTGTAAAGCTGTTCCTGTCATAAAATACTAGCTAATAAACGTAAAAGCACGCACCAAGGGACAAGCCCCTACTCTTTAATTGCATTAAAACTGAATTTTGACTAATTCATGGAATCAATTGAGACTAGGTTTAGGATATCATTTGGCACATCACCATATGGAGCGAACTATTTGAAGCAGCTTGAAACAGCATGACATGGTAAAATTAGGAATGTAACTGTTTAACTTATTTTGTCCTTGGCTGTTGAAAATGAATTAATGCATTAATAATTTTAAATATTTCTTCATCACTGGCTAAAATTAAGAATGCTTTAGTACATTTTAAATATATATTTTTTTGTACACCTAGATTTTTTTGTGAAGAAAATCATTCACACAAAAACTTGGATTTAGTGCCAAAACAAACATTTTGTGCTGAGCACTTTTTTTCTGCCCAAAAATGCTGTGTTTTTGCACAAAGCTCCATGTGTTCCACATAAACTTTTTTTTTAAAAAAAAAAAAGTCAAGTCCCGAAATATGGAAAAAAGAAAGAAAAGTGTTTCAGTTTTTTCTGTGGGTGCTTCAATTTATTAAGACATCCTTGCTCTTTGAGTACCAGAGTGGTCTTTGCATTCTTCTTGAGGATGCAATCAATCAATCAATCAATCAATTGAAAAGACCAAACATCTTCCATTGGTTGCAACTGACAGGACAATGCTCTGTAAGGATATGTGGGAGTAAGAATGACTGTCTTTAGTTGGTTGCAGTCTCTAGCAAGTATGCTTAGCATTGTAGCATAAATTATCTCTTGGGATCATGACCTAATTAACTTCAGTTTAAACAGATCAGGCTACATACATTTAGAGCGTTGTTGTTTTATGTTGCCTTTCTATGTGTCCCTCTGGAAAACACTTTGAAATATTACTACTGTCTCTCTCACACACACACTTCTGATTATAGGCCCTGCATTTGTGAAATGTATAATCTTTCCCTATTTGGCATGTCCCAATCAATGGAAGGAGCAAAGGAAAGAATCAGATATTTTCTTTTTGGTCAAAGTGCTGATCCAAGTACCAGGCTTGATGAGGCTTGAGCATGGGACCCTTCAGAGACCTAACCCTTCCTTGCATTAACCTCTGGATGTTTCCTATCAGTATGATTACTTGGGGTAGATAAGAACAGTTGGTGATATATGGGAGGGGGGATAGAAAGTGGCTCATGCCAGGCAGAGGATCCTGAGCACTATGGTTCTAAAATGACTTTTCCTAGCTCTCTTGAAAGCAGCACAGCTCCAGCTGCCACCAGCACCTTCCTTACCACTGGGCCCAGAATCACTGAAGAAAAGGAAGATGATAATGATGACACTCACCCAAGCCTGTGACTATCTCTGCAGCACTACACCTAATGGTCTCAGCCACCACACCTTTCCTTTCCCCCAGTGCTTCTGGACTTTGCTTCTAACATTTTAATCAGCAGAGCTATATATGTTGGAGTGGTTCCTCTCTGCTGAAGAACAGGTCAGCCTTCCCTGCATCTATTACACTAGCCTGTTGCCCTCAGAGATGATAGAGCAATGAGATCCAAACAGTGATATCATAGTAAGCTAAACTATTGGTTCAGAATGTTTCCATAGGCAATATGAGGAGAGGTAAGGGGGAATCTTGATCTTCATATCAGATACCTTGGACTAACACTAATAAAAGTGGTTCTGTTAGACTGTTTGCTGCACAGAACCCCAGAGGGTTGGGGTTTTTCTGTAAACTCAGTTTTATTTATCTGAAGCTTTGGCATAGATATGCAGCAGGGAACTTGGAAATTTCAGCACTATGTCAACATTGCAACAGAGTCTGATTCATCATCTACTCCCTTAAAATTACCTGTAAAGTGAACTAGTCATTGATGATGGAGGGGATGGGCTGTGGAGGTTGTCCTGTACTTGCAGCCTGCGAAAGCTTCACAGCTGCGTAATCAGAGTAACTAGCAAACAGCATTTGTTAAAACAGTAAAAAAGCAGTTCAGAGCTACCAAGTCTGAATCTACCAAGGATCCAGGAAGAGAGTGTCCATGAGCAGAATTTATAGTCCAGGCAAAGGTGGAAGGTCTGAAGAACATGAGCAGAGAATGCAGGAATTAGCAAGGCTGGTCACCACCAATGGAGTTGGTAGTATCCAGCAGCTTTCTGCCATCCTAACTTCTGGTTATATGGTCTCAGCGTGCTGGCCAGCTGTGGCCTTATTAACAAGCTCTTCCTATATAAACACTGACTGAAGTCTGGGCTCTCCCTTTTTCTCCTGCTCTTGCTGTCGTCAGTACTGTCCCTCTCATGTCTCTTGGGTGTGGTTATTGGGAAGCGTCCTGTCTGGGTTCTGGGGCAGAGGCATGACAGAGGTCAAGTACGCCACAACTAAATTAGAGCACTTCAGCTTTTAGGCTTCATAGCTACATTATCTCCAGGCTTTCCTGGGGATGCTTCCGTACTATATCAAGATGAAAATATTCACAGGGTAAATATGAAATGATCAGGGCTTGGAAAAATTATTTTTTGGACTAAAACTCCCCAGCTGGGATATTCTGAAAGTCTAAATCCAAAAATCATTATTTTCCAAATCTGGGACTGAGTGCATACAAATTACAAATTATGTTCACTTGTGCATGTTTTCACCACGTGTAGTATGGAAGGAACTGTTGAATGGCGACACTCCACATTTACAGGTACCACACTGCATAAAGAGATCCAACATGGTGTAGTGGTTTCTGCATTGGCATCTGACCCTGAAGACCGGGTTTGAATCCTGCTCAGCTTTGGAAACCCACTACGTGACTTGGGCAAGTCACACTTTCTTAGCCTCAGAAGATGATAACGGCAAACCCTCTCTGAGTAAATCTTGCCAAGAAAATCACCTTAGGGTTACCATAGGTTGGAAATGATTTGAATAACAACAATGCTGGGCAAATCTCTTTTCTGAAACAAATATCCCAGGTCACCCTAGGTAAGGTTGTAAGTATGTATGCATACACATGCACACAGACACACACACACAACAATGACCTTGAGTGGCATTTATTTTAATCAAAACATAGGGCAGCTCAGTATCTTCTTAGTATAACTGTTGCTTAACACTTAGCGATTTACTTACCAGGAGCACAATTTACATTATTTCTAGATTTCTGCATTTCTCTTCTGTTCCTCTGCAATAGTAAAACAATTGCACTTTATGAGCACCTTCAAAAAGTCTGTCAGTCTCTGTTTCTCTGTCTCTCTCTCCCCGATAAAGCTGTCAAGGAACCTATAGTCAGTATGGCTCGATTGGCCATGATTGGAGATTGTGGGAACAGCATATAAAAAGTAACTCTTCCAAATCTGCTGTATCACAGAAAAAAGTGTCCTGGAAAGGGTATGGAAAACTCTTTCCTTTGATGTGTTAAACTTGCACTAGTATTTGTTGTGGGCATTTTAAATGTATGGGACAATTTCTGAGGTAGGTATGAGTGGATAGGTCATCCCTGATCAAAGAAGGGCCCCGTTTTTGTACTACCAACCTCGTTCCCCAAGGTTTTGTATGAGGCTTATTATCTTCATGTACATTTCTGCATATACTGTGTTCTCCCCCCCCCAATATATATATATATATATGCGTGTGTGTATTTTTTATTTTTATATATATATATATATATATATATATATGTATGTGCATTTTCTGGATCCATTAACTGAAATATGTTTGCATACACTGAAGATCTGCATACAATTTTCTTTTAAATTTTCAAATGGACCCATGTTGTGGAATATATTTCTCCTCCTACAGAATGCCTCAGCTTTGGAAATGCAGGGATTTCCAACCTCAAGTTGCCTTCAGTTCTGTGTTTGGGTTTGAAAGATACAAATTGGGTAGATGTGGGAGTAGGAATAGTGGATCCAGTTTCGCATTCATCTGTTCTTTCAAAACAGGGGATACTGTAGGCATATTATTTTCTCCCAGTTTGTCATATAATAATTTCATACAGTTGCACATCTTTGGTTCACCCACAGCAATCTAAGTACTTCTAAAATATTCACAGGCACTTTGCTTCTCAAGCTTTGCTTGGGATCTGAAAATGCTCAGGGGCTCTAAGGTTAATATTGCCTATCCTCACACATAGTAGATGCTTCTGGGTTTAGTATCTAGCCACAGAAATCTCTCTAGTTTTCAGGTGGCTGGCACTTTCAGAATGCTAGCATTAGTCTGACAGCTTTTGATTATATTTCAGTTTTGATGTTCTCTAGTTTATTGCCTTCATGCCTATCCTTGGCACATCCTGTCACTCTTCTCTTTGATGTTACTTGAATTTCCTTTCTTTTCTTTTTGCTGGGTGGTTTTTGGGCTGTGCATAATATGCTTTCTCATCAGCACAGGATGTGCTTGATGATATGTATTCCCTGAAATGAGGCTTATTTATTGTGGATGTGACCTTTACATCCCTGCAGGTCAAGATATCAAATGGAAATTTTTGTATACCATGCATACCATTGAAGCAGAGGACACTCTTCAGATTGCTACCATTGTTTCTCTGAAATACTTTATTTGTCTTTCCATTTATGGAATGGATTGATTTTTATTGTCTTTTGCTTTTCCATCCTTCCCCTGTCCTATAACGAATATGGTACTTTATGAATGAATGATACTTTGCTGTAACAGCACCAATAGTTGGATTTCTCTCACTCACTGAAGAGCTACAAAAGTGGCTTGAGTGGCAGAAGCAAAAATGTTGTCCTTGTTATGGATGAGAAGAACTGGGTTGATTTCCTGTGTTCTACTCCTTTAGCTTTGGGTGAATTTTTTTTAAGAGATATTTCTGTCAGTATGACATGAAGGGGAAGGACCAAAAGAAACTCAGAGCTAAGATTAATAGTAAATCTTACTAGAATAACAATTTATTCACACAACACCTTTCAAAAGCAATAAAAATGGCAGCACACCGAATTCTCATATTTATTTACATTTTTTTTAGAAAAAAGCTCAAAAACATACTTCATATCAGGATATTGTACCATCATTTGAAGATAAAATATAATAAAAATAACAAAATGTCTTTCAAACAAACAGTAGCACTTAGAGCTAACAAAATTTCAAAACTATAGAGTATGCAGGAGGCAATGTATGTAAAATGCCAGGGGAAACAGAAATGTCTTGACCTGGAACTAAATAGTTTTCAGTGTCAGCACCAATCAAACATCCTTCAGGAGGTGGGTTTTTTCCTTAACAGAAAAAAACAAAAAACAACAAACTTTGCTTCTGAAATCTTCTTCAGCACCATAGCATCCAGAAATCAAGCTCTGTTGCCAGTTGAATGTGTTTTGATCATTGGTCTTCCTCAACTTCTTTTAAGTGAAATTTGAAATCCAGTTACAGAACACACTTGGATATAAACTGCAAACCTGGTTCAAAGAACTCTAATACAGATAATTGGTTTTTAAGTTCTTTCATTCATTCCCTCCCTCATTCTCATTTCCACAGAGTGAAGGCAAGACTTCTCCTTACCCTTTACCCAATAGGCCAATTCAGCTTGTAAAAAAGAATATTGAAACTTATTATAATTATATTCTATATGATCAGGTGGGCTGCACTGAACTCAGATTTCACATCATAGCTGATGCATGGACACTAGCAAAGAGAGCTGGGCTAAAATTCACAAAGGAGAGTGACAGAACTGAGACCATAGTTCAGCACAGACAGAGAAGAAAATCCAATGAGTTTTAGGTCTGGGAATATCACAACTCACTGGCCCAGTACAGTGATTTTTCCCCTTAGCTGTTGGCTAAAAATTCCATGTGCACACACACACACACGTTTGCAAGAACATCCCTGTATGATTCCCTCATGTTGTCCTGTCAAATACTTCTTTGTTTTTTCATATTGTACATTGGAGACCATCTATTTCTTAACCAAAAGTTCCCATTGAAGCAATGCTATGCCATCAAATTATGTGGACTTTGGATTCAGAATGGTGGGTTCCAGCCACCAGTTGCCTGGATGGTACTACACACAATCAAGAGGTGTATTTTTCTTCCTTTTCTCCTCCCCCTTTTCCTCGTCCTCTTCCTCATCCTCTTCCTCCTCCTCCCTCCACTACTTCTTCTTTAAAAAATCACTATCAGCACCAGTTGCATTGAACAGAAGCTATGTTGTTATTGTGTGTTTTCAATCAAACCATTTCCAATTTATGGCAACCCTAAAGAAAGCCTATCATGGAGTTTTCTGGATCTGAGACCATGTGATGTGACCAAGGGACCTAGTGAGTTTCCATGGCTGAGCAGGGAAACAAACTTGGTCTCCAGGGTCATATTCCAAGATTCAAATCACTACACCACACCAGCTAATTACCACCATTTTTATTTCCCATAATTCTCCTGTTGACAATGTTACAAATGGTGAGTTTTTTTGTTCCCACTAGGATAAAATGTGGCCATTCACCCATGCTGGCTGGGAAGAGCCCCACTTGTATCATTGGTAATACTTGATCCACCACTATTTCCACCTATTTCTTGGGAGGGGAGGGTCGAGGAGCTTTCAAGAAAAAAAAAACAGTGACAAATTTGAATAAGCTTGGTATTTATGTGAATAATTTTTACCCAAATGGCACCCACAAGGAAATTAGAAGACTATTGTTACACAGAGGGTATTCTAGAAAGCTTTCTTACTGCAATTATTCTGCATTCTGTCTGTGCTGAGCTATGTTCCATATCCCATTAGCAATCTGCTGATTCGTACAGTTTCTTAAGAACAGCTTAGATGTTATTTCCAGGGGTGAATTTTTGAGACAAAGGAGGGGGAAAATGGCTTTTTAGCATTTCTTTTTATCCGAGCTGGGGTGGGGAACAGAAGTCACAGTTTGTTTGTATGTGACTGTGTTTTGGCAGAGGTTCTATACATTTTACAACAAATGAGCTGCAGAAACAGGGAAAAAAGAGGCTTCTGAAATTGCCAGACTGCTGCCTTTGCAAACACTCTGTAGGGAAAATTTTCCAGATGAGTAGATTAGCGTTTGTACAGACACTGTGGCTTCCCTGTAGTCCTCCTTGATCCTGAAACTGTAGTCTTGTACATAGGGTTGGGGATGCGCCCCCTCTAGATGTTGTGGGACTATAACCCATCAATCCGCCTTAGCCAACATAATCAGTTTTGAAGATTTGTGGGAGTTGCAGTCCAGCAATATCTGGAGGGTCACACATTCCTCACCCCTGCTTTAGAGTAGTTATTATCTCTGACTGCTGATGCTTCCTTCTTCCTGAATTAGCCATATGGATAATTTAAGCATGGTTTAGCATACTAAAACAGGCAATGCACTGCAAACCAATCAGACCTGGCTGTTTGGTGGGGATATCATGAAAGCAACTGGAGTTATTCAAGTAAGTAAATAATTGTATAAGGTATGGGGAAAAAATAATGAAAAGGAAGTTATATTTCTTTTTAAAGCACTGCTTAGTGAAAATGTTGCCCCCCCAAAAAAAGTACTGAAAAACCGCAAGTAGTTTCAACTCACCAGTTGGTCTTGTCACCCAGTCACTCTTCCATCCAAAACCCAACCATTATCTTCTGAATCAGTTTGTCAGTTGTTTTTCTGAACTGTTTCTCTGCAAGCTGTCTAAAGTTGTAACTGCCTAACAATTTAGCAGTGGAATTGTGGGTGATATGGCATGAGGAACTACAACTGATGGAGAAATTCACTATTCATAGAGTCTAGCAAGGCTCAGCAGGAAAATCGCAGTGCTAACTTGAAAGGTTGCACTGACACAGGGGTCATCCAGACCAGCAGCCAGTGCCAATTCAAAGTGCTACATTTGGTGTCACTTTGGGCTTCTTCCCATTTCCTCATCCACACACTCTTTAAAAAAAATGCATGGTCTACTCTTCCTTGTGCTGAATGAGATCTCTCTCACACACACTTCACACCGCATAAAAGAAAATCTTCCGTCACCTTAAACGAAAAAAAGAACTCTTATGATCTCCCACCGCCAGCCCCTTTTTGTCTTCACACCGTCTCTCTTCTCCCCACACACCAAGCAGTTTTGCAAAACAATGTGGAGAGGTGGACAGTCTGTTCCCTTTCCCTCTTTTCCTCCACTTGTGTCTGCATACAAAGATGGAGAGATCATTGCAGGTCCAACACTGGTGAAAAACAGACAGACAAAAAAACACCTTGCTGGCAGAAACAGACTCAGAAAAAGAGGTGGGGATACTGACATGTTCTGAAATTACCAAAATGTCATCTGGATCTCAGAAACAGACATGGTAACTACAGGACTAAAAAGCGTGATTTCCCAATATATTTGGCTAGTCTAGATATTCTACAATTGCCAGCAGCTCTGTAAAGTATAGACAAATTTCCCTAAACCAGTGACAAAGAACTTTTAGCCCCCCAGATATTGTTGAGCTTCAATTCCCTGAACGCAAAATGTTTTAATTTATTACCATCTTATTCTCAACATCTGCCTTGGAGCAAGGCCAAGCTGGTGTCAGGCTGGGGAAGGCTTGAATACATAAATCTTACTGTGTTGTATGAGTACAACGAACACTTCCCACCTGAGTAATTCCATACGAATACTCCTCAAGGCACATGAAATAAGGCCCACTATGCAACCAAAAACTAAGCTAACTTCTTGGTTTCTGAGGGGTTATTCTTCATGGATACAAAAGTTTGTACTACTTGTCCTGCATACAAATTTAACAGGATGTCATTCTTCATAAATGTCACATTCTGTCCTGTCAGGGGCATGAAATAACTTATCAATAAAAGTTATGGAATTATTCTGCTTGGGATCTACATATTCATTGCCCCCTCCATTCAAAGGCTGGCAGCGATGGCAGCTGTTCTCACAGGCAGGGGCTTTTCTTGGTCTCCATGGGCAGAATTACTGCTGATTGGGAAATGCAGGTGTGCTGTTGCTCCAAGGGAACTGAGATTGTTCAGTATTATCATTATAACCTTTCCCATGAGAAGACAATTCTCACCTCCCTGACCAGGAAAAAGAAAACAATTCCAGTTGCAGGCTTCAGAATGCTACAGACTGAGTGGCTTTTGCAAATATATTCTTCATCCAGCAACGGCTTGGGAAACCAAAGTTGTTCTCTGGTAAAGTGGCGGAGGTATGCGTGGAGGGGGAATTTCCCACTGGGAAGTAATCCAGATCTCCTCTTCTGGTGGCCACCAGTGGCCAAGTATCTTTCACATTACACCCTGCCCCCAATGCTAGGAAATTGGAGGAAAAGGCATTTTTGAGATAATTATTTTGTACATGGTTCTGGTTGATGATCCACTTGTACCTAGATGCCAAGGTGGGTGAGGAAAAGCTCATGGGGGACTCATCCAGGCTGGATGCGGTCTGGTTTCAGTTTGCATGCAAGCAAAGGTGAATAGTCCTTCTCTGCAATGACAGGCATTGTAAAACTAGGAAGACCCAGAGACAGAGTACATGGGTGCAAACTGGAAGTGGGGGTGGTTTGTGTATGTGCGTGTGTGTGAGAAAGAGAGAGAGAGAGAAAGAGATTTTCTGTTAAAAATGGGAAAAGGTACCAAGTTAGTTCAGTAGAGTCTTCCCGCTTTTCACTTTTTTAAAAAAAACTGTCTTCATTTCTTTTCTGGCCATTATAATTATTCATTTAATTTCATCATTATTACTGAAAATAATTGTATTGTACTGAGCAGTGGGGTGTTAAAAATGATCTGTACTAGGTGTCAGATATGCTCAGTACACCACTGGTTTAGGATATGCATTTAAAATTTCCAGTCAGAGACCTGTCATGCCCCCACAAACTACAAATCCTAGGATTCCATAGTATGGATAATTATTACCATTAGTCTTCTCCACACATAGTCAGTGTTCCAGAACGTAGAGGTGTGTTTGTCTGTCAGTTTCTCCTCAGAAAATTGGAAGAGAATGTTACTGTGCTATGCCCTCAACTGCCTTCCAGCAACCTCCTCCCAAAATAAAAACGAGTGAACTTTCAAGACTTTTCCTTAAGTCTGTTAGAGTAAAAACATCACCCAAATAAAGGGGTTGGTAGAGAGAAGGGGTGACTGACTGAAAGAAGTGTTGTGACAATGTTGTAGAAAGCCTCTGATTTGTATTGACACCTTCTGTTCCATTAATACAAATGCAGCATTTTTCTCCTGTTGCTTGCAACGGAAAACAAAACATGATGGAAAAGAATTCAGAAAAGGATATTGCTCTTTTTTTTCTCCTGAAAATTGACTTTCTCTGAGTCTCCAGATTCTTTTTCATTCCCTTTACTTTTCTCAGGTAAATAGCCTTTGGCAGAAATACAACCAGAGATAGAACTGTGATGCAAGAATAAAATTTGTTTGGGTTATGTAACTAGTGCACCAAAAGACAAGTGCTTATACTTTTGATTTTTAGCCATTACAAATAATAATTTAGTAGTGACTATATGTCACAGAAACTCTTATTATGTTGCCTTGACAAGAGCTCATCTACAAATGAAAGCAAGATTCAACTAATCTGCCTTCAGTCATTATTTCAGGCTTCACAGTGGGAAGAGCTGCAGCATTCTGCACCAAAGTTCTCTACAGAATCCCAGAGTAAATAAGTGATGAATATGGAAAGCCTACATTCAGATGGAGCTTTGTGTTAGCAGAAGAACTCCTGCCAAACCTCTGTATACACTGGGGGTTCTTCAAAACTCCCTGCATTTAGGCTGTCATTCCTTCAGCAGTGTCCATTGTTCCCTTCAGTTGAATTTTTCAAGTATTTATGCATATATATGCTTGCTGCTTTGCACTCCACTGTACTGAAGAATGAACTCGGCACACATAATGGGTTTTCTAAGTCTCCAGGTTTTGTGATCTGTTCTCAGATGCATCTGTTGTTCCTTACCATCATCAAAAGGCTTAGCATGGAAAGTATAAAATACTGAAAGAATTCAGATGGGCCAGAGATATACTATATTAAGATATTGTGAAAATGCAAGGAGGATAGTATTCTTTTGGGCAAGTATATTTGGTAAGTTGATCTGGAGGCAGCAAGATGGATTTGGGAACGTCTACTTAAATCTTCAGAACAGAATCTAGAAGTAGTAGAAAGGCAAAACCTAGTTTGAAAAAAAAGACACTGATGATTCATATCAAGCTTCCAGTTAGCCCCAGAAGTTTTTCTCTAGCCTGGACCAGTCAGATTGTGTAGGAAGTTCACAGCTAGTTATTAAGGCAAAATGTTTCCCTCATTATATTCTTCTTCCTAATAAATAATATTCAGAGGACACAAAGAAAATATCTCTGCTTATGATCCAGGTCAGAAGCTATTTTACCCTCTTCTATCAACACTTGGGACTGGCCCTGTCTCTCTCTACAATGCTTCAAAATGGCCCATTTTACTGCTAGCTATGTTTCTATCACTGCCAAATGAGATAGCTCTGCATCTTGGCCATAAGTTGTTTTACTTTCTTCCTGTAGCTATATCAAGTTGACAATCAGACCTCCTTCCCTCTATTTTTTTTTTTAAGACAACACTCTTCATCTCCTGGTAGCTAGCAAAACCTAAGGCTATTCATTTCCATTTGAGCCATTAATAAATAATTGTTTTATTATTGATGTTTTGTTATGTATGTAAAATGAATTATACCAGATCAAACTAGGGGTCTATCTAATCCAATATTCTGTTCATGCACTTGCCAACCAGCCAATCAGCTGCCGATGTCAAGCAGGATGTAAGTGCATCTGCAACCTCCATCTCACTTTTCTTTTCAATTGGTACACGCCGCTTCTGTCTCCACAGTCTCTTTCTCTAATACTGAAGGAGATATATAGTCATGTTGAAGGTGATATAAAGATGCATGTTATGAAACTGTTATTGTCGTCGTCACCATCTTGCATTCCTGTGAACTGCTATGAGCACATTGTTTATGGAAAAGTCAAATTAAGTGACTAGTTGACTGATTGACTGATAATTAGGGTTGTGCAACTGTTTTTGTTGAATCCAGAATAACAAAGTGAATTGGACTGATGCAGACTGTGCAAAATATGACATTGTACTTGTGGAATGCAACAACACAAAATAAAGTGCTTCAGACTAATTCAGAGATAATGGTTATCAAAATGGGAGGGAAAAGATACAGTCTGTTTCCATTTAAGGAATATGCCATGGGGAAGTCATGTGCAGGGAGAGGAGCAGAATATGTCATAGATGCCTGGCATAAAACCTTCTGTAATTACTTTTTTAAAATTGTCTATATGATTCCTTTGGGTCTACCATCCAAATTCTTTGTGAATATATATATAAACTTTGTAGCCATGTTGTCGTCGTTGTTTCTCACTGAAAGTCAATAGTGGCTAACTGGCAATCCAAATCCCCAAGTCTTCATTAGAATTTGCGGTCCAAAAATAAATTGCTACATTCCACAGTCATGAGTCTCATTTCACCAGGTTTTCATCAGTACTGCCTATTAAATAATGTTTACAATCCTCCATTAAGAGTCTGAGTTCATCTTGTTTGTTTACCATGTTCTATGCATTAGTTTAGAATCATCTGAAGTCATGGTCATTCTTTCTGTCTGCTTACTTATTGGTTTTTCTCTTGACTATTCACTCCTGTATCAGTTTCCAGTTTCTGCCGCATAACTGAAACTCTTGTCCCCCTGTCCTCTATGATGTCATATTCCCTTGTAGTATTTAAAGCCTTTCTGAACAGATTTGTTAGTGTCTAACCAAACATTTGTAGGAGAACAACGAAACTGGGTGGAAGGAGGCTGAATAATTACAACTACTGGTTCAACAAGTTTTGTGAACAACCAAAAGAGAGTCTACATAATAATTACAAATATATTCTCTCCCCATGGAAGATGGTGCTTAGGACTCCACCTCTGCCCCTCCACCTGCTCTTGTTCCCAGTTCTTCCCAGAAAATACAGCTCAATATTTTATCATGGAAATTTTACAATCACACACTCACAGAGGGATAATTACTGGTAGAAATTATTTGGGGAATAATTCTAAACAAGCAGCATGCAGAAAACCTGTAAGCTGCAGAGGAGCAAGTGGGGAAGGAAGAACAGTGATTAAGTTTTTCCAGTGCATTATTTGACAGCTGTATTTATGCCTTCAGTGAGGAGGAAGAATGAGAATAGATGGGTTCTGAAGAAATAAACAGCCCCTTTTCATAAAAGTGTTTCCATTAGTGAAGTGTACAGAGAGAAGCAAAAAATGGTAAAGCACAAAACTAGATTGTTCCTAGGGGCACATTATACCTACTCCAGTCCCATAACCATTTTGTACATAGAGGAAGGCTGTTAATCTTCTCAACCTCTCACAAGATACACACCATTGAGTTGTTTTGAGGGAATGCAGATGGGCTTAGAGGAAGCTTTCCTGAATCAATTCTGTCTTCCAACTATTTTTCTGGGAGTGGGGGTCAGAGAGGCTTCTTTTTTACTTTTCTTTGAGAATAGATAGCTCTCTCATTTTCTCATTATCGCTTTTATATCCCACAGACTTCTGCTCTGTTGCCTTATTGTAGTGTGGAGGTAACCTTGCATTCTTGAAGGGTATACCAATGGAACACAAAGTCTGGAAAGTTCTGCTAAGGTGGTTAAACTTCAAATACATATCTGCTGTATGAGGCCCACCCTAGCACAATATTGAGGCAGGCACCAGAAGGCTCACCACAACTGATGAATTTGCCACGACAAATGTGAACACAACAATAATTGTGGTGTTACCTCAAAAGATGGGAGATCTTGTGCAGGAGCCATGCAAGCAATCAATCAAGCAATCAAGCAGTCTCCCAAACCAAAGAAGGCTAGTGAAGATAAAGGATAGAAACATTGGATAGCGAGAGATTTTGGAGTGAAGTGAGTGATAATTACCATTTCAGAAGAAGAAGAACCAAGCGAGATGGTTCAAACCAGAGTTTGAAGGTGGCACAGGGCACAGGAACCAGGAAGCCAATGGACAGAGTGACATGTCTACATGTGTCCAAGGTACTATGAATTGTTGGGCTTAGAGCCAGGGTTTAAGTATTTTGTTTCTGCTCTGAGGAGGAAGGTGTTAATTGCTCTCTGGCAGTGCCAACAAAAGGGGTCCAGAATTGACTAATGCTCTTAGCTTCAGGTGACAAAACACTGATGGGAGTTGTGATAATCTCTTAATGTCTGGGCAGATGAGGGAACAAAGGAGGATTTCCACAGGAAGTGGTTACAGGTTGATGACCATCATTTGCTTCATTGAGGCAGTTCCATTTGCTATTGTACTCAGAGGTTGGGTCACTGAGAGGATTATCACGAGCCCACTGGTCCTGGGGCTTTCTGGCTACTCCTTTTGCACTTATGACCTGGCCATGCTGAAGTCATCTATCTTAGCATGTGGCTTCCAACTGTGATTCCAGCCATGTGATTTTTATATAGGAAATGATATACGTTCTATTTCTTGCCAATTAAAGGATATTTCTTGTTAATTAAGCTATACCATGGAAAGCGGGGTGTATGGTATGGTAACAATGGAATAGTTGCAATCTTCTTCAGATAGAGGAATGACTTGCACTGATAAAATCTGATAGACAGATAGCCTCAGTCATATTAATTTAAGAAGTATGGGACAGTTCAGTTCAGTTCAAAAATAAAATTCCTTGGGCAACCCTGCTTCTGTTTATAATTCTTCATATATTCTTGCTTAATTCTGCTATTATGTGTATAGTCCAAAAAAAGAGAAGGTCATCAAATGTTATCTTATGTAAAAGAAATTATCTTCTTGAGAAATCAATAATAAAAGCAACTCTGATCACTTTCTTTTCCACAGGGAAGCCACTATCATTTAGCAGTTCGTGATGTGTGACTGTGAAGTGAAAGATCCATGTTCAAATCCCCAATGAGCCATGAAAAGTCACTGGACGACCTTGGGTTAGCCATGCTCTTTCAGACTGATGCACCTCACAATTTTGTTATGATGATTAAATGAAGAGGAGAACCCATTGAGCTCACTGGAGAAAAAGGCAGCACAGAGATGTAAATGAATAAAGAAAAAAAATGGATAATGAGGACAAGTTTTGGTTTGGTTTGGTTTTTGGCATATGTGTTTCCAAGAGCTATTTTTTCTTTTTTTTTCTTTTTGTTTTTCTTTTTTTTTAACTGGATTTTTTTGATTCTCAGGATGACAGTGTGAGGATTTATGTATTAATGCAGTGATCAGATCCTTAAGATTAATGTAGCTAGATATAGGTTATTTCTGCACTACACTGTTATAGTGCTATTATTGTATCTTCAACATCCTGTGGAATTCTGGGGTTTGTAGTTTACTGAGGCCAAAGAACTCTCTGACTGAGAATTCTGAATGCCTCTCCCTAAACTGCAAACCCAAGATTCCATAGCATGTTGAAAGTGGAATAATAGCACTCTAGCAATGTAGTGTGGAAATGGCCATGGAGTGTTGAATGAACTAGAACCACATCTTTGTCTTAACAAATCTCTAGTGCTTATGAGTATAAAGAACCAGGGCAAGCCGGATTCAGTTCTGAACCCAATCATATCCCAGATGTTTGTTCCTAGCTCTTTCTACACTTTTAGGTGCTGACTGGTGTCTTCTTGGTGGGTTCCAACATTTCAAGTCCCATAACTCTGTCACTCAGTCATGGCCAAAAGGAGAACCCTCTCCATTGTAAGTCAAATGCTGCTTTTGTCATGGCATGAGGTTCCCCTTTTATCGCTGCTCTTCTCTTCTTCAGAGGCCAAAGCAGTTTCAGTTGGAATATAGAGGGAAAGGATTTTACCAGCCACTGGGCAAGATACAATGGAACTGTGTGTAGCTGCTGTCTCTTTCTCAGAGGCCATAGCAGTGGCAGCTGGAATGGAGAGAGGGCTTCTCACCAGTCATGGGATCAAGGCATGATGCAGATTTGCCTGGATGCTCTTGTCTCCCTTAGATGCTACAACAGTGGTAGCTAGAATATGGAAGGAGGGGCTCTCATCAGCTGCTGGGCTATGGCATGATGAAGCTGTGCCTGGCTGCTCCTCTCTCCCTCAGAGGTCATAACAGTAGCAGCTGGAATGGAGGGAGTGTCTCTTGCCAACTGCGGGGCCAACACATGATGAAGCTGTGCCTAGCTGCTCTTCTCCCCATTAAAGATCAGTGAGCTGTGTAAGCATATGGATACAACCACTGGGAGAACATCTGAGAAACTGTACTTTAAACTGGAAGCAGGCAACCTACAGCTTTAAGGCTACACGTAGCCATCTGCCTAAACTCATGTAGTAAATTTCAAATCCTTGCAACAAACAACCTACTCAGACCCCTGCAGGAGTGATCTGTCGCTTTTGTACCACCTGCTAAGTAGAGAGGAAGAGGACAAGAAATAGAGGAGGAAGGGGGTGGCTGGGTTCCTCTACTTCTGGCTTTGCCTCCATCCGCTGCTGGTGTGCATCCCAATAGATTACCCCACAATGAATGTGGTCCTTGACATAAAAAAGGTGGTCATCCCTGGCCTAAATTGTTCAAATTACAAACTCAGTGCTTTACCTCTTTGAAAGGTAGTTGAAATCTGCCTGAGAGGTATGTCCTTCCTGGGCAAAGATGTTAAAAGCAGTAATAAAAATGTTGTTAATATGTTATTCATGTCACCTTTCATAAAGATATCTAACTAATAAAACACCAAGGCATTTTTTTCTCTGAATCCACTATGACATATCTCTCTGGTCTGATTATAAGAGAGATCAGCATAAGCAACCTGCTATAAATAATTGAATCTCACTTACACTGTTATTTATCTTACACCTATTGAATGTAAAATAACATCTCCATGCATACTTTGCTCAGAATGGACCATATAAAGTAGCCAGTCTCTTGATGGTGGACTGAATGATTGTGCCCCTCAAAATTCCCATCTGTGGCCTCACCTAGAGTATACTTTTATTCGACTGAGCTAAACAGCATGAGACAGTTAAATGCACTCATTCCAGAAAAGTCTCTCATGCGTTTTGACAAGATTCTGAATTCTCAAGTGAATCAGAAAGGAGATGGAGGTTGTTCTCTTTTCCATCTGGTCTCCACTGCCAATGCCAAAAGAATAAAATAAATAAATTTCAGAAAATCCTGGTAACGCAGAATATCTTCATGAAAGGAAGGTGCTAAATTTTAAAACATAACATGAAGGAGAGAAATCAAGGAAAATAGTAACAGTAGGATCATCTGCCAGGACCAACAAAGGCATTGTTTCAGGAGATAAAATTTAAGTTCTAAGACATACTTCTGGATATATTTTAAGATTAATTTGCAAAATATTGCTAGAATCCTAAATTACCACCTACACGTTAAAAACTCTTTGTTACATAGCAGTGAACTGTTAGTGAATTGAGATGATGCATAACAGGACACTGTCAAGAGTGCTCAATGTGCATTGGGACTGATGTGATGAGCACTGAAACTGATGCGATATGCATTAGGACAAATCCGATGTGAATCCCATTGTGCATTGCTCCCTTTGCCCAACGGTCACTTTGCTGGCTGTGCTATGTAATAATGTAGTCATAGCCCTCTACTGGCTACAGACATTACAGAACTGCCCAATTCTAATTCTCACAAACATAGATCAACTTATGAAGATGTAACTCACTAGCAGAATGCTGACCAATGACAACAATCTAAAGCATCATATTTCAGTTCACAATGAATAGGAATTTTGAGGTGTGTCGTATTAGGACTTTGGATGCCTTTTTAATTATTTTTTATTTGTCCATTTTAATTTTACTTTGGGCAATAGTGATATAGCCATTTGGTGTGTTCCATCTTGGTATCACTTAGTGGGTAGTGCAGCCACCCAATGCTATAAAACTGTTATCTTGGTCAATAGCGTGAGTCACCTGGAAGATGATAAGCTGGTAACACATCTTATTACCCTTTAACAGCTTGATCAAAAGGATGGGGAGGGGAGTAGTCTTTGGACTGTGTGGTCTTCCATATGATTGAAGGGTGAGCAGTGATGATATGGTGGAGTTGTCAGGACCCCTCAGTTTAAATTTCAGGTGTGGAAGGCAATGAAAGCCCAGATCTGTTCCAGACTGACCTGAAGTAAATGACTAATGGGTTTTGTGCATACCCTAGATTTCTATCCATTGCTGAACCCTGAGGCTGTTCAATAAAATTGTGACTTTTTTACTCAGAACTTTGTCTCATGTTTTCATGCTAGGAGGGAATCTTTCATAGCACCAGAAGGCAACTTCCAACCTTCTAGATACTGTTAGATAGCAGTGCCAGTCAGCCATATCCAGCATAACAAATGGTGAAGGATGATAGGATGAGCAACCCCAAAACATCTTGTATACCACAACGGGCCCTTCTGTGTTTTATGATACGGATATTTCAAGCATAGCAAGCAAGCACTGAACCTACTTTTCTATCTTCCTTGATCAGTTTCATTGATGTTCAGAATTAACCTGTGACAAGACTGGTCTTAAGTAGCTGAAGAAATTATGAAAGGACAGATGAGATAAAGTAGTAGTACACAAGGCCAGGAATTTTATTCTTCATTCAAGTTTGATCTACTTTACTTCTTTTGGAGGGCAGAAGGTTATACAAGTCAATCTGTCTTTTTTTCAGAAGGCAACTAAATCTGAAGTACAAATAAAGAGAGGGATTTGTACAAGGAAATGTAAGTTTTGCTGTTTTCAATAAAATATTAATAAGTATTTACATTCTTTGGGTGAATGTATTTCTCAGAACATTAAATGCAATATGTATATTCAAAGTCCACTGGTTTGCTCTATGTTACCATGGTAAATATCCTAATGACTAATTATTAAGTTACTGGAGCAGAAGCAGAAGCTCATTGCTTGAGCATGTTTTAGAGACAAGATTTCTCTATGTAAACAAACTCCTCGTGTTTCCTTGTTGGCATGGAAGCACATCCATTTATGCAGCAACTCCATGAGTCAGTGTCTCTACAGAGTCAATTTGCCTTCCACATACAAATAACAAAGAAGGAAAGAGTAGTGGGAGGGGTCACAGTAGTGTTTTCATAAAGGTTATTGACCTTCTGAGTCACTGCTTGACACCAGTTATCTAGGACCATCTCTGGGGCAATAATGGTTCAGAGAGCTAACTACAGCTATAATGAATATTTTTGCCAGGTTTTCCTTCATACTGCTTTCTTCTTGACCCAAGCAGCCAGTCATGGAGATCAATGCAACAAGATATCCTTGGTGTTTCAGCACCAAGGAGAGCTCCAACTGACCAATTTGTCCCCAGATGGTAGGCATTCACACTGATACCCTTCCTGCTTCAGCCCAGAGATTCAGCGTGGTGCAGTGGTTTGAATGCTGGACTATGACTCTGGTGACCAGGACTCAAATCCCCACTCAGCCATAGAAATTCACAGAGCAAACCTGAATAAGTCACACTGTCTCAGCATTAGAGGAAGGCCAAAGCAAACCTCTTCTGAATAACGCTTGCCAAGAAAAACCCATAATAGGTTAGTCTTAGAGTTGCCATAAGTCAGAAACAATTTGGAAGCACATAACAGCAGCAGCAGCAAAACCACAACAATTAGAATCCAGTTTTCAGGAGCCATCCTTTCCCTGCAAAAGGAAAGTCTTAAATGGCAGGCCTCTGGAGCTTAGAATTCTTTTGTCTTTTCAAAAGATCATGTTGATTAATTGGCTTCTTGGATTTTTGGAAAATTTGATGGTGGATGTACTAGCCACCCCAAAAGCACAATTGTAGTCCATGTTCAGAGTTTTCTGGCCCAGGGACCTTGAGAATCTCAGGCCTGAAGGTCTCCAGTTCAACAGTGGTAGCTGGGACTCCACCACTGGTTCCTTAGCGTCTCTGTCCAATTCTGTGGACTCCAGGTCTATAACAGACCCTCTCAAAATTGTTGTTTTAAATTTTGTTGGGAAAAAAAAAGATTAGGTTTGTGACACTTATTTTTAATTTGATGATATTTACTAATCTTGTTCTCCTGGCTTCTGCTTATCTTCTTCCTAAATTTAGCCATATTGGTACTTCTGCTGGATTAGGGTTTACATAGTAAACAGTATAAAATCCCAACACTTGACACAATGGATTAGATGTCACTATCTAATGGCTTCACTGAAAAGAAAAGAGGGCAGTTGGAAGTGAGGGTAATTTAAAACAAAAGGAAAAGATTTTAATGGACTGTGCACAAAACTGCTGAGGAGATTAAGTTTTCTGGACACCACTGATAATGCAAAACAACTTGTAAAATAGCAATATAGCAATAGCATTTATTTCTATACCGCCTATCAACTAGTGTTATCTAAGCGGTTTACAATGTATTTTAGCTAATTGCCCCCAACAAGCTGGGTACTCATTTTACCGACCTGCGAAAGGATGGAAGGCTGAGTCAACCTTGGAGCCTGGCAGGATCGAACACACAACCTTGTGGTTGCAGTACTGGGATTTAACCACTGTGCCACCAGGGCTCAGTGAAAATATCCATGATAAATCATGGACTTTGATTTATCTTCAGAGTACTTTTGTAATATCATGGACAAAGGCTTCCTCATGGCCTCTGTAATCAATAGGTCATTTAAGGTACACCAGATGAATGTTACATCTTGAAAATAATTGTAATCATCATTTTAAAGCCAATGGTAAGAGATGAGACATGTGAAAACAATCCTCTTTCCTGCTTCTCACAGCCTAGCATTCAGTTCTATACCTGCTTATATACTAGAAGAAGCCCCTCGCATGAATTCAGCAGGACTTTGTTCTGGATAGAAATGTTGGTGATTCAATAGCCCACAAAGTATAATTAAAGTAACTACATTGTCAACTAATAAATGATAATAGGAAAAAAATCCATATTATGCAAGGACTTTGTTGGTAAAATGTCCTTCACTCAAATCAGTGTAGTCCAATTCATACACACAGCTCATCAAGCTGTATACGAAAGCTCTGCATTGAACAGCAAATGAGTTCAAATTCAAATTAGTACCAGGATTCTATGGGATATTCTTATTAAAGATACTAAGGATAATGTATTTCATTTCCATAGTCAAATCCTTATGGGATTTTCCAGTTGTAATCTTATTCAATACAAGGTAAATTAGATATCTTGGTACAGCAAGTAGGTTCAAAAAATGTCATAGTATCGCAGTGTCTACAAGGACTTATCTGTTAGAGAGCTTGTGCATATTTCATGCCTACTTTTTTTTAAGCAACCAGTGCTATCGTATTTTTTTAAAAAAAGTTCACTCCTACTCCTTCAGAGATTTTAAGACTGCTTCTCCATTTGCTTGAAAGTGCAGTGCTGCCAGAAAGATTTTGAAGAACTATTATTCATGTACAGAAAGTTACTGGGAATAATAAAAAAGTAGATTGATATAAAAGGTAGAAGGAGATATTATTTTCAGGAGAAGCTGTTAGCCCCAGGTGCTTATGGACACTTGGGTAAGAGGCTGTCAATGAGCTCTAGTACCATTTTGTCTTTAGATAAGTGACAGTGGAGACATTGCTCTTCAGAATATACAAAGGGATTTCCCTTGCCACCTCCAGCCTTTGAGATCAGAAGAGTGAGGATCCAGGATAAAGTCTGCTTATACTTATGAAGCATGCAGCAGTATTATTCTCACATCAAATATTGCTAATGCCAATTTCTACAGGAGATCACCTGAGCTGATTAGTCCACTAGACTAGGTAAGGTGAGCACTTCAGGAAATAAAAACTGAGTGGCAGCAAGGGGCAGTAAAGGGCTAGTTTTTCCTTCTGTCATTGTTGGATTTTTTCTTCTTCTAAAAGTGCAGAGAGTTGTTTATAGGACTTTCTGTCTCAGTTATCAGATTAACTTTGTTTGCTTTAGGTCCTATGCAACACTGCCTGAGAAGGTTCAGTTGTGGTGGGAATATCCTGTTCCATTTCAGATAATGAAATATCTTGAGTTGGCCCTGGAGTTAACAGACCCCATGTGTTCTCTGGTAGGATTTTAAAATGGTAGTACCTTTTCCCAAACAGTGCATGGAAAAATTCTGAGATGTACTTCCAAGAGATGCAGAGAAAGCCACCAACTTAGTCAGCTTTAAAACAGATTAATGAAAGTACTGGAGGATAAAGCTATCAGAGGCTGCTTGTTACAGTGACAATATGCTACTTCTGGTACAAGTGACAGTGTGTCTCTGTATGTCAGTAGCTGAGGAGTGCAAATAAGGTGGTGCTGATGCATTCATGATTCTCTGTGAGCTTCCCATAGGCACCTGGTGGGTCACAGTGGGGGCAGAATGCTGAACTAGATGTATCCTTGGTATGATCCATTATGATTCTTTTCACACCCTTGTAAAAGTTTATGCATAATTTTTGTAACACAAAAAAAGTCTCAAGTTGCCTACTATTGATATAGCCATGAGAAGACAATTCTGAAAGACTCTTTGTTGTTCTGTTAGCATGTGCTCCAAATGCACTAGGTCTTTCACTGTCAGTGTAATATTTGTGGAACATGTGGAAAATTTCTCATTAGAGTTATCTACAATAATGTTTTAGTTGCAAAATCAAGCAAAACCCTAATTAATAGATTGGGGGACAGTTTATATGGGGTGGTGTTCTGAAGTTTCTGCTTTGATCACTAACTACAAGTAGTAGTACTTGTCTTATCTCTCCCAATATGGTTGATGATATACCACACAAGAGGTTTTAGTTAAAGATTTCTCTCAATTCAACCTGATTGGAGCCACTTGGGTATGTATTCTCACATGTCTATATACATGAACTTACTCCCAATATGTTAATAGTTAATAGATTGATCTTAGAGAGTACAATTGGGCAAAGCAAATGAGATATGCCTCACCTGACGAAAATGACACCTACAAGCTTTTTATCAGGGGTGGTTCAATAATTATGCAGGCCTGCATTGCTGGGATGGAACAGCAAGGTGTTGGAGGAGACACCTTGTATGCTAAGCATCTAGTCATAAGCTCCCAAGCTATCCCATAGATTTCAGGGTTGGTAGAAAGTGCTGCCCCTTAGCCGGTATCGAAGGCAAATTCAAGTGCATGTCCAGTTGATTTTTTCTGTATGACTGCACTATAGGGAAGTAGTTCTTACTTCGCTGTATAGTTGTAAGAATCAGGCACAAGAAAGACTTTGCCATATGAATTGGCGGGACATGTAGATTAGCCAATATTATATATGGGGTTAAAATACAGCTTCACATCTCATTCCTGGAACAGTCTTCAGCTAGCAGATGGAGAAATTAAAGGTGGGGGAGAGAGGAGAGGGAAGAGAAATAATAATTTGCTTGCTGCTGGGCCACTGGTGACAGTTGATTAGGAGAGCTCTGAAGTAAATGCACATTGTTACATATCCCTGGGACAGCCAGAAATCAAATGGAGCTATTAGCTAAATCGAGCATTACATGGAATGGTCTGAATGGTTTCTGGGCACGGTTTGCATTTTGGGCACAGTTGGGAGCAGAGGGATGGGATAGAGAGGCAGCTAGCTTAGCTCATCCTGAAGGAAGCCAAACTGTAGTTAGTACACAGGGTAATACAACCACAGCTATAACTGGGAATAGAAGAAGGGGAAAACAGCATTCTTCATAAATATGTGTCCACCTAAAGCTCAGTATAGCCTTTTACACACATAGTCACAGCAAAATACATCCATTTAGTTTCTACCCTAAATGTCAGGCCTGATTTCTTAGCTTGCTCCGTTAAATAGAATTTTGTGTCAGAGAAAAGTGCCAGATTAGCAGCCCCAGAGGCATAAATTTTCTTCTTCTCTTCATTAAAAAAAAACCCAGGGCATCCAGATCAGTAGCTGCTCAACTTTCTCCAAGGCAACACTATCCTTTTAATGTACTAAGATAGGCTTGTAGAAACATAGTAGAGACACTTTGAGTCCCATCTGAGGGTGGAGGAAGAAAGGCAGGGTGGAAATCAGACAATTAATTCAATAGGTGTACTCTAGATGAAACTATTGATACCATTAGGCCTTCAGGGCTATCCATTTTGATAACCATATGGCCAACATTGAAAGAAGCAGTCCTATGTTTTCTATTCCTTCCTCCTCTGTGATTAGAAATGCGTTGCTAGACATCGCTGGGATAAGAGAGTTAGAGAAGTCAGAGGTTTGCTGTTTTCAAACAGTGGCCAAACATCAGCCATAATGCAGAGCTCTAGCCTGAGGATCCATTCTATGATGTATTTTCGAAGGTCCCCTATTACTGGAATACCCCTCCGTAGTGGTTGAAAAGATAAATGTATGCAGGTAAACAAAACTGAGCAAAGCACATCCCCCCTTCCTTTTATATTTTTGAAAAACTGTGCTAAATATTTAAAGAGTGAGGGGAAGACAGAAAGCAAAATGCAATAGTCCTTATCCTTAGGAAACCTTTAAATCACATATAAAGAGTTTGGACAGCAATACACTGGTCTTCAGGAAGCTGAGGTCCTATTTATTATTCCAGTTCTGTTAGCACAGCCCTAATGGTAGATTGCACAATTCATAATAGAGGGAAATAAATTTAGAACAGTTAGACTCTGGGTAGGCAGCTGAGCTCCCCATTCAGCTTAATGAGTGTAGGGTCACAGAAAGGGGTTGTGGAGAAGACTCTATCATGTTTGCCAAGAGTGATAAATAGCTGGAACAGAGATATTTATCCAATCACTCTCAGATAAGACTAATGCAGCAGGAGGTTGCCGTTTGCCCTCATCAGACCCACAAACTACTGGCATATCCAGTTTTGTTGTTTTTGTTTTTAAAATACATAATGATGGAGAGAGTATTAGAGTAGCATCGTTCACTATTTAGACAGCTTTGTTTCTGTTTATCAATATTCAGTGAGCCCCAGGCAAATAAGTCAGCCGGGGGTGGGGGAATAGAGTAAGACTTCCCTTCTCTGCATCTACTGCTAAAAGGGTATTTCAGACACTGATAGAGTTGCAGAAGAAGCCAGAAAATCATCTGTCAGGTTTGCAGAAGCTGCAGTCCACACAGGTATTTCACCATTCTGTTTTTGTAGTGGTTTTCTAAAAGGACGTTTTTGAAGCTTCTGCTAGCTGTACAAAGTTAGTAGGTTGTTCAGTAGGTTGTTCAGCATACTGGGATAAATCCACTAGCATAGGGTAGGATTTTGAGAGACAGGACTGAGGAGGGCACTGCTATGTTTATCTCCACATAGTGGAAAAGAATATGGAAATCTGAATTTGGCTTTCTCTATTATTATGAAAGGCCCATCAAAGAAAGACTTATGAAAAATATAGTAGTGCTTCAGATGCAGAAAAATGATGCAATGTATGGATGAAAGCACTACAGTTTTCACAGGACAAGTCTTCAAATAAAAACTATCAGCTAAGAGGATAGGACTGATAAAAAAAATGAAAAAGAATAGCATCTGAAAGATCTGCTAATTGCCAAGATATAGGGGCCATGACCACAACCACTACACCTGTAGATTTCTTCTGTAAATATATGTGTGTGTGAGAAAGAGAGAGGGAGGGAGGGAGGGAGGGAGACAGAGAGAGAGAGAGATTGCCTCAGATTTATTACATGAATTACTTTCTCCCTAAGGAAAGATCAAACAAAAATGGTGTTATTAGGGTATAAGGATCACATTTGTCTTATCTGTCATTCTAGTTAATAATGTTTTTCAGTAAATGCATTTTCTTCTGTTAATTAATATACATTTGGGCATATCAAGAGATGGCATGACTCACTTTAAAAGAAGATAATGTTTGGTAAAGTTCAAGGCACTAGGAGAAAGAGAAAGACCATGCTACAAGTGGGTAGACTCAGGGTCTTTCCGCACTACACTGCTATAGTGCTATTATTCCACTTTCAACATCCTATGGAATCCTACAGTTTGCAGTTTAGGGAGGGGCATTTAGAATTCTCAGCCAGAGAGCTCTTTGGCCTCAGTAAACTACAAATCCCAGAATTCCACAGGATGGTGAAAGTGGAATAATAGCACTATAACAGTGTAGTGTGGAAAGGCCCTGAGTCAAAGAAGCCACAGCCCAGAGTTTGTCAGAGTTGAGCAGAGCTGTTCATGGCAGAATATCTTGGGGTTTTTTCATTCATAAGTTGCCATAAGTCAAAGCCAGCTTGTCAGCAAATAACAGCAGCAGCAACTTCCCAAACTCAAAATTCCCATTTGGTTTTTAATGGAGAGGAAGAGATGATTAATTTTATACTTCTTGGCAATACCTGTGTTGATCACCTTTGTCATGTTGGTGGGTTTCTTCATTCCTACTCTCATAGCCTCCAAAAGCAGGGTTTGGTATTGTAGTAATCGTTCCATCCCTGCCGGCCCATTAGGATCCCAACGAGGATCTTCTAAGGGTACCCTCTCCCTCAACCAGACCTGGGGGTTGGGGTGTCCTTGCGGGGTCCTTTCCTGGGTTAGCCGCTCCATCTGTTGGATGATGCGGTACCTCTCTTCAGTGGTAAACAAAGTTATCAGCAATTGCTGGCAATCTTGCCAATTGGGCATATGCGTTCCCATTATGCTAGAGCACAATTCCACAATCTTGTGGGGCTTCTCTGTGTACGAAGCATAATGGGTTTTCCAATTTAACAAATCAGACGTGGTGAAGGGTCTGTAAACGTAGGCTTGTACTGGTACAAAGCGGGGCTCCTGTTTACCCTGTCGTGGGTTTGGGACCATCTGAGTGAGCTGTCGGAGTGGATACAAACTGGTGGTTGATTTGGCTCCTGTTGGGTTAGCTACTGGGGAATCTGCCTTAGGCGTGTTGCCTGTGAGGGATGAACATAGAGCCTCTAGGGTTCCAACGGAATTTTTGAGTGTGTCACAATAGAAGTGCGCCGTGTCCTCCCAATCAGAACCTTTAAGGGGACTGGCCGGACTGGTAGTTGCCGTCTGAGAGTAGTCTACGCTAGTCCCCTGAGATGAGACGGTGCTGCTGGGAGACACCGTTGCTCCTGCGGCGTGAGGGGTGCACTCCACCTCAATCCTGGCCGCCGCTGGCACCGCTGCTCCAGTCCCTAACTGCTGATCTGGCCCTGCCTGAGGCGGTGTATATGGTGGCAGCGATGTAAAGCCTAAGAATGGGACGAGGGGGGCCGATGGCTCTGTGGGTTCCTCTTCAGGAACTTCTAACACTGGTTTTAACTTTTTAGCCAATTTCTCCTTCCTCAATACCAAAACTTTTGCCTGTGACTCCTGGCATCTCCGTAACCACGGTGGGGAAGAACGCACTACAGTGTCCCATGAATCTATATAAAGGAACTGGTCCGGGCGCCCCGGATTTCCCACTATCACAGAATACACTTTGCTGATCTTATCATTTTCTAAAGACCCCTCTCAGGGCCATCCTACATTGAATGATGGACATTCTACTTCACACAGAAACTGCAACCGTTGAGGGCTCATGGGGGGGGGTCTCCATAATCTCCACTAAACCCTTTCTTAAAGTTTTTCAGCATACACTGCGGAGGGGTGCAACCCTTGCTTCCGCCACCTCCCATGTCCTCCTGCCTAAGATGAGACAGACACAATAGGGGAAGGGAATGGTCGATGAGTAAAGGGGTCTCACCGACCGACACATGAGGAATAAAACAGCACACGCACGTGTCACTGGTTGGTATCGCTGGATGATCATGGTCAATAGCCAGAACCGCACAACAGTCACACACTCGCACACACAGTCCCTGCCTCCCGTCGTCCCGTACCACAAAGCGGAACAGTTTCCTTAGCGCTTTTACGGCTAAGTACTTGTGTCCGCTTGGGAGGTGATCAGGCTCCCCTTCCACCCTGAAGCGAGTGGGGTGTCTGGCCTCTAACCAGATTCTACTTGCCTAGGTCTTTTGACGGAGCAGCGGACCACAAACCACTTCTCCGAAGATGATGATTGCTAAATCGAATACAGAGGAAATTTTCAGTGGAGGCAGGGCCCAGTTTCTATACTCTGCTTCCAGGAGGAAGGTTCCCTCGGTTCAACGCTTGCCGTTTGGGCGCCCCTAGCGCAGGCTCCCCCATTCTGGCAAAAGGAGGTAGCTGGTGGGCCCAATGTGGGGCTCGTGCACCAAGCCCCCCCACGCCCGGCGAGGCGACTCAAGAGCAGGCAAAATGCCACCTCGGTGTCTCAGCACCTGCAGCTATCCGAGTCACGGCACCATTTATGTTGCAGGAGCCCAGAGAACACAGAGACCACAGAGCAAGAAAAAGAGTAATTTATTACGCACAGGCTTTTGGTCTTTTGGAAACATCCAGCCAAAAGCCCGCGTGTAATAAATTACTCTTTTTCTTGCTCTGTGGTCTCTGTGTTCTCTGGGTTCCTGCAACACCTGTGCTTATCTTATTAATGTTTTTTTTTAATTGTTGTTTTACCTTTTCATATGAGCTACCTTAAGTACAGCCCATAAAGAAAAGCAGGATATAAAGAACAGATCTGAATGAATACCATTTCAACTGACCCTTTATTGATTAGTTTTCTTTATATCCCAGCTTCCATCCAGTGAACTCAAGCTTGTAGAAATGGATTTCATCCTCCCTATTTTATTCCTGCAGTGACTCTGAAGGGTATGCCAGGCTGAGAAGGACGTGGAAATGTTTTCACTTAGTATTTACAAATCCCAAAATCTTTTAGAAAATTTTTCAGTTCAGAGATACACGTTTATTTTTTGCATGAAAAATCATGATTTTGTGGAAAACCCCAACTCTTTTAAAAACAAAACCCCATTCCAGAAACAATTTTTGTGCCAAAATATTTTATGTAAACATTATTCTATGCAGTGTTTTTGCATGAAAACAATTTATGCACAAAAACACTACTTTCCAGATTTTTTGTGTAAAGATAGATTTTATGCACAAAATTTTACACCAGAAAAAATGGTGTGTGTGAATGTGAAAGGGTGTTATGAGTGTGAAAAACATGTTGTTTTTTTACAAAATTAGTATGTGCACACACTACAATGTGTTTCTGAAAAAATACATGTATTTTAAAGCAAAATTGGTGAGCTTCATGTACCCCCTCCAAAAAAAAAAAAAAGCCTCACAATTTTGTACCAAAAACCCAACATTTATGGAAACAGTGTTTTTGCATGAAAAATGTTGGGGGTGGATTTCACAAATAGACACAATTTATATGTAAAAAGAAATCCTCTATATGTATTTCTGTGAAATTCCCCAAACTACTGAGGACATACAAATATCTGGGAAAAACTGAACAGAAATATTCATTCCCCCGCCCCCCATCAGTGAGGGGAAAAAAAAAGAGTAGAAAGTCTTTACCCTCACAGACAAGAATTAAACAGTTGAAGATTTACATCTCCAGTTTGCTGCCTTCTCATATTAAGTGTAATGCCTTTTCCTGTCATCACTGTTGAAGTTCATCTGGAAGTTTAATTGCCATTACTATGGTCATTTCCGCACTAGCCTGTTATAGCGCTCTGATTCCACTTTCAACATCCTATGGATCCTGGGGTTTGCAGTTTTGGACCCTCCCGAAACTGCAAACCCCAGGATTCCATAGGATGTTGAAAGTGGAATCGTAGCTCTATAACAGGCTAGTGCGGAAATGGCCTACATGAAATAGGACAGGATACAATTGTTACTATGCCTTACATCCATATTCTATAGCGTAACATGATTGGCAAGAAATATCATTGAATTGGCATGAAATATGATATAAAAATGACTGGGAAACATGCGGCAGGCAGGACTCTAGCTACACACCTAGGCTAGGTCAGCATGGCCTCAGCATGGGCAGGTCATAAGGTCAAGAAGAATTAAGTAAAAAATCCCAGAGGAAATAGATTTCCAGTAATCTTGTCAGTGACCCAACATCTAAATACAATAGTCAACAAAATTGCCCAGGTGTGGCTGGCAAGTATCTCTGCTGTGCACATTTCCCGCAGAGACCTTCCCTATTCACCTTACCCAACCAAGACATTAGGAAGTTGTCAGGATTCCCATCAATGTTTTGTCACCCAAATAAGGCAATCAGTCTATTCTGGATCCCTTTTGTTTACTCTGCCAGAGAGCTATTAACATTCACCCTTTCAGGGTAAGAGAAACAGTATTTAAACCTTACCTCTGGCCCCGGCAATTCATAGTACCTTGGATGCACAGTGGTGTCTTACTCTGTACATTAACCCCCAGATTCCCATGCTCTGTGCTACCCTTGAACTGCAGTTTGAGCCACTCCTCTTCAACCTTCTTCTGGACCAGTAAATATCACCCTCTATATCTGAAATTTCTCTCTATCAAACTTTTCTCACTTCTCTTTTTTCTAGCCTTGTATGGTTTGTGAGACTGCTTGATTTCTTGTGTGTGTGTCTGTTAATTTCTGATAAAAGCGTGCTGTCTAAACCTTCAACTGGAGTCCTACAGTTAGTATTGGTATACACAGGTGAAAAGATCTTGCCGTTAGCCCCTTCTCATAGGCCTCCTTTGAGCTATGATTTCCCCAATTTCCAAGGAGATGCTGGCACTACTGGTGGACTTCAAGGTCCTCCACCTTTTAGGGTAATAACACCTTGTTCTTCATCTCAGGAAACAAAATATTTTGGGACAAAGAAGGAAAGGGGAACTAAGAGGTCCGTTCAAACCTGAGGGCTTTTCCTAAGTTCCAAGCTTTACCTTCAATACTTCATTTGCTAAAGGGAACTCTGGAAACTGTAGAAGGTTTTTTTTTATTTTATTTTCCCAAATAAATAAATACATAAACAAACAAATGAACAAACAAACACACAGACTTAGATAGATAATAGACTACATTAAAGGTACCAAGCACACACTCTCTTCTACCCTCACAGTTTGCTAAATTTAGGAGAGTTTAGCAGAAGGAAACTGATAAATGAGTGGGATGTCACTGAGCTTCATGAACTGAGCAGAAGCTTGCAGTGGTATAAGAACTTCAGTAGGTTTCTAAACTGTCAAGAATTTGTATTGTGCCTGAGCTCCTCATTTCTGAAATTTTCCACTATCACTAATACTGAAAGATTTCTGATAGCTTGGTACTTCTTTTCAAATTATTCCAGCCAAATTAAAAAGTAATAAGTAACTTTATATTTCCAAGGCCAAAAGTAGTTATTTATACTGACAGTTTTTCTAAGGAGCACTTTACTCTCCCATTTTTTAGATGTAAAAAAGGAAACTACCTTTATTCTAAATCTGCTACCAGCTATTGTTTCGTAGCACAAAGTGCATTCCTCATATCTATCTGCTTGTCTCCTCAACACACAACAGAGCAGACGGAAATTGCATGGGGCACAATATGAATCAATTCTCAACTGTGAAATATTTTCCTTTAACACTGAGTGAGCCTGCACCACTGAAATGACAAAGAAAAAGCTAAAACATTACTTTTACATGACAAAGCCACAAAAGAGTGTCTCATAAAGATATAGATATAAATTTGCGACCACAGAAGGAATTAATTACAAGTAGCTTATTTGTAACCAGTTATTTCCAAAGTCTCTCCATTTCACAAAAGGGTGTGCATGTGAATAAAAATAGCCTGTCCAGAAAACCTTGTTGGTGCCTCATATTAATGTTGTATGTTGTTTGCTCTTGCAAATACTGATTGAGACTCACTAAAATTGCTTGAGACATAATTATGAACTGGCCTTCAGGTTTTGAAGATGTCAACAAAGAATTCTGAAGTTGATCCTGGTATATAACTTCATAGCCACAGGGTACATGGTGCTCTCTTGGTGAGTAGTGACCTTTGTGAGACAGAGATACTATTCTATAATTTAGCACCTCTCTGTAAAATAGGAGTATCCATATCTGAAAGAAATACCGTGAGGGACTGGGAAAAAAACTTCCTCTTCAGTCAGAAGTACCAGAACTAATGTATTAATCTCCCTACTTTATATGCTTCTGGTATTGAAAGCAGAATTCCTATTTAAGCCATAGGATGAACTAAGCTCTGTCTAGCCTTGCAGTATGCTTATTCTCTGAGAGAGGAAAAAAAAGCAGTGTATGCAATATGCATTTATACATAACTGCTTTAAATTTCAGAATTCTAGATTGAGCTCAGAAGTCTAAGCATTGAATTTGACCCTCCCTTGAAAAGAAGTTTACTTGACCTGGAGCTATTCAGTGGTGACTGATTAATGTTCCTTCAGTTTTTGAGTGGAAAACAAATGTGGCTGAGATCCCACACCATGGCTTACAATGTCTAATGCTACAATGGCAGAGCTCTGTCACAGACCTGGTATACAATCATATTAGAAAACTGTGACAATGCATAATGATGAATGCTCCCACCATACAACAGGACATCACAAAAGGTGGGGACATTTTTTTTCCAGCCATGCATGAGGCACCTATGACTTTCCACTGCCCTTCATTCAGGATTACCAGTGCCCTGCATCTCTGTTAGGGGTTGTTTCTTCCCTTCCTCATACTGTCATTGAACAAGGGCTACTTGTTGCATAAAGTGATGTATTGATGTGAATCATGATCTTTGCACAATGTCACAGTATTCATCTTCATTCTGTAGATCTACATGTAAATCAGAGGTGGGAATTATGTAGCCCTCCAGATGTTTCTAGACTGCATCTCCCAGCGGCCTCTAAGTGTTATCCGTGGTGAGGAATGCTGACAGACACAGCCCATCAGCATCCAGAAGGCTGCATGATTCCCATCTTGTGTTTACATGGAACTCTGAGGACTGATGGTTTTATTTCCCTTTTCTTCCCACTCTTGTTCATAAAAGAATCTGTGACTTGGTGGTTATATTACTCCACTGGAAAAACCCTATCGGGGGTCTACAAATTTGATATTAAAATATGACTCAATGTGCCTGAGAAGTCACCCAGATGGGCATGTAGGCAGCAATGGTCAAAGATCGAAAACCAGGTCAGGCCAGTAAAATCCCCAGTCGCGTAGCCCCAGGAGACCTCAAGATGTGTAAACCCACAATAAACAAAGGGTCCTCAGCCCCTGAGAAGCCGACTTGAGGGGATTAGCGTGTCTGCCCCAAGTTGAGCAAATATTCCATCAGGCGAGGACCAGAAGTCACACCACAAAACACAGCCAAAGATTCTGAGACTTTGGCAACACCTTGCAATCCCATCATGCAAAGGAAATTACCATGGTGGAGCTTTGTTATCACTCCAACACCCATTGTTCTCCCCGGGAAAAGATTAGTCCTCCAGGTACTTTTCCCCCTACAAATAGTCCCAGTTTTTGAGCAGTTCTTTGGATCACCCCCAGTCATCCCAGCAGACTATTGCTCCATCCATTGAGTGATCCCCTCAGCCCTCTCTGTGCTGAGTCCCATTTCTCCACTGTTTTTCCTGGACCAAGGACTTCAGGACAAAGGTGCAGTATCACCCCAGCTACACCCCTTCAATATTCCCCTATGCAGTTTCCTCTATTTTGTTTTTTAATAGGTGTTGAGTGAGTGTGTGAGTGAGTGATTGCATTGCTGCATGAGATTTTCCTTCAATAAAATCAGTTATTGGACATTTTTGTTTGGTTTTTGGCTTGGCCTGACCCCGTAAAAACTGGGTAAAAGACCCCGCTAGGTTACCCTGCCTCTCACATTGCTATTGCTTGTGCTCTGGCTAGTTTCCATTCACCATCGCATGGAGCACATTGAGGTGTCCCCCAAGGGATTCCGGAAATCAGGGTAACAGTTAAATGAGAAACTGGAGCTTTAATCTTTATGGGAAGGACACTGCATGATAATAAGTCATGTCAGAAGCATTGTATGCAGAAAAGAAAGCTTATCCTAATAGAGTAAGCATAAGGATATAATTTTCTCCTAATTTCATTCTTAAAGGAATTACTGGACAATTTTAGCAGTTTAAGGTCACAACTTCATTAATTTTGGGAATCTGCAACATGGAAGCCAATGGCACATATAGGCAACAATTTGGATGAGAGAACCTGGTTAAACCAGGTCTCCCAACCGGAAGTCTTCCAGGCAATAGAACCCACACTATAGACCCTGTGGTTCATTCTAGCCTGATCCTCTGAAGGGATCCCTGAAGGGATCAGAGGGTTTCAAGGTGTTCTCTCAGGTGGTGCCGGATAGCACTCTTTCCTAAGGAAGTCACTTTGGGACAGGAATGCACCTCACATATTCCCTTACAATGTTTGGCAATGATAGGGAAATAGGTGAATTCCTTCACCTCACAGTGCCACCAGAAGCTTTCAAAGTCAAACCAACCAAATTAAGTGCCTGCGCAACACCAGTTCTGACATATTTGTAATTATCAACCAATTAACCCAATAATAAACCATAGCCCAAAGGCTACAACATTATATAGCATGGAGTAGGTGAAAAACCATGCCCAACAGCCAAAAAGGCATGCAACAGAGAGGCAGATGGGTTAGAAGCAGAAATTGTGAGGAGGTCAGACTCATGGCCATGACAGCTAAGATAGCCCAATGTGGCCCTGCTTGACCACAACACTCCCTGGTATTGCATTTGGCCGGAGACTTGGGCATGGTGAAATTAGTTGGGTCTACATGCAAGGGACTGTGCTTCTCGCACACAAAATGTTGTTGTTGGAGATTTAGTCTTTGTAAAACTTACACATGGTTTTATTGTGCAGAAAACAGACCTTCTGTACAGGTGACAGCATTTTCTGCACAGAAAAGAATATTGCTGCACAGAAGTTTTTCCTGTTCCTCACCCCAAAGAAGTGTGAATTTTATGCAGAATAATTTCTGAAATGCAAGATTCCTGTGAGTCCAGGATTCTTGTCTGGGTTTCATGACTCTCAAAAATATGCTTTTTGACCGTTTTTCAAACATTGTTGAATATTCTTTCCATCCCAGGCAATGAAGCATCCCAATTTGCCCAATATTATCTATCACATGGAAGTATTCTGTGTGCATAATAACAAAAGACCCCTGCTTCCACACCAATAGGTGAGTGATATTCCTGTAAGTGCTCCATATGCTTATCTTGATCCCAAGAGTAAAAAAGGAAAATAAAAAATAAAAAAATAAAAAAACTTAACCTGTGGTAAAGTGATGTAACTGTAAATTAAACATAGGAGTCCCACAACCCAGCAGATGTTGTTAGACTAGAAGTTCCATCAAGGTTGAGGAATGCTGGGAATTGCAACCCAATAATTGTCAATCATGGATAGGAGTCACATTGTCCTCTAGATGTTTTTTAGAGTACAAGACTCATCAGGCATAGCCAGCATAGCCAATGATGGTCAATTCCAGGAGATGCAGCCTGACAACATCAAAGGAGTACATGATTCCCATCCCTGATGCATATAGACAATCTACCATAAAGGGATGCTGCAGAAAAATAAATATCAAATCCATTTGTGGCTACAAAACACATTACTTTGGTATCTCTCTGACTAACTTACCCCATAGGTAAAGGCTAAAAACATTTCAGCTTCTAAAAAAAAATGATAAAACACAAAGGAAATTCATAAACTTCTCACAATTCATGGTCTCCTTGTTTTTCCCCCTCTCAAATCCCCTCTAAGCAGAAGAGATTTCTTTATTTTTTCCATGCTTTTTTTTTATTTTCCATTAAGTTGAATCTCCAAGGAATTTTTGTGTAAAATGTAGTAAGTGAAAATAAAACAAGAAAGAAAGAAAAGAATTCTAAGTGAATAACCATTACTTTCCCCCAAAGATTGCCATTTTAAAAAAAGAAGACCCTGTGGCAAGAACAAGAAAAAAAAATTAAAAACAAGACAACAAACAGTGCTATAAGAGTGACAAAGTCAATTACGGATGCTGAAATTGAACGTATAGTTTTAAGGTTCCTTTTTTCCCCTTTATTCTGTTCTAATGCTGCAGGGAGAAAATACTGTAGCCCTCCTATTCCTACAAAGCAATTGTTTTTCTGTGAATTCTAATGTAGTCATTGCCAAGATGATACCTCTGTCATCTGAATTTTAATGCCTGTATCCTTTTTTATCTCATCAGTTGTAAGGAAGATGTGAGTAGTTTTCATGAAACATTAATGGTGCTAACTGGTGCCAACTTTTCCAGTTACTAGCTTCTGTTGTGATAAAAAGTAGGAATCTGTGTAACGCTGCAGCGGTGCATCTTCTGCCAGATCTCACAGGATTGGTTGTGAGGTTTGCCTAGGGCTGCACACTTTGAAGTTCTACAAAGAGGACAAGGTTCCTGGGGTGGATGGGCAGTACTTTCATTAATCTTAACCGTTGTGTTTAGGCAAAAGCTTGTGCTCATGTACTTTGAGTAAGTGCTCACATACTAATATACTTGTTTTCTCTTCCCTTTAGAAACACACTGGACTTAATGATGTGTAAATCTGGCCCCAGATGTTCTTTTGAAGAAAGAACCATCAAAGTGACTACAAATAACACTTCAGATGGGGGGGAAATAATCCAGGGGCAATCTCTGAGAAATTTTGCTAGCCCTATCTAGACTCTTCTTGTGCCTCTTACAATTATCAGATATTTTGCCTGACATTTAAGATGAAATTTTAAGGCCATGGCCAACCTCTTGTCAAAACTTAGTGTTAGGAAGGTAAGAGTAGGACATAGGGCCTCTTTAGTCCTGGTGCTGATCAGGCTGTTTTACTGTCGGTTTTTAGGAATCTGGCAGAAACATCTCTGTTTCAAAAGGGTTTTAAGGTGTGGTATTATTTCTCTTGCATTAAAACTCTGAGACTCTGTTAGATTTTCATGCCACTATATATCATGGTAGGAGGATGGGGACTTGGCCATTACAGCATACATCCTTCTCTTCCTCTGGGTTATTTCCTGCTTCTTTTGAAATAGCCTTAAAATAAAATAACCTTAAAATAACAAAGGAAAAGACAGAAAATATTAAAAAAAAATACCCTCACACCTCCTAGAGGGCATTTTGGATGCAGTCTTTCAAGATCTCCTAGGGGACCAATAATAGACCCCAATTCCTAAGAGTTGCACACCCCACCCTATCCAAAATGTAAAATCATAACAGAATCATAGATCTTATAGATGCTTTGGAGTACAACTCCCATAATCTCTTGTCATTGACTGTGCTGAGTGGGACTGGAAACCCAAGGTTCCTACCCCTGATTTTCACCATACATTAGACAAATAATTTGGGGGGGGGGGTGTCACATTAAAATCAGTTTAATAGACTGAGAGTAAAAACTGGTAGGCATGGATGTCCAATACCAGAAGGTAGCAAGCAGAGCTTTCCCCCTCTTGTTTCCTTCCTCCATCTGCTCTGGAGCGCACTAAGAAGCCAGCTTGCAATAAGAAAAGAAAAAGAAAGAGGGGGAAAGCACAAAAACGGCACAAAAGGCAACCATTGTCTCTCCTCCCTAAATTAGGACTGTTTGTTTATTTGCCATGTTTCTCTACTTCTCTTCTAACACTCCTTGCAACTGTCTCCAGCAAATATTTTACAAGCATTATCAAAAAACACAACCCATAGGCTCTTTCTGCACCAGGCAATTAGAACAGTGCATCCTCTCACGGAGGTCATCTGCACCTTGGAGCAGAGTACTTACCGGAGATCCGCACCTCAGTCCACTCCAAAACAACCCCAACCGGTCCTCCAGCGTGTTTTCTAAAGACTGCAAAAAACAGGTCTTTATATTCCTAGAACGTGCCAATGCGTTCCTGCTCCCTTGTGCAGATTCGCAGGTTCGCACCAATGCGAGCCTGTGATCTGTGGAGGGTGGGCTTTAGGCATGGCGAGTTTCAGTGGTTGGTTGGGACCCATGACCAATCAGAAGCAGCCATTTTGGAAGCCGGAAGCCGCCATTTTGGAAGCTGAAGCAGTGAGGATCTACAGACCTCGCACTGCTCTGATTTGCCCTGGACCAAGGAAGAGCCCTGCGGAAGGGCTTCAGGGACAGTCTGCATTGCTTCAAACCCCAGAAGAAGTGGTAGGTAACAGCAGGGAGCGATTCCCTCGCCTTGTGCGGAAAGGACCATAGTTTAGCCTCAGTCCTTGCCTCTTATTGGACATAGCCTAAAGCCCAGGTTGGGGTCTTAAGACTCTTTGCACAGAATGTAAACCTTCATAAATTTCATTCTTATAGACAAGAAGGACAATTTTATCATTTTTCTCTTGACTGAGAGAAAGTCATTGAAAACTGTAAAGTTTTTGAAGAGTATTTGCAGGTCAGGACTTATTCTTTAAGGGAAAAAAAATCACATTTTCCTCCACAGAAAATGGCATTTTCTGCACAGAAGTCTTGGTTTCTGTGTAGAAAACAAGGAAATTTGTTTTCCATGCAGAAAATGCCATGTTGTTGTTGTTGTTGTTGTTGTTGTTGTGTGCTGTTTTTATATTTTCAAATCTATTATTACCTCTCTTTTTCTTTTACTATGTTTGAATTGTGTATTGTTCTAACCTTGTGATATTTTTAACTAAACTGACATGTAGTTGATTTTTAAATTGTATGAATAATCTTAGAAACTATGTCATTTTTTTTAAAAAAAAATCATTAAGAAACCCTTTGGATCCTGTTTAAGGAGATATAAGTTGAGATATAAATTTAATAAATGATTTTTTTTTTTAAAAAAATATTTAACAGGGTGTCAAAAGTTAGCCTACCATCTAAAGGAGGAAAAGGCAGCTTCAGCAGGGCCAGTAGCTGAATTTGTACCCACTGGACCTGCCATGTGACAACCCCTTCTACCGATGCAAAAATGGATGGGGCCCATGTGCCCTCCCTGATTAAATACATTTTTTCTCACAAGGGCTGATCAGGGTAAGCCCAGACTAATGGACAGCAGAGCTTGTAATCACCCATCAGCTGTTAGCACTTGGACAGGAAAGTGAGTGGACTTATCTATTTCTTCGATAAGGAGAGGGATTGTGTTTCTATTTTAAATATAGTAAATATTTATAGAAATAATATCAATGTACCATTTATCCTAAGTCTATATTAATTGTGCACTTGCCTCAATAAATAAATAGGTTTTGTCCATATGTAACAGTTTTTCCTCTTTTACCAGTGGTTCTCAACCTGTGGGTTCCCAGATGTTTTTCAGACTTCATCTCCCAGAAGCCCTGAGCATTGACCATAGTGGCTGGGGCTTCTGGGAGCTGATGTCCAAAAACATCTGGGGACCCACAGGTTGAGAACCACTGTCTTTTACAGTGATGCATAAATGGAACCTTAATTGGGATTGATCACATGTCACACTGATCTGTTCTAAGGGGACAAATTTAACCAACCTGTGCTCCCTGCTGCTGAAGTTATTTCTTTCAGGACTAGGTTGGGGTTTCCAGATGTGGGACTGCAATCCCCCTATCCTTTACCACTGGTGATTATGGTTAGGAGTGATGAAAGTTTTAGTTCAGTCACAACTGAATGCCTCCAGTTGCTCCTACTTGGAGGACATCTTAGGAAAGAGCCCAATGCTTCTTTCAGAATGTTGCTTCCTAATTCCTCTTCAGCCAAAATCCCAATGAAAGCAAGGCTTTTAGAACTGAAGCGGTGTAAGGAAACTGCTTTTAAGAAGGTGCTTTATTGTTTTAAGCTGCTTTGTATTGTTTTTAAATTACTTTTTATTTATGATTAATTGTATATTTTAAACTGTTTTAATTTTGTCAATAGTTTAGTTAATGTTGGCTTTTTGCACATTTTAACTATATTATAATTATTTTTTTAAAAAAGTATTAAAACTAAAAATATGTCTCAAATCGTTGACATAATTAGTAATTATTTTAATTTGTAAGCTGCCTTGAGTCTCAATTTTGGGGAAAAACCAGTGTATAAATGAATACTTGAAGGAGGAGGAGGAGGAGGAGAAGATTATGATGATACATCTCCTTCAAACAATGCACATAGAAAGGAACCTGCAACTGTTATGCAGCAGCAATGACTCTTCCAATGCCCTACGGAGTCACAGACCATGGATGAGTTCTGGATGGAAGCCTGCAAATCTCTGCATAGATGAAAGACTTCCTAACACATATCTTACAAAGAGTGGCATAATCAGCAATTTCAAGTGCTGTAATCCTCTACCTGATATTCATCTACCCTCTCAGTGAAGCTTTTAGCAATGCTTGCCTTAATATACACCTGGGAAACACTTCCACCTCCTCCCTTATCATCACCAATGAGCACGGAAAGTGTTTCTAATGGGAAATGTGCAAGGCATGTGATAAAAAGGTCAGGGAAAGTTCAGTTATGCAGAAGGGGAAAATGTGGTTTCTCATGAATAGACAGTTAAACTGGAGATAATTAGTTTCCATTATACAATAAGAGACACTTAGATAAGTGCTTTGGACCAATGCTTCACTTGGGATTCGGGCTAAAAAGATACAGGTTAATTATTTACTTAGAACAGTGGCTGAATGGTACCAAACCTATGCCACTTCCTATTTTTTGGAAATGTTTTTGATGGTGCCAAGAAATGTCCATGCAGTTAATGGTGATTGCTTGACATTCCTATTAAGATATGAATCCATTTATTTCAGCTGCCCTTGCTCTCAATTGCCATCACTTGCCCTTAGTGGTAGTTAAAGCTGATTGGCTATGCAGCATTGTGATATCATTCCCTTCCTTTGGACTAGAAGTTAATAACCTTTAGAGAAATTTTTAGAAGAAGCTGCTAAGGTGAAAATGGTGACAATGCTGCAAACAAGGATATGCACATGTGCTATATTTGGGAGAATATTTCTAGCCCACAAAAGCCATCAGTTTGACTCAAAAATCAAAACTGGAAAATACTCAATATAATCCTAGTGAGCACAGAGACATATTTTATTTTCCATCTCATTCCATCCCACAGGCAACAAACATATGAGTACTTTTCTAAAAACAAAAAAAAAGAGGAGATGTTGGACACATTGGATTCACTGAACATTCTCTATATCCATATTTGTGCATTATTCACTGATAGCTTTCTTCTGATATATTTCAGTAGTAAGACATAGCAGAGATGGTCTTACCTGGACATGAAATAACTACATCATTTTGCTGACTTCAATTTTGCTTGAATTTTGCAGAATTCAATCAGCACAATTTTGTACACAAACAATTCCCCTTTGTTCTTTGTACAACAACCTTGATGGAAGTGAGATAAATTCACTCTAAAAGGACGCCCAGGTGGTGAATAGAAGGAATAGGAAAATAGTGATGAACATTGCCTGCTGTCAAGTTTCTAGCCCTCATGGACTGGCAAGCATGTAGCAATAGGCAAGAATTTTATTGCTTTTTTTTTTAATAGTGTTTCAAAATTTACACATCCAAATGTGACAGAAAGAATAACTGTAGGATCTACCCAGGTCTTCATTTTTTATCCAAATCATCAAAATTCATCAAGTTTTAATGTGGAAAGGTCAAAACCGACAGGATAATCCATCACTCAAAACCCTACACACCAAAACCTTGACTCATTAATTGTGTGTAAAACCCTCTTGTGGCTTTACATGAGTGACCTCATGACTGTATCAACCAGTCAACATGTTTGTGTGTGCAGGAAGGAGAGAATTCAATTTCTTTATCATCTTTTTTCTGTTCCTCCCAATTAACAACACTTAATTTCAGTTAGTTCATACATCCTTGTGCAGAGGATCTCTGCAGAGAAGGAGTTCACAAAAGTATAAAGGTCTTCATATCTGCATTCAAAGCATCTGCAAAACATATGTGAAATGGATATGAATATAGGCATGTGATGGTATCACCAAGTTCCATACCAGTGTATTTCTAGAACAGTGTTCTGGATGGGCACTGGGGTAGACGCTCTGATGTAGTCATGAGTATAATGGGAGACCAAATTCAGAGCTGGGCTGAAGTGAGGGAAGGTAAACTAATTTTCATTAAAAAGTAGCTGAACTTCCCGAGTCCAATTTTGAATCAAATCTAGGGGAGCTCAGCCATCAGTATGCCTACAGTAAGCATGGTGATTAAAGAGCTTTAAGAGTCTGAAACATTAACATTTAGGCACAACCTGTGTTCAGTTACTCATCAGATTGTACGTGATGCCCAAATCCCAGCAGAAAGGTAATGTGCTCACAGGTCCTGTTACCTCTAGTACACAGTCCTTAAATTCTTTTATTAAAAGATTGATTTCAATTCCCTGCTGGAACAAATTCATTCTGCCCTGTCCCCTGAAGCATTGTGAAAATCTAACACTGAGAAAACAAAATCACCAGAGAAACTGACTACCACAGCCATAGTTCTGATATTCAGGGAAGCTCCAAATCTGTAAGAGCTGCTGCACTGTCTCAGTCAACCTCCACAGCTGTTGAGAAGAACAGGAAGGAGGGAATGCTCTGCAGGGAAGAAGATCCAAGGGCACTCTGATTAAGCTGGCACTTTAATTGTACTCCAGAGGAAAAGAGTAGTGAACTGAGTATCAAAACAGGATTCATGTGTGTCTTGTGGCCTAAGGTTGCCACATGTTAAGCCATCAGATTAAAGAGACTCTCAGTGTCAATAGCTTGCTTGTTTATTTATCTATTGTACTTTTCCCCACCTTTCATCCAGTAAATTCAAGGTGATGTACATCATTCTCTTCCACACACTTTAATTTCACAGTAATCCTCTGAAGTAGGGTGAGGTGAAAGCTAGTGATTGGCCCAAGGACAACTCAGCGGGGACTGAAACATGGACTTCCTTAGTCTCATTTAAATATTCCAATCCACTTCCATTTTGGGCAGTTTGGGGAAATTTCATCTTTGCAAATTCCAGTACAAACTCACCCAAGCGGTACTTTTCGGACTATTATGTAGATCAGATATTTCGGCAATTTTTTTCTTGAAAGGTATGTAAATAGATGGACAAGATAAAACTGTACAAAACTGTCCTCGGTATGGAGAAAAAACAAAATGAGACGCTTTTCTCTTTGGCTTACTGTGACAGACTTAGCCCTGCCTGTGGGGCAGCTGCATCAGCACCTGCTTCCAATCCATCCAGAACATTCTGTTATCAGCTGCAAGGCCTTTATTGAAGGTATAAACAAAAACAGATGTCTCACCTCTAGAGGCATTACAAAAGATGTTTCACCTCCTACAACACTCCCAGCAGACGCTTGTATCTCAAACAGAGGTTCTTCCATCAGGTTAGTATCAGTAAATCAACAGAAGTCTCTTAACCATAGTACATGTGCCTCCACTGCTTGCCTACCAGCTAAATACTGACAAATTATACTAAATCAATTATCTCTAGTGCAGTTCTCTCTTTGGATTATTTCCTAATGTTTGTTTCCAACCAACTTCAGGTCTCCTTTCACCCCTGGGACTCATAAGTCCTGGTCCCCACTCAGACTGGTTGTCCTTCCCGCCTGGCTGCAATAGATATAGATGTGCCCCTGATAGAATCAGAGAGTTGGAAGAGACCACAGGGGCCATCCAGTCCACCCCTCTGCTATGCAGGAACACACACTGAAAGCATCCCCAGCAGATGGCCATCTAGCCTCTGTTTAAAAACCTTGAAAGAAGGAGACTCCACCATACTCTGAGGCAGCATATTCCACTGCTGGATAGCTCTGACTGTCAGGAAGTTCTTCCTGAAACTCTGAGCTCTCTCTCCTACTCCCAGTTCATCCCCTTCTATCCCCTCTTCCCAAAGCTAAAGCACAGAGGGGCTCTGATGGAGTTGGGCTTTCCACCCTTACTTTCACTGGGCTCCACTGTGAGCCAGCTCCATTTCTCTCCCTCCATCCCCCAACACCTCTACTTCCTTTGGCTTATGCTGGCTCTCTTTTCCTCTCCACTTTTGCCCTAGTAGTTTTGGCATGGGGATCTCTGACTCTGGAGTTTCTGCTGCAATTGTTCAAGACGGAGAAACACACTATCCAACACTTACTCACCTCTCTTGCTATCCTCCCCTCACCGACCTTTTCCCTCCATTTAATCCCTCCACTCTCCACTTCCTCTTCCCTAGAAACTCCATCTCCCCAGCTATGACTTATAGTACCAAAAGCTGCAGACATCTGAGAAAGTTCAGTGATAAGAAATAAGCGAGATGATTAGACAATGTTCTTCATGCAGGGCATTGGTGAACAACAGAATTCACTACCACAGGGTGTGATGATGGCCACCAACTGAAATGACTTAAAAGGGTGATTAGAGTTAGCCAGATTCATAAGCATGAGGCTATTAGTGCCTAATAGTCATGATGGATGTGTCCTACCAGTTTGCCTCTGGGTGCCATCTGCTAGGGAACACAAGCAGAAGGAAACTCTTGTACTCTTGTCCTGCCTGTAGTCTTTTACCAGGCATCTGTAGGAGACAAGGATTTTGGACTACCTAAATTTTTGGACTGATCTGGCAGATCTAGCAGGATCTTTGTTCTTATGCAACTTAAGCCATTTCCATATTACACTGTTATAGTGCTATTGTTCCACTTTCAACTTCCTGTGGAATTCAGGGGTTTGTAGTTTACTGAGGTCAAAGAGCTCTCTGGCTGACAATTCTAAATGCCCCTCCCTAAACTGCAAACCCCAGGATTCCATAGGATGTTGAAAGTGGAACAATAGCAACATAACAGTGTAGCGTGGAAATGGCCTAAGATACCTACCAGCTTTTGTACTACCCAAATATTACAATGATGACAAGGCAAAATATTTTGAAGTGTGCATTTGGAGAAGAAAACACATTTAAAAATGCACATATACATTGTTTATTTAAATTTGATTTCCTTGTCATTTTTTGTTTGTTTAAAAATAGAGCTTATCATGAAAATGGCACAGCAAAGAATGACAGGTACATAATGTACACAAGATTGTATGGATATTCCCTGTTCACAATTCCTCAGCGTTAGTAGGCCATGCAGGTGAAAGGGAAGGAAATGTTTAAACTTTTTCAACAGAATGCTGTGTGGGTATTTAGACCTGCGTAATCTCCTCAGGACTAGAACAATTTGGACCTACACAGCAGCAATGCTTTTCAATTCAAACTGTATGCGTGTGTGTATGTATACACATATACATACGTATATTTTATATTGAATTTGAGTCTTCTGCCTTGTTTTAATGAGCTGTAAAAATAATACAGCTGGATTTTTGAAGAAGTCTGCTGCATGCTGGGGTTTGTATATATCTCATACATGCAAAAGAAGCATAGACAGGAAAGAGAATAATTTGCCCATTATAAGATAGTCAAGGCATTCACCCTATCAGTAAAGGAAATCTATGACTACAATTGCACTAAGATGCTGCTTTCCTGTGGCTAAAGACAGATGTTGCTAGATGAAGAATTTGGTTAGTTCTTATATATTAACACTAAGTTTTAAAAACTTTAATAAAGTATGTATTAATTGTCATTGAAATATTAAGAAATCAATGCAACCATTTATAATCAATTTGTTATTAAAATCATTTTAAATTGCTCAGATACCCAATAACCAATTAGAACAACAAGAAATGTTGACTCTTACTCAAAAATAATGCCACTGGCATTGAACAATTAGAGTAATGAATTTTGGTCCCTTTTGATAGTCCAACACCTGTTCTGTTGCCATTGTGCATATTTTGTAGTGGTGTACTATAGCAGCAGGAAAATGGCAGCAGCTTTGCCAGAGAAAGCTGCCTTGCCAGCTCCCTATCTATCAGGTAGCCAACAGGGTGCCTTTCTCTGATGCCAGAGGTGGTTTTCCATAGCCCCCAACTGCTGCAGTGTCTATGCTTATGTTATCCAGTTCTTGTTGTTGCTGTGTCACTGCCACCAATTATGCCAGTGTAGTTATGATGGCGAGCAAGACTGCAGCCATTCAGATTAGGACCACCTTCTGGCCATGTGTTTTTGTTCATCCTTGGCTCAAGAGCAGAATCAGTTATTCTGCCTTCTGCAATCCTGTCTGCAGCTGGACTGAGCAGAATGGAAGCATTCTATCCCCATCAAAATTTTATAAAACCCATTTTAAAGGGTCCTGTCTACCTTTGGAAGCAGATAGGGAACCACATACCCCTTTTAAACAATCCACAGAAATCATCTGCACTTTTCTCTACCATCAAATACATATTTTTTAAAAAAACAGAAGTGGTTTTCAAATTCATTTAGGCAAACACAGAAGTGGTCTTCTAATTTGGCATGAACATTTTTAGTATCTACACAGCATCCAGATGCCCAATGGGCAGAAATTTGGCCTCTACACTTTCCAAAATTATCTACTTTTGTAATGTTCTCATTGATTCATTAAGACTACTCTAATTGAGACTAACAATTGGATTTTGGTTGTGATCCTTTGTTTCTTTGTTTTTCTACCTTTATAACTCACACATTGGCCAACTGTACTGTACCTCAGTGAGCTAGCTTGAAAGTAACTAAATGATTCTGATCATGGTGATACTTCTTGATGTGAGGACCATTGTGAGTCCTCTTTCAGTCTATGCCCTGATTATAATTATTAAGCATACAATTGTTGCCCAAAATTTATCAAGCCAATCTGTGAAATACAACCATTTTTATATCCATACTGAGACTCAGGCCCTTTCCAGACGGGGTAAGTAGTACAGTGTGGTGCGACCTCTGACGGAGGTCATCCGCACCATGGGAGCGGACTGGGTCAGACTACTTGTTGCAGTTCCGCACCTCAGTCCACTCTGGAGTGACCTGAAGTGGCTGCGCAGCATGCTTTTTAAAAACCTGTATTTACAGGTTTTTCAAAAGCACAGAGCGTGCCACTCTGTACCACTCCATTCCCGCGCTCCGGTGCAGATTTGCAGGCGCACACCAGTGCGTGCCTACAGATCTGCCGGGGGTGGGCTTCTGGCTGGCAAGCTTCTCCGGTTGGTGGAGAGCCTCCACTAACAGGAAGCCGCCATTTTGTACACCGGAGCTGCCATTTTGGACACCGGGGACTGCAGAACAGCGAGCTCATGCTGCTCCACATGAGGACGGACTTACCCAGCTGCTGGTAAGCTCCGTTTCAGCTTGTTTCCCCCGTTTCCCCCTCCACATGTGGAAAGAGCCTCAGTTGCTTCTTCACATCAGGTTTTATTGGATCTTTCTAGCTCCTTCTGCTCCACCAGAAAGCTTTGTGTATCCTATGCGCAGAGTGCCCTCTATTTTCTTGATTTAACTGAACCGTTTGAGTGGCTGAAGTGAGGTCAGAGGGCAAACTTCCTGCAAGGTTTGTGGCCAACTTGCTGACCACTTGCAATAAGCTTTAAAGGAAAAGAAAGGAAAAATCACAACCACAGACAGAAGATCTGAACAGCTTCATACCTGGTGGTATCATTCTGCTGGAAAGGATATGCCTACCTCTATTTCAAGACTTGTGAAAAGAAATCCACAGAGAACTGTTTGCCAATGATCACACACTATTGCAATGATCATAAGAATGTAGTTCTTCTTTGGACCCTGCTGTGTCTGAGCACATGGTTTTATAACAGAAGGTATAGTCATTCATGCTCTGATATTTGCATGGCTACAAGGACTCCAGTACAAGCAAAATCCTCAAGTACAAGATGTCAGAGTTTCAAGCCATGGGTTTCAATAATGCTCAATTTCTGTATCAGCATAGCAGCTTGGAAGAAGAAAGATCTACTTGCCAGAAACCTACAGTACCTAAGTGCCACCATAGCTTCTGGCCAGTAGGATGGGTAAATCTGTCATTTTTTTTTTTATTCTCCCCATCTGAATATTTTTTAATCTTAGTCCTTTCTACCGAATGCACAAAAGTGTTTACAGATTTTTGGGAAAATATTGACCAATAAATAAAGCAAAGTTGAATTCTCACCTACCTGTAGCAGCCTGGCTGCATCCTGTGATACATTATATTGGTGTCAACAGTCTGTGGTGTTGAAGACACTGCTTACCATTGGGCATCTGACCAATGAAAGGTTTCCCTGTAGCATACTGTAAGGCCCTGTGAGGTCAGAACAGAAACATCATCATACTAAGCACAGGCCATTGAGAAGATCCCAGGTGCAATAATAACCTCACTATATTCAGTAAAATTCCTGTTGACATTGAGGAAAAAAAAATTACTAGGGGTGACTGCTCCCTACTCAGAAGCACAAACATTTTAGGATATGTAATGGAGACTGAAGCATCCTTTCCCCCAGGAGCTAATTAACAGTGCTCTTTAGGACTGCATTTGCACTGATGCTGCCATAAATGCTACTGCAAGAGCAGTAGATTAAGGTAACAAGAGCCTCTTCTTCAGGGAGATCTAAGTGAGTCTAATAGAGATCAGTTGTAACCTGATACATTCCCCTCTCAAGAACAAGGTTTTGGGCTAATGCTGCTCTTGTTAGTTTAGTTTAAAAATGGCTCCAGTTTTAAGACTATGGACTGGCCCCTGCTTCTTGTAGAACGTGCAATTAAGTAAGCCACTGTCTAGTTTACTAAGAAGGAATAGGGAATGAAGGATAAAGGAAAACATTCCATTCTAAAGGAAAGCTAGAGTAATTTGGCAAAGTCAGTTTTCCTTTGCAAAAATGAAACTAACAAAGAAAAAGTGTGGGAATCCATCCAGGGCCAGTTCTAGGTGCTTTGCTGCCTGAGGTAGATCAACCAATGGCATCTGCCTCCCATAAATAGTCACTCAAGTTAAGATGTATAATGTTCAAAACCCAACAGGTTATTTCAGCCCATGTGGCAGAAAATTGCATAAGCACTTCTCCCCATTCAGTCCTATAAAACAGTATTACAAGAGCAAGCAGTGTTCATGAACCCTAAGAAAGGGAAGGTGACAAAACAATTTTGGGAACGCTAGTCTCTGTCAAACATCTAAGAGCAGTGGAAAAGGGTGGGTAAATTGAAGCAACAAGGTGAACAGTCACATTGTTGCTCATACAAAAACAGCCAGGGCAAAGGAGTACAGAAGAGAAGTGAGAGGGCAGAAACTGTTTCCCAGTTCTTATGTCAGTTCCCCACTGAAGTTTCCTTTGCTGGTTGCAAGTCACACATGCCTGGGAACCCCTGGAGAGGAAAAGAAGGCTGGAAGAGGTACAGTGTTAGGCGTTCTATTCCTGCCAGCTGCCACAGTCATAGCTTGCAAACATGACTATGGATCCTACAATTCCTCAGTTCTGGAGTCAGTTCCAAAAAACTGTCCAAAAAAAAAGAAAAAAAGTTTTCAGTCTCACCTTGTCTCTCCTCACAGTGCCCTGAAGATGCTCTACAGCAATGATGGGTTTCCAGGTCCAAGCCTTCTCCTCACATCTAACTTCTTTCTGTAGTGAATCATCTAGATGTGCTACTGGTATAAAAATGAATATTTGGAGTATGACTCTTTTCTTAGTAAGAATGAAATTTTGGCTAGGGTAACAAGTCAAACAAACCGTTACACTGCTTTCCTTTCCTTGCCTGCAAGGTTTCATTCATCAGTCTGTTTGCAGCCCAGTAAGAATCGACATCTGTGCTTACACTATCACAAAAGGCAAGAATAATGGTCTGTCAGATACCTCCTGATTTGTGGCTGGCTTGTACACCCTGCACAGTGATGATAATCACAGTGAGTATTAATTGGTACTGTTTCCTGTTGAGCTGTGAGATAGTGCACAATTATTAACAAATAAGATTGCAATGTAATTATCAGTGGGTTATATCAGGGAAGAAAGGAGAAAATGGTTAGAATCAGTCAGAAAAGCCTGGGATTAAGAAATGCTATAAAATAGGGAAGATGTGTGTGGCACAGAGTGAGGTCAGACAGGGATTTCAGTTTCCATGAATACTGAAAAAGGCTGTTAATGGTGGGCTTTGGCTGCTGGCCCCTTCCTTCCTTTTTTCTTGATAGGTGACAAAATATTTTACCTATCTAAAATATACTGTATTGACCTGAATTAATAGGTGGAGGAGGGTGATACTTCATGTTAACTCTAATGAACTAGGATAATCTATACCATCTCTCCCAGTGTTAGCGAGGGTTACTCTGAGAAAAACAAGTCCCAACCCAAAAAATGGACTGAAGTAGCAGGGGAGTGGGAAACGTACAAGCACGGAACAAGTTGGAATGAAATATTCTCATTTTCAGAGAAATAATACATTGTGATCCTCCAAGTGCTACTTTCATTGGTAAAACTGAAGGAGACAGACATTCAGTGCTGTCTTAATATGGTGGCTATGTATGTTGAAGGAGTGAAATATTGTATGTCTGGTGTAAGGTAGTGCTATTAAGAAAGAGAGAGAGAGAGAGAGATCTTAGGGCTAATGAGTTTGTTATGACCAAGAAACTGAAATGAAGGGAAGAAGAAAGAAATATTTTTCAAGAAGATCTGGGCTATGTTAAATGCTTGCAAGGTAAGTTGAGTTGGTCCAAGGTAGACTGGGGTAGACTTCATGGTTGATCACTTAGGGTACCTAAAAACAATAGTGGTGAGTGGTAAATAATTGTTAGGTGAATGGCAATGCACTAGGCCATATTAGAAAGCCAAGCGGTTGAAATAAGCCTCTAAGCCTCTAATTGCATAGCCATGATATACCACTCCTTCAAATTCATTCAGTGATGGAAAGAAGGCTTTCAGATAAACAGACTACATGTTCTTGATGACATATTTTGAGTGATCATCTGGCACATTCACAGCTTGAAAAATTACTTATTATAATCATTTTCTTTCCTTGTTACTCATTCTTGTGTTTGAAAGGTACTTTTCTGTCACTTTCCATTATTTTTCCAGAAAATTTGGAATATACAAAAGAGTGTCATGAAACATGGGCAATTCCTGTCAAAGGGGTTCTTAAAATGCCTAAAAGTACCCTTAAAATATTCATTTTAAAAGTAGCTGGAAGGCACGACCCTTTCCGCAACTCACCTATTTTTGGCACTGAGGTGCGGTGCTCATGCAAGCAGCCTCCAGAGAGAGGCTCTCGCTTCCCTGCTTCTTCGGCTCTGCACAAGCTTCCTGCTCATGCGAGAGCCCCACCTCTTCCTTTCACAGTGCAGCCTGGGACCTCCCAGGCTGCACTGAGACAGGAAACGCAATCGGCCCAGATGCTGAGGCTCTGCATGCAAGGTAAGTGAGCATGGGGGCCCAGAGCGATGTGCAACCATGCAGCATTTTCAGCTTCAAGCCAAAAATGAAAAAATGTGTGAGTGGTCTCTGCTGGGCCCTGGAGCACTGCACAAATGTGAGTGCATTGTGTGGACCGTTCCTCACATGTGTACGATGCTCAAGGGGCCCTTTCGCATTGAATATGCCATGCAAAAAGGGCCTATGTTTCACAAAGGCAAGAAAGGGGTTTCTTTTATATTCATTACATTACTTTTGACATGTGCCTTTGTTATACTGTCATTACCCCACCCCCAAGTAACTAGTTACAGGGAATCATGCTACCTGGTAATTTATTATTTTGAGGCTTTGAACACATTCCTCCATGTTTCCACTGAATATACAAAGAAGGCAGGATCATGCCCATTAGCTATAACCTCCAAGTGGTTGTGCATAGAGCGTTAATGTGAAACGGCCCTCCATGCCTATGGCTTTGTATATTTCTGCATATTTGGGAAGCCTGTACTAGTAAGGATCCCAACTGTGAGGAAAAGCCCTATGTGTGCACACATATGCTAAACATGAAGCTACTGAAGGCATTGACAGTAGATGCATTCATGTTGGCCAATGAGCATGGAATATCAGCAGATCCAGGAGAATTCTCTTTCTGTTTCCTTTCTTTCTGCATTTTCAATCTCACTGGCTGTCTTTGTGTGTGTTTGCCAAATTCAGTGTTAATCAATCACCATGAACAAATACAAAACTACTGAAATGAAAATTGTAAAATTCAGACGAATGTCACTTATGTGTTTCTTTAAATTTAGCATTTAGAAGTTGCAAACAGTCATATGATTCATACCATTACATGTCTTTCCAAAGATTTAAAACTTTGATTCTAATTTACTGTTTACCATTAAATTGACAATACATATGAATTCTGAAATTAAAGTTCCCAATATTCTTTATGAAGGCACTCCCACTTTCTCCTGCCTGGACAATGCATGTATGCATATGATTTCACCTGATCACCTTTCTTTGTTTTCTGCCTTTCATGCCCACAGAGAAAAAGGAAAGCAATGCTGGAGATTCAAAAACTATAGACACAGTAAGAACTTGCTTTCTTTATCCAAAGAGATACAGATGCCTTCACAACTGGTAACCCTGAGCTCATCTGGACTACTGTCGTCTCAGAGCTTGGAAACTATTTATTTAAAAGTTATTTGTTACCTTTAATTCATTATTTTTTTAAAAAAATTATAAGCTGTCCCTTAAACAATTAAACTACATTGTTGTTGATGGACTGAGTAATGGTTGCTCCATTTTATTTTAATGCACTATGTTGTCGAGTAGCCACACTTTAACAATTTTTAAGAATTCTATTTTTTTGTAAATAAGGCTAACATGTTACCAATAGTTAATATAATGAAACAAAATGTAACAAATGTAAAATTTATTTAATTTTATAGCTTTAGTTTTTACTGAAACTATTAATGTTAACAAAATATTTCTACATAATTCAATAAGAAGGCTTTAGTGTAAACATTAAGGTTTCCAAACTCTGATCTTTCATAGAAGAGACAGCCAGCTCACATAAACAAGAGGTTCCCTCACCTCCATTTTATGACTTCATTTATGGGGTGTGTAAGGAACAATTCTATCCTTCCAGACACTTTCCTTTAAGAAGAAAATCATTTCTTTTCATTAAGTCTATGGAATTCTCTTCTGCTATTTCTCAAGGTTTCTAAATCCAGTTGAAGTAATTCAGTGGCCTAAGTGTTTCAGGAACTGTGGTGGCTCCCAGCCACACGTCCCCTGTGATGTCACCCTGCTGCTATTTGCATGCTCAGAGGCAGGGACTGCATTGCTAGCAAAAACCACAGGTACCGAGATGGTTGAAAAAAATATGGGCACAACTTTATTTTGGCTACAGTTGCCACAGGGTTGTTGTGTGCATAAGTCTGGATCCAGGCATTGGCTAACCTAGCTGTTAACTCATAAGCCCAACCCTCTGGGCCACTGCCAAAACCACTGGGATGACAAGTGTGGGGTACATCCTGTCACCAAGGAGTGCAGGGAACATGTGCACCTCCAGTGCTTGTGCATGTCCACTTTCTCACTGCACCCTCTCAGTCCCTTAAGGGGACTATCATATTTTACCTATACCAAGTGGCACTGATAACCATTGTCCTGAATCCAGAACCCATGCCTACCACCTCACAAGTTGTGACAGATAACAAATTGCCCACAATATACATCCAAGCATTGAAAATAAACAGCCATATGCAAAGGGTGGCAGGGTGGGACAATGCAATTTGCCCAGCAAGCAACAGCCTAAGTACTGTCTTACCAGAACTACATCAGGTTCCTCTAGCCAGGTAAGAGATATCTAACAAATTCAAACTGATGTTTGAATTCATTGGCTGCCTTCTAAATCTCTCCCCAGAGCTGTAAGAGACTATCCAGCCTCCTGGGAAGAGGAAATCCAGCAGCTTATCATAGAGTCAGGGAATCAATGCATGTGCTGCCACTCTGAGCCACAAAATCACTGCCTGGTAAGTTGAATGGCTCAGTTATTTTGAACAGAAAACTTTGAGTAGTGGAGGACCCTTATTTAAAGGTTTTAAAATGGGAGGGGGGATCTCCAGCCCTCTAATTATTAGCTTTAAATTATCAGTTTCCTGTCTGTGGTGAATAAACTCTATCTGGGCCAAGTGAATTAATGATATTATATTATTATGTAATTTGAAGCTAGTGAATCAGTACTGCAGGTAGTGTTTTAAGCGCACTAAAGTAACAGTTAACTTCCTCCTGAACTCCCCTCCCATGACTAAAGAGCAAAATGCATTACTCGTCAATAAAATAATAACAAATTTTAGCAATTGTTACTTGATTTTGAAAAATAAAACAAAGAAAACCACTCATTCCTTGTTGCTCCCAAAGGTAAATCATTACACATAATGGTTGTTATGGTATTGTTTTACTTCCAAGATCTGACAAGCATATCTAAGCAAAGTCATTCCCAGTTAATTCTTATGGGCATCCCCACTTATGTCCATAAGAAGGAAGCCAGATAAATCTATCAGGAGGGTTGGGGATTCTGCTGTCTGGGTGCAACTGGTCTTGTCCAGCACACCTACCAGCCACATCTATGGTCTTGACAGTACAGAGAGCAAGGCTTCATATGAATAACAAAGTAGGAAGCCTGTCCTTTTAATATGCTATTTTCAAACTGTTCAGAACATTAAAGTTGGTGGATAGCAAAATCCAGAAGCAAGTCTATTCAATTATGAGTCTCTTATTGTTTCCTAGTGATAGTCATTAATACAAGAGCTGCCCATTTATTGCAATGAATTTTAGGGCATGATACTTTTAAACAGCCTATGTTTGGTCAGTATCAACGAAAGCTCTTTTTCCCTTTCTTTTCAGATACCCAAGGACTATATTGTATAAAAGCCCAGTAGCTTCTCTGACATCTGCAGAACCTTGGCTTGCTATTTACAGTTAATGAATACACATGAACCTAGCATCATGAGACCTAAAATGTGTTGTTGTTTTCTTCAAATGGACTGAACTATGGAATGATGACCTTCAAATGTCACATCCTTTATTAAATGACAAGACCCTTGGCCTCACTCAGCTGTGTAGGCAATGCTAGAGAGATTTAGATTTGTTCAGCTATCACCCTGATGATTACTTTATTGAAGCATGTAGCCCAGTTAAAGAGAGACAAATTTCAAATGGTCCAGGGTGAAAACAAAGAAGTCCCTCTTGTAAACAATAATCTCCATTTTGAAGATATGGGTTTAAGTAAGGAGTGGAAATCATGCAGCCCTGCAGGCATTGCTAAACTGTAGCTCCCATCAGTTCTACCAGAATAATGAGTGGTGAGTAATGCTGGGAATTACAGTCCAACCACATCCAGGGAGCTGCATCATTCCCACCCCTGGCCTAAATCCAATGGATAATCTCAACCAGAGTAGAGTCAGGGAAACATGGGGAGTCAACACTTTGGTGAGTTCCAGTAGGTTTGCTCTTACTGGAACTACTAATTGGACATAAACCACTGAATTTCATAATATCTTTGCCCTGACTTGTACTGTCCAGCTTGAAAAATGAGGCTTTCTTCAATAGCACATCAGTTGTGTAAAGAGTACTGAATGAGTTAACTGGAGCGATAAAATCTAACAAGATAAGAATGTTCTTGGATTTGAATAATATTGGGTGATGCTTGGAAGAAAATGGGATGGTGATTATTATAGTATTAGGTCCATTTTCTCCATGGCTTGAGAGTACTTTCTGGAGGACTTAATAGGAAATCAACCCTGCAGGAGACTTCATTGCTGCTTACAAGTTCCATTTATGCACATGCCCACCAGCTGTTGAGCTTGTCTTGTGTCTGCTGTGCTTGAAACAAGTTTCTGCTGCACAGATACCAGCTCAGCAGTTGGTGCAAGTTGAAGGAAGCCACTTGGCAGCAGCTGGAAAGGGCGATCCAACAGCCCAGAACTAACCTGCTATCAGCTGCTGTGTCCAGTGATCCAGAAAAGTGCTGTCATTTCAAGAATAAATGTACAGTCTAGGGACTCTGGGTGGAGGTACCGTCCGCCTTTCCTTACAGGGGGAAGCAATGTTATAACATCAAAGATGTCTCTACATATGTAATAGATATATATGCCCCCACTGGGGGACAAAGCACAAAAACTTTCCTATTTGTCCTTAGACAACTTTGCTGCAGTTAAGCATCACTTCAAATTTGAAAGACAGCTCATTGAAGTGCCAAGGAAATGCAAGGTAGCAGCTGGGGCAACTCTGGCCGCCATCACAATAGGGATCTAAAATGAGTTCCAATTACACTATAAAGAGAAAACCACATATGAAATGATGGCAATGATCCTTCATTTACAGTCAGTATGTGTCCTCATGCTTTTTGAATTCATTTGTGTACCATTTTCTCCTCCTCACATCTCCAAAGCAGCTGAATTTTCCCAACCAGCTTTATTAAATTTGATTTATTATACCTTTAGACTGCCCAGTTACTGGAATTCCATGGCCAATGTACAGGTAAATTAAATCAGAACGTATTTTCAAGAATAATAAAATAAGACAGAATAAGTCCAAGGTAAAAGCCAACAGTAAAGAGGATACAAAATAAGACCAGTAGTAAAAGAAAACAGTGCAATGATCCAAAGGCACTAAAACAAGTTCTTATTCTGTCTGGGAGAATAAAAAGCGTTCCACCCAGTGTCAAAAAGAACATAATGTAGATGCCAAGTGAGCTTCTCTAGAGAGGGAGCCTTAGGGCCAGTTTCTTTTTGAGAACCACCAGTGTACAGTTGGAGCACTCTATTCCCACTAACTGCCATGCTTGGGTTGTACAGAATCCTGAGATTTATAGTTTGGTGATGTACTTACAATTCTCTGCTAGAGAGCTTGTCTAGTGAATTACAGCACTAGAGATCTCTGGCATGAAGTTCAAATACCTCACCAAACAGCATATCCAAGGGCATCATAAAGCATTTGCCATAACAGTTAAAGTGGGATCTAAGTGATCTAACTGAGTAGTGTATATAACTTTGAACAGAACACTGTAGTGCTGTTTTCTAATATCCATTCACAGTAGCTGGCATCCTTAATGATTTACTAATGCCATCATAAGTCTTTTTAGGTTGTTTCAGAGGTTAGAAATCTCTGATGGCAACAATGAGCAGATTTTCCCTAGAGTGCAAAGAAGCCAGTAAGTTACACACCAGTGGGAGATTCAAGATTAAAAAGAAAAAATTATTGAGCCCTGGCCAAAAGAAAGATTGACGTCTGGGGAGATTTCCACAAATCAGAAATGCCAGAGCAAAGAAAAGCTTACACATGTATACTTTTCCATTAGATAAAGAATTAGCATACTAAGTTATATCACTTCTATGTAAAATCTGTTGGGCTTCAGGTATCAATGCATGCACCCTGGGCCTATCACATGATAGCCCCCACAATACACCAGTCACTTAGTGGCTATCTGTTTTTTATCCTAAGTGGGGCCTGCCTACATTCTGTACTCTGGGATCTTGGCAATACTGTCTTTGTTGTCAGTTCCATTCTCCGTGCCTATACACCTCCCAGGTCAAGCTGTTGGTTCTCAAAGCTGGTATTCTAATTAGCAGGTGCCAGCTTAAAAGTCTATTTTATAAATAGCTTTTAATAACAAAGCAGGCTAGTAACTCAAAGGGCGTTGGGGAAACTGCAGAGGCTTGGTTAATTGATTCCTTTATACTATTCTGTGTTACTCTAAGTCCCATCATTCTCAGGTTTCCAGACTTCTCTGTCATAAAGACCTTACACAAGGACCAATTCCTTCCCCAGGACTCACCTTTTAGTTGCTACAGCCCCCAATCTACAGTGGCTGATGGAGAGCAGGGGACACTGGAGAAATGTCCGGCTATGTTACTTAGACTCAGAACAATGACATAATCCACTGAGACTCTAGGAATCCCCTGGAGGTCTCAGCAGATGTTGGTGTTCTGCATCTGGCTAGAGGGACATAGCTAGATGCCTTTCTGATAGTGGCCATGGAGTGGGAACTTCAGCGGCTAACAGTTGAGTCCTGGAGGTGGTGAGAGGAGAAATGTATTGTAGCTCTCCCTGTGGAAACTTTGTTGCCCTGATGCAAGATCTCAGCCAGTATTTATAAATTACCATTTGATTTATTTGTTTCTTGTCCCCCAATCTATGTAGATTATTGATTGGAACAAATCAAGCTTGATATAAAAAGTACAACATTAAGGCCCTTTTTGCACAGCATTCGCCATGCAGAAGGGCCTCTGGAGTGTCGCGCAATTGCGAGGAGCTGTCCACATGACGTCCTCGTAATTGCATGATGCTGCCGGGGCTGGCAGGTACCAATCACGCACTATTTCATTTTCAACTTCTAGTCAAAAATGGTGCACGATCGCTCATCACTCCAGGGCCCCACGCACACTTACCGTGCATGTAGAGCCTCCAGAGCTGTGGCACTCACACTTTCTGCCCAGCACAGCCTGGGAAAATCCCAGGCTGTGCTGTGGAAGGAAGGGGAGGAGGTCTCACGCTGCCTGCTCACCAGCAGGCAGTGGCTGCGGAGGCAAAGCAGTGGGGATGTGAGAGCCTCTCACAAGAGGCTGCTCACGCGATCCCTGCACCCCAGCTCTGCAAAAAGGTAAGGTGTGAAAAGGGCCTAAGTCTTCACAAATACTATATGATACCCTATGATATTATATACTATACTACTATAGTAGTATATATATACTATATTATATTCTATACTATATGATACTATATGATACTATATGAGCTGTTTCCAGCAGAAATGTCAATTCCCTGTAAGGAATGCTTGTAGCATTCAAGAATTTTGAATTTCAGTGAAAAATGCAAGATCCAGAGTGATACAGTGGTTTGAGCATCAGACAATGGCTTTAGAGACCTGGGTGTGAATGCCAGCTCAGCCATGGAAACCCACCAGGTGACCTTTCTCAAGACACTCTCTCTCAGCCTCAGAGGAAGGCAAAGACAAATCCCCTCTGAACAAATCTTGCCAAGAAAATCCCATGAGGAGTTAGCTTTGCCATAAATTGGGAATGATTTGATGGAACACAAGTACAACATGCATTTTCCAAGCTGTGATCTTCCTTTCCAAAACTAATGTATGCTTAGTATTTAGTTGTCCACTATCTTTTATTCTTCCTAAATGTTTCCAGCCATTTCTTTGCTGAAAAAGTGAATGAAGCTATTGATTCAAAACAGTGTTTTTTCAAAAGTCAATTGTGTGAGAAAATGTTTTTCTTTAAAAAACAAGACAGTACTTAAGCATGATTGTTAAAAGGATTTTGAAAAAAGGCAGTTTCCACATTACTAAATAACAAGATCAGTAGAGTGCTTGTCTACTGGGAACCTCCAGTTGGTGGGTACTAGTTGTGGGCATGGAGAAAGAGAGATATGAAATTACTGTGCAAAGAATATACATGCACACATCATGGAAGAGTGATGGGTGCTGTAAACAAAGTCTTAGTACCTTGCCCTGCCGCTGTTCCTAGTTTGGATCACTGGCACCTACTTAGCCTTCATTTGTTCAGTATTGGGTTTTCTGGTAGCTTCAGGGCTGAGTAAGATTTTTTGATCTTTATTCATCAAGACTAAGGTCTTTTTGTATATGGCATACTGAATCTAGGAGCAATCAGTGGTTTAGTGAACAAGTATTTAACCTCTTTATTATGTTGATTTGGCTTAATTTGATTTGATCTACAGTTCAGTGCCACTACTGGGCTAGGTTATTTGGCCTAACTTGGCTCACATCAGAATTAATGTTTATATAATTAGGTTGATTTTGGTTACTGTCACAACTGTCAGGGTTCAACTATGGGGAGGAGGAAGAAAATGAGCCACTGTCCACCCAAATAAGAATTGTTTCCTCATAACTGAAATTCCCTTAATACCTCAAATTTCTCACATTTGCAGAAAGTGACACAGTGAAAATTGCTCACACCTAGAGTTCATTTGCACCAGCTGATAACTGCATTCCTTGATAACTTTACTTGAACCTTTTCTTTGGATGCCTGAATTAAATTTCTGAATGCTCAACTGAATGAAGGAAAATTTCATTTCATTATTCATAGAGCAACATCCTCTTTTATCCTGTTCAGCAATTATAGTCCTGATTGTTCAGCTCCCAGGCCAACTAAGGCTCAAGGATTTTCCAAAATGAAATGATGTCACAACTGCCTCAAAATAATGGTTTATTGAGTTAAGAGGGATGTAGAAATAATATCAAAGGTAGCTCACCTCTATTCAGTTGGTCAAAACTGTCATCACAGCTGTCATTCAGTGGGGTCCATTCAATGAACTAAATACTGCCTCATTAAGAGAGACCTCAAAGTCACACTATCATCAACCATCTTGCTCAAGTTTTATAGATTCAGGGCTGTAGCTTCCCTGATTGAGTCTATCTGTAATGTGGTTTTCCTTTTTCATACTGCCTTCTACCTTACCAACATTGACTTTTCTAATGAGCCATGTCTTCTTATGATACGCCTAAAGTAAAACAGTTTAGTCATCTTGGATTCTAAGGAGAATTCAGGCTTGCTTTGCTCCAGGATCCACCTATTTGTCTTTTTAGCAGTTCATGTTATCTGTAGAACTCTTCTTCAGCAACACATTTCAAATGAGCTAATTTTCTTCTTCGCTGTCCAGCTTTCACAATCATACACAGAAACAGGAAATATGATAGCACGAACAATTTAACTTTAGTATTCAATGATATATTTTTACACTTCAGGATTTTCCTACATAGCTGCCCTTCCAAGTCCTCATCTTCTGATTTCTTGACTGCAGTCTTCATTCTGACTAATGACTTGAGACAAGGTATGGAAAATCTTGAATTATTTCAATGTCTTCTTCATCTACTTTAATATTATGTAAAGCGTCTGTGGTCATTTTCCTCTCCCTTAATGTTGAACTGTAAATTTGCCTTTGCACTTTCTTCTTTGATTTTCTTCAGTAAACCTTCCAAGTCTTTGCTAGCTTCTGCTAGTAATATGGTGTCATCTGCATATCTTAAATTGTTGATGTTACTATGACAAACCCTGGGGGCTGGGGTGTAGCCAGCAGAGCTGCACCAGCAACAGATAGGATTTAATTTGATTGGTTCACTGGCTATAGAATCCAGTTTAGCCAGAGGGAGGGTCTAGGTGAGGGAGTCAGCATAACAGGAAAAAAAACAGAAACAGGTTTTGAAAAAGAGTTCCATCTGTGAGTTTGAAAGGAGAAGAGTTCCTTTAGAAAGAGAGAGATGGAGAGAGATGGGGAAGTGTTTGCCTGTAAAAGCTGAAAGTGTTTTGCCGTTGGATAGTATTTAATTGCCAAATACCTTTCCCTTGTCAGTTTGTTTAATAAAGATTTTATTATATATATTTTTAAGGAGTAGTCTCCATGCAGTGTCTCTTTAATCTGAGCTCAGTTACACATGCTGCCACCAGTGACACATTCTCTTGGATAAACTTGAAAACGCTTTGCACTATATCCACAAAGGTTATGTGCTTAGGGAAAACAGAAGGGGGATATAAGTGTGGTATTTACCAGGGTGTGGTAAATATATAAAAGGATTCTGCTTCTCCAGGAAGGGGGAATTTAAAGCAGACCTGATCTGTCATAGCCCTGGCTAGCCCAGATCTCCACATTTTGACCATTTCTTCTTTTGATTTTCATGCCTCCTTCCTCTGTGTCTAGTTCTATTATAGATGATACATTGTTTTTTGATCTTTACATCAAGGTACAATTAAACAGATAGGTTAATAAAATACATCCTTGCCTGACCTTCTTGCCATTTGGAAACCATTCCGTTTCTTTATATTCTGTCCTGATGGTAACCTCGTCTACTGAGCATAGGTTATGGCTCATAACAAACAAATGTTGTGGCACACCCATTTCTTTAAAAGTATTTCATAGTTTTTCATGACCTGCATAATCATAGGCTTTTCTAAAATCCATAAAGCACAGGCTGATTCTCTTCTGGAATTCTTTGGTGCATTCCGTTATCAAGCATATTTTTGCAATGTGATCCCTAAAGCCTCTCCCTTTCCTGTACCTTGCTTGGATATCTGGTATTTGTTGCTCCATATATGGTAGAAATCTTTGTTGTAGAAGTTTGAGCATGATTCTGCTTTGTTTTTATTTTGAACTGCCGTAGATTCTATCTCTGTAGCTTAAAGCAGTTCTGTTGCTATGCCATCTGTTCCTCGCGATTTTTTTTCTCCCAAATGCTCGGAGTGCAGCTTCCACTTCACTTTCTAAAATTGTAGGTTCATCTTCAAATGGTTTTTCTTGAATGAATCTGCCATCCTTTCATCTATTTTATAGGCCATTTCTGAACTACACTGCTATAGTGCTATTATTCCACTTCCAACACCCTGTGGAATTCTGGGGTTTGTAGTTTACTGAGGCCAAAGAGCTCTCTGGCTGAGAATTCTAAATGCCCCTCCCTAAAAGGCAAATCCCAGAATTCCATAGGGTGTTGAAAGTGGAATAATAGCATTATAGCAGTGTAGTGTGGAAACGGCCATAGAGTTCTTCAGTGTATTGTTTCCATCATCTTTTTACTTGAATTTGGTCATGTAATGTGTTCACCTCTTGGCCATACAGCATACTTACTCTTGATTTAAATTTTCCTTTGATTTCTTGGATCTTGTGTAAGAGATCTCTCATTCTTCCTTTTTTGTTGTTATGCTCTGTTTTTCTTTATTGTTGTTTTTTGGCTGGAAAAAGGCAATTTCCCCCCCTCAGAAAGAATACCAGAATCATTCAGGCTCTCCACAGCTGCCATCTTCCAACCAAATCCAAAAAACTCAAACAATTTTTTCACCTCTGGAAGAAACAAATTCTTCTTTTCTTCACACTCCATTGATTCTTACTAGGAATGGAAAAAATACATTTTTTTAAAAAATGGTCAAAATACATGATTCTGAATAAAATCCTGGACTGATGAGAATCCTCACAGTATAGGATTTATTCTGGGCACAATTCCCTTTATATTATTTTATTTTTGCAAGCAGGAAATGCTATTTTCTCTGCAGGAAATGTTGCACAGTTTTTGAGGGCTTTCTTATAGAGGGAAGAAAATTGCTAAAATGATGCACTGTTTCTCTTCACAATAAAGCTATTGAAAAATTATATGCCAGGTTCTTACCAGACTGGTATGTGAAACCCCTGCCTGGTGTTTTAATTTTAGTTGAATACAGAGGGAAGCTTGACAAATCATAACATATCAAGTCAAGCTGCAACTAACTAACTAAATAAATGGACCAGCTAATAAATAAACCAGGAGTTGGAATCATTAAGGTCTCCAGATTTTGTTGGATTACAACTCCCAGCAGTGATTGCCAGTATAGCTCATGGTGAAGAATGCTGGGAATTGTAATTCAACAACTTCTGGAGGCCACATTATTCCCATCCCTGAAATTAACATGTAAGCCAGCAAAAAACCATCCCAAAACAATTTGTTGTGGAACATAGGCCACAGTTAAATAATAAGAGCATAGTCTGAAGGGACTGTGTCTAATTCTGGGTTTAACATATTAACCCTCAATATGCTTACATTTGTGCAGAGCTTTGACCTTTATCTGATTTTTTAAATACTCACAAAACACACACACAATTGAATTAGCTGCGCTTTGTCATTCCCTATCTTTTTTTTATTTTTTTTGTTGCTAGACGTGGGAACCTGAGGCTTTCTGTGAAAAATGTAATCTTGACATGGTCTTGACTCACTGTGGGTGTAAAGTGACATGGCACTGACCTGAATTTTGTTGTCAGTGGAGGCATGAACAAATCACTTTCAGTCTTTTGTCTGAGAGTGACGGCTACACTCTGGCCCCAGTAAAATGGAATTTGCCCAATGACTTGATGGCTTTAGATTCCTTTGATTGAAAGCATTTGCAGAACTGGGACTAAACTTCTCTCTTCTATGGAAGAGAGGTGGGTAGTGCAAAAACCAAGGACAAGATGTTCTGTGGAAGGTTAACTGAGAACTGAACTGCAATCTCAGAGTCATTATTGTGTTCCATTGCAACTGAAGGGAATACTTTTCCCAAATTTAACTCAGCTACTGCAAACTTTAAATCAGTTATTCAAGCTGGCAAAACTGTCCCATACTGTCTGCTTGCTTTATTCTGGCACTCGAAAACTGTTAAATGGGAACATTTCCCTTTCAGAGAGAACATATGGTGTCTCCTCTTGGTTTCCATTCACTGTATGTGTTGGAAAGGATGCCAAACCTAGGGACTTTCTGGCAAAGCCATACTATATACAGTTAGCCCTTATGTTGTTTAATCCCAGTGCATGCTCAAATTACCCTGTAAAATGCCAGTCAGTGCAGCTTAACATTTTACAGCATCCTTGGATGTGACTGAGTTCTGATCAGAGAAGCTTAATTGTCTTACTGGCAAAAGGAGTTTTCAAGTTTCTCTAAGGGGATAATGTAGCATGTAACAATTCTCACACAATGTAAAATGATTTATGCCTAGGTCAGACATTGTATGGTGCAGGGATGTCTGAGGATTTCACTGAGTTTGATTTTGAAAAAAGTTTCCCAAGATCTGCAATTTTCTTTATTTGGGGGATGGAAAGAATTTGAGAATTAGAACATTCAAATGTGGGAGAGAATGGAATAGATAAAGATTCACTCTTCTGGATCAAAGTTTTGTGTAAACAACTCCTAGAAATCTAGCTTTCAGTCCCTGTTTATTGCAATGAATTACAGTTGCTAGTTCCTTTTTTCTTAGACACTTCTCGTATTTAACAACTATATGGCAGGCGGATGCAACCTGGTTCACTCCATGCTGAGAAACCTATCAAATTTGGCTAGAAAAGACAGGGAATAACTTTGCTTCACTCTGGTTTTCAAGTATTTACCAAAATGTGCAATTTTGCACATATTTGGGAAATAACTTGAGTTAGGGGGAAAAAAGGAATGTGGGGGACACTGAAGCCAACAGATTTTCCCATCTCTAGGATGTTGCAGAGCAGAGTAGTTGTGATTGCCCTGTCACTCGCATGATGTCATATTAGATATATATTCTTCCAAGAACTAATCTCAAAGTGTTTCTTAGAAGGGAAAGTCTTATTTTAAATTTTATTTCTAGATATTGTAGTAATTTGAGCTCTTTTTGGAATAGTTGTCTTTGAGAAATGTAAGTTAGTTTTGTAGTCTACTTTCTATATATATTTTACTTTGACATACAAATTGTGACAGCCTATGGCTATGAACAATAAAGTTGACATGACATGATATGACAAGATCCTTGTCATCTCCATGAAAAGAATATTCTTTCCAGGATCCAACTCTGAACTGAGTGGTAGAGTTGCCACTGAATTTTTCCCAGATGTTGCCAGTAAACCATACTTGTACTAAACTTTGCATCCAGAAATGTTGCCTAGTGTGCTGCTTAAAACTGCAGCTGTATGAAGCTGCTGAAAGCCAGTGTGGGGCAGTGGATTGAATATTGGACTATGACCCTAGAGACCAGGGTTCAATTTCCTACTTGGCCATGGAAACCTATTGGGTGACCTTGGGAAAGTCACACACTCTCAGCCCCAGAAAAACCGATGATAGGGTCACCATAAGTCAGAAATGACTTGGTAGACACACAACAACAAACAACAACTTCAGCCTCCTAGCCTCCTCTTCCAGGGAAGGCTAGGTGGGCTCCCTCCCTGCTTGCTTTTCACTGGCAGGTGAAAACATTTCTTTTTAAATAGGCTTCCATGTAAGCCAGGGAGCTTTATTTTAGCAACTTGTTTTAATGGAATATTCTTGTAGGTTTTTATGGTTTTATATGTTTTTAATTTTTAAATTGTTTTTAAATGTTTTGCTGTTTTAATTTGTTGATAGAAGTCACCTTGGATTCCATCCTGGAAGAAAGGTGGCATAGAAATAAAAAAAAAGAAAGGAAGGAAGGAAGACATACATCTGCTTCTTTCCAAATAGTACAAGTTATTGCAACATTATTGATTCCTAGTTTCAATTTTTTAAAAAAGAACATCTGAGATGGCAAAAGCTAAGATGTGTCTGCTAAGACACAGAACAATGTGCAACTATTTCTTTAGCACAGAGTACGTCCACAATTTTGGTTGTAGAAAACAATGGCTGGCACCCTCTTCGTCAGTTGTGAGATCAGAAGATAGACTTACAAGCTCATAACTGTTAGGGATTCACATTTACACTCATGAACAACAGAACACGACTGTCAAAACCTACCGCTTGCAACCATTTTTCTCTTGGTGGCAAAATTTCTGGAAGTTTTACACCTCTAAACTCAATTTTACATTTTTTCTTTCTTTCTACAGAACGCAATGCTGTAATTTATTGAGGCTAAGATCCTGCTGACCATGAGTGGAATGTAAAGCTCTTCCAGTATAGTAACACAGGACCATTGTTACTTGCTGTAATGCTCATGGAAATCCTCATTCAGATGATATTGTTACCCCAAAATGTGGGTGCCACAAGGGCCCACCAGCCATGCCAGTACCTCTATTCAAAAGTGGGGAATAATTAGCTCAAAATCAGGAGGCCTGCGGGGGGGGGGGGTAACGTAACAAGATCTGCCGCCCATGTTTATGGGGTCCTTGCAGGAAAGAATCAGCCAGAGAGTATAAATTGTAAACTAAAAATATGTTTTTTTTTAGAGTAATACACACATGCATGCAAGGATCCAAGCACTCACACAAGCATACAAGGACTAGCTGAAGGAAACATAAGGAAAGTGTGACAGAGGACTTTCAGGGATGAGACTATAAATACCACTCCAGAGAGCAGCAAGGAAAGCAGCAACATGGCTTAGGTAGGCACCTAAGGATAGTTTTTCTTTATGAATCAAATGGACACTGTGGCATTCAGGAAGGCGAGAGACTGCACTGGACAACCTGGAATCAGGGGTTCTTATACCTGAAAAATATCTTGCAAGTATGAGCGTGAATCAGTCTCCCAGCCAAGCAGACAATGGGAGTTGCAACACAAATAATGAAATCTGGATGAAGCTAATGTTCCTGCTGTTTAGGTGACAAAAGGGTAATGGCTGTCGTAATAGTCTGTATCGTGGAGAGGTAGGGAAAAAATAGGGAAATGTCCAGGTGTCTGAGGTCACACTTATGACAATTATAATTTGGTAGAAATTTCTTCTTTCAGTTCTGAGATATCCAGCTCGTTATCTCTAAGCCTATTGTCTTGAGAGGGTCCATGTATTAGCCTGAAAATGACTTGGTTCTTGCCTAAGAAGTAGGTGTGGCTGACCTGCCGTGCAATCTCATGTTTACAGTTCAGCGTGACCTCCCAGTCATCTCAGATATCATTTACATCAATGCCAATTAATAGTGCCAGGTAAATAATATTTGTCAATTAAACTATGTCAATTATGGGGGGTGCTTGGTGCTGTAGCAACATAACTTCACCCATTCAGCAAAGTCAAATGGCTTGTATTATTTTCTATTTGACTCAGTAGAAGCCTGGCCGGTGGTTCCCAAAGGAACACAGTGTATGAAAGAAAAATGGATTAGTCTGAAGAGAGGCAGAGAAAGCAGGATTGATCCAGCACTTTATTGGTATATAGAGGAAATTACAGTGCTAGCATCTTGTTGCTTTCTGACACATGAAGAGTTTGAGGAACAAATTTGAGAAGCAGTGAAATTCTGCAGTAATTGAACAGTAAATGGAATAGGAAATATGTATGCTACTTTCCCTTTAGTGAATGCAGGCATGGACACATTCCTTTTGCATTGAGGGAAACCTGTAAGCTAGAATCTGATTTCTTTCAGTGCAGCCCTTCCTTAAGTTTTGTCTTCAACAAGTTACTCCCTGTGTCCTATAAATGAAAGCCAAGGCTTATAAGGGAAAAGCACAAAGCCCTTTGGGAATACTGTTATTTATGTGGGTCACAAGACATTACATATATATATCTGCAAAAGGAAGCACATGGCCCTAAGACAGTTTAGTGATGAGGAAAGGAAGTCTGAATGACAGGCCTGGAAGGAGAAGTCAGTAATTCAAGTATAAAGCTCGTGGTGTTCCATTTCAGTCCCTCATGTTGAAGTGGAAAGTCTAATTTTGTGACAAGTTATTTCTGAGCTCAGCACCAGGAGCCCACTCAGAGGCACTTAAAAAGGCAAGAGGTCATGAAATGAGACATAAAAATGGTCTCGCTTGAGGAGGCCAAAGGTTTGTCTCAGCCCAGCAATTAGTAACCAACAGCAGCCAGCCAAATTGTGCCTCTGGATATTTTTCAGAATCATCATAGACTTCCACACCCAGTTTTGTCACTGAAATGTTACCAAAGTCAGTTTGCAGGATTCTTCTTATTTTTCTTAACAACTCAAGCACCCAAATCTAATCAAGAACATCTCTGTAAAATTAGCAATTTTTATGTTGGGGTTTATCTACTTTTTCCTATTTTGGTGGGAGGCTGCTGGCCCAAGCTGGCAGGGAGAGTACTGGCTCAACTTCTGTTGACCACTTTTCCAGCTGCTTTTAAAATTCATCAGTATCTCTCTCCTGTTTCCACTTTCCCTCTTTGTCTTTGGCTTATTTCAATTGCTGCAAAGAGATTTCAGAACGCAAAAGCAGTTTGCACAGAGTTAATTCAGCAGGACAGTGGCGGCAGAGAAGAGGATGAGACAGAATCTTGCTCTTCCCGGGAGGCTCAGGCAAAAGCAAACTGCTGCAGCCTGTTTCTTATTAATAACTTTTACTGTCTTGACCACACTCTGATGTAGCTTGGCCACATGCATCCTGAGTTTCATTTGTGAAATGTTGGATGGTATACAGTTTGGAGGCACTCTGAATCCATGGGTAGACAAAATGCGGCTCTCTGACTTTCCTGGGCCACATTTTTTTCCCCTGAGGAAAAATGACGAGTTCCTTTTCCTGGAAGCTTCCAAGAACAGAGAGTCCTTTGATGATCAACCATTAAATAATGAGACTAGACAGAAATGTGGGTTAAATAAAGGTGACTTTATTTGACCTAATGTATTTAAAGTGGCATTGGCCTGAAAACAGAGCAAGAGGGGGAGGCAACCTGATGTGGATTCAGCTGAGGCCAGGTGACAACCCCATGACAACCTCCTCAGCTCTCCCTTGGGTGAAATACCTAAGCCCTGAGGGCAATGCAAATACTATGGGTTGCTTCCCAGTCCAGCTGAATAGAAAGATAGGGGAATCCCACCCAAGTTGCAGAAATCTGTAAGTGAGAGCCTGAATCCATGGTTCCCCTCAAGGATAGCCTTCTTTCACATCACCTGAGATACAAGTCCCTTAAGGGGGGGGGTTCCAAAAGGGTGCCAAAAGGTGATGAATGAAGTCTTAAATTCTCCTGCTGCCTGCAAAAAGGAAGTCTATTTAAGGACTTCACTCAAAGTCAATTGTCCAAGTCCCACAGATGCAGTATGGGATAGGAAACAATGAAACAAAAGAAACAGGAAACAGAGGGGGGAATCCTATTTGGACTCCAAGCAACTAGACAAGTCTCACAGTGTAGTGAGGGTGGGTTGTGCTATGAGGATCAAAGAGGCCAGATGAAAGGGCAATTAGTCTTAAATAGATTCCAGCCCAGTCCCCATCATGTCCTGTGATTTGGCACAAGGTTTGAATCACCAGCCTTCTGGTCTCTTTCATGGAAACCATCAAACGGTTACCTTCTCCAGCAGTGACCTTCATCATGCGGGTCCAGGTAAGCATTCTCACTCCACAGCTACAGGGCTGCAATCCCACTTTATGGCCACGAAGTGCTATGGAATCCTGTGATTGGTAGTTTTGGGAGGGGTATTTCTTAAGCAGAGATCTCTAGTGCCTCTATTACAAACCTCAGGATTCCTTAGGATGCAGGCACGGCAGCTAAAGTGGAATCACAGTAATATAACTGTAGTATGAAAGGATCTAGAGATTCACCTTTTAAACAGAAATTCAATGTAGCTATTTGGAAATTTTGGAGGGGAGCAGTGAGTGCTGCAAAATCCCACTTTGGGAAAACACAGATATTCAAAGGAGAATTTGAAAGGAATTGCTACTTAAAATTGCACTGTGACAAAGAATTTATTCCTCCTCCTCCTCTTTTTTTCAGACTCTCTCTCCCACCCCAAGTTGTCATGGTTTGACTGCCATAGTGCTTGGAACTTTTTTGTCTGCTTTAAATGCTGAATGAAAATGTATCTGACATTGCATCTGAATAATTCTAGAGACATTCCTGACCCAAAAGATGACCCTAGATGCATTGGATGGCAACTCCCTAGGCAATCATCTTTGTTCCCCAGGATTATCCCTAGGACTGATACTACTTCATTGCTTAATGCCATTATGTGACATTTGTCACCAGTGAGGCCCCTAAGCTAATGCTGAGTGCTGACAAGCAATGTGCTTCACAGTAAGGGTGCTGATTCAGAGACTGGTGGCATCCAAATTATGTTGTTGTTGTTATTGTTGTTTTTAAAAAAGACCAAAAATATGGGATGAAGAATTCCTCAGTAGTATCCCCTTGCCTGAAACTTCTCCTGTTCAACACACCAATGCTTGAAATTTGCTCCCCTCCTGCCTATGCTTTTGAGTGAAAAAGTTTTGATAAAGATGGGAAGGAGAGAGAAAGAAATATAATAGCCAAATTGAAGAATGGGAAGAAGAAAATTACACAGCAAGAGAAAATAAAACAGAAATTTAAAGAACACCTTGAAAAGCTATTTCAGAAGAAAAACCCTCAATATCGAATGGAAGAAAAATGGAAAGAATTTGTAAAAACTATAAAAATCCCAAAAATATCGGCAGAGAAACGGGAACAATTAAATAAAAAAATAACAATAGCTGAAATAGAAGAGGCAATAGGAGAGCTGAAAATGGATAAGGCACCAGGACCTGATGGATTTACAGCATTGCATTATAAAAGATTTATAAAAGTAATAATACTTCCATATCAGGCAACTTTACAGGAAATTGAGAAGGAAGGAAAGCCACAGTCACAGGGAGAAGCGAATATAGTGGTAATACCTAAAGAAGACAGAGATAAGAGGGAAATAAAGAACTATAGGCCAATCTCTTTGTTGAATGTAGACTATAAAATATGGGCAATGATATTGGCTAAGCGACTGAGACATGCAATACAGGATAAAATACAGGAAGAACAAACCGGTTTTCTCCCAGGCAGACAAATGAAGAACAATATTATAACTTTATTAAATACAATTGAATATTATGACAAAAATCCAGGGAAGAAGATAGCTATCATCTCATTGGATGCTGAAAAAGCCTTTGATAATATTTCCTGGAATTTTATGCATTACACTTTAAGAGAATATGGCCTGGGAGAAGTATTCTGCAATTGGTTGGAGAAGATATATCGGGATCAATCAGCCAAGTTAATAATAAATGGAGATAAAACACAAAGCTTTGAAATAAAGAAGGGGGTACGGCAGGGATGCCCGTTATCACTGTTATTATTTATAGCAGTTTTAGAGGTATTACTGATGGTAATAAATGAAGATCCACAAATAAAAGGATTAAAAACAAAAAGGAAGGAAACAAAGTACAAAGCCTTTGCAGATGATGTAATAATGTTTCTTGAGGAACCACAAGACTCAATACAGAGATTGAAGGAAATCTTGCAAAAATATGGGCATATAGCAGGATATAAGATAAATAAATAAAAGATGAAGATGATGACATTAAATATATCAAAAAAAGAACAAGAAGATTTGGAAAAAAGATCAGGATACCAAATAGTAAGGAAAATAAAATATTTAGGAATAAACATAACAAATAAAAATCAAGAATTATTTGATAACAATTACGAGAAGACATGGAAGGAGATTCAGAGTAAAATGGAAAAATGGACAAATATGAATTTATCTCTTTTAGGAAGAATAAATGCCTTTAAGATGTCTCTATTACCTAAGCTAAAGTTTCTTTTCCAAAATTTGCCAATAATAGGAGAAGAAAAAATCTTCAAAGAATGGGAAAAAAGGTTACGAAAGTTTATCTGGCAAGGCAAGAAACCAAGAATAAGATTTAAAACACTATAAGATGCAAAGGAGAGAGGAGGTTTTGATGTGCCATCACTGAAAATATATTATCAAGCATGCTGCTTAGAAACAATTAAAGATTGGATTCAAGTAGAGAACACAACAATAAAAGAAGTTGAAGGAATAGAAAATAGATTTGGATGGCATTGATACTTATACTATGATAAAGTAAAGGTGAATAAAGACTTTAACAATCATTGTATCCGAAAGGCTCTATTGAAAGTGTGGATACAAATAAAATACAAATTTTATAGAGGACCTCCGCTGTGGACTTCACCCCAAGAAGCATTTAATATTGCTCCAACAAAACAAGGAAAATTATTGATGTCTCAAGAGCTGCTGAAAAAGGATGGTACAAAGTTAAGAACGAGTACAGAAGAGGAATTAAAAGAGCAAGGCCATGAAATTAACTGGTCCCCATGGAGACAATTAAAAGAGAGATTTAAAATGAATAAAAAATCATATGGGTTTGAAAGAAATGAAAACGAACTGGATGCATTGATGAAAGGGGACCAGAAAAATAGAATTTCCAGATTTTATAAAATATTGCTACAAAGAGAGATGGAACCAGAAATTGTTAAAAATAACATGGTTAGATGGGCTCAAAATATAGGACATCCCATTGAGTTGGATACATGGGTGAGGGCATGGAAGACAGATGTAAAATTTACACCAAGTTTGAAGTTAAGAGAAAATTATTATAAAATGTTATATAGATGGTACATGACACCTGTAAAACTGGAAAAAATAACAAGGAATGGGAATGGAAAATGTTGGAACTGTGATGAGAAAGAGGGATCCTCTTTTCATATGTGGTGGACCTGTAAAATAGCCAAAAAGTTTTGGAAAGAAATACATGATGAAATTCAAAGAATGTATGGTTTAAACTTTGAAATGAAGCCAGAACGTTATTTGTTGAATATGTTAGGGCAACAAAGAGAAATAAGATCTCAACAAAAGACATTGTTATATATAATAACTGTAGCAAGACTGACTTCTGTTCAACATTGGAAAGAAAGAAAATATATTGATATAAGAGAATGGAAATTCAAAGTCCTGGATATGGTAGCTACAGAAAAGCTATTTTTTTCACTCAAAAAATAAGCCAGTCCAGGGCTTTGAAAGAGAATGGTGAGAGGTATTGAATTGGATAAAAGAATGAAATAGGAGAAAAGAAAGAAAGGCTGTGAGAAAGGTGGAAGACAAAATGAGGTGGTAAAAGATAAAATGTAAATAGACAAATATAAGCTAAAAGTAATAGTTTACGATTGTTGTAAAATAGAGACAATGTATGGAACATAATGTCTATACGGAATGGAATGTTAAACTCAGATTCAACTGGGAAAATTGATGTCTGGAAGCAGGGAGGGTTTTTTTTATTGTTTTTCATTTAAATTTTTTTTAAAAAATTATTAAAAAAAAGATAAAGATGGAAAGAGAGACTTTGGCCATTTCCACACTATACTTTTATAGTGCTATTATTACACTTTAAACATCCTGTGAAATCCAGGGGGTTGCAGTTTAGGGAGGGGCATTTAGAATTCTCAGCCAGAGAACTCTTTGCCCTCAGTAAACTACAAACTCCAGAATTCCATAGGATGTTGAAAGTGGAATAATAGTATTACAACACTGCAGGGTGGAAATGGCCCTTGAGTTATCCTAGTCTTGACATTTCAAGTTGATTTTCTCAGCGAGCTGGTTTTGACCATTCCCAAGGTTTTATCTCCAGTATTTTGTATTCAGAAGCATTCCAAACAGGGACAGTTACTCTAGATCAAGAGTGATGAAGCCTCCAAGTGCTATTGAGCTACAAGTGCTACAACTCCCATCATCTATTGCATTTGGTCAAGGCTAGCTGTGACTGATGGGACTTGGAATACAATCACATCTGGTTCCCCAGTCTGTTATGATCAATAGCTGTTGGAAGTGCTGTCTTCCCTGATTTTACCTAGTCCTTAAAAAAAAAAAATCTGCTCTAAACCTCTGACCATTGCATTCTGCAAGTTAATCTTCTTAATATATAAAAATCAAAGTTTGTGAGTTTGTCTGTATCAGGCGAAGACCTCATATGATTGGTTGTGTCAGGCAAGAAGGCCTCATATGATTGGCTGCTTGTGTAGATTCTATGGAATCCTGGGGTCGGCAGTTTAGGGAAGAGTCTTTAGAATTCTCAGCCAAAGAGCTTTTCGGTCTCAGGTCAGTTGCTATGGAGACGAAGCCTAGCAGCAAGGAGGAGGTCAGTGAATTCCCTCAAAAACCAAACCTCTGCATATTAACAACTCTGAAAACAGATTGGATTGGGGACTATGGGGCAAAGTTACAGGTACTGGACAACGCAGTTTGGGGAATTACAGACAACTGCATCTAATCCCTAAGGTAAGGTATGGTAATTCCTAAGGTGTTTCTAACAAGTATTACCTGCGAGAAAATAAAATAAAATTCCCAGGAAACACCAGGTAAATACATTAGTTATGAATAAATACAGAATACATTTGATAAGAGTTACCCCATAGTTTCATTATGTTTTTCCAGAACCTAATAATTGTAAACAATTAGAACCATGTATCATAAGTCAAAATTGATGCTCCAACATTATCTATTCCTTTGCCTTTATTTGTGTGTGTGTGTGTGTATTCCTGAACTAACTCACCCATAAAATTCACCCAGTCAAAAGAGTGCCATTGTCATTATCACAACTGCAGTTCAAACATACAGCTTAAATATATTCCTTCTCCCAGAATTCTCTAGAAGACTTCATGAGAAAATAAGGGGGAGGAGGAGGTGGCAGTAGACAGTGTTCCTCTATGATCAATTTAACAATATTTTAGTGGAACCCTGTTATGCTTTAAATGGCATGCTGTGTTTAAATGGTGTTTTAAAATGTTCCTCTCTTATTCTGTCCCATTCTTGCTGAAGTTGATTGAATTGTATTAATTTAATAGAGAAGATGCACATTTCAAATCTAAAACAATAGCCTAATTGCCTCAGATTTTAAATGTTTGTTTAGAGAAGAGTACATTGTCATTTTTTTAAAAAAAAAATCAATTAGGAATCAGCTGACTTTATTTACCACATGTTGTGTTGATGGGCATCCAAGAGAGCTAACCATTTGGATGGGATTGGTCCCTCATTGTAAACATGTTTATGTTTCAATATCAATCATTTTTTTGTGTTGCTTTTCTCCTCCTTTCCTCTATTGGCAAGATATTTTAAAAATTATAATCACATGTTAAAATCAAGGGTGTGAATCATGTGGCTCTCCAGAAGTTGTTAGACTGTGCCTCCTTGTCTTTCTCATTATTGGATATATCAACCACGGCTGATGGATGCTGTAGTCCAACAACATCTGCAGGGCTACCCGATGCACACCACTGGTTTAAATGGACCAGCAAAAAAAAACTTCATCCTATGATATTCAAGCAGTAACATAAAATTTCAATGCAACTGAATAGAAACAATATAATACCAAATCTTACCACATGATAATGCTTAGAGTTCTTACGATGCACCAGTATTTCTGTGAAAACCTCTGAACAAAATATCTCTGTCAAGGGAAAACAGTCATATTTATTTATTTATTTATTTATTCATTCATTTATTTATATATATATATATATATATTTATTATGTGCTGCCTTTCTCTCAGAATGGGATCCAAGGCAGCTTCTAAAAGTCAATTAAAACATTTACAATAAAATCTAAAAACCAAAGTCAACCACATAAAAACAGAATAAAGTCATTATAAAAATGGACAGAAGTTTAACAAAAATAAAGAAAACCTCCCAATAAAACAGAAAAACTCTCCTCACACATTAAAAGCCTGCCTGAACAGAAGTTTTTTTACTGTTGAAAGTAAAGTAGGGAGGGGGCTAGCTTAGCCTCCCATGAAACAGTTCCACAGGATGGGAGCAGCCACTGAGAAGACTCTCTCCCTTGTCTTCACCAGATGAGAATGGGATGGTAATGGAACTGAGAGAAAGCCTTCCTCTGCAGATCTTAAAACACTAGCAGGTTCAGGTAAGGAGATACAGTATTTCAAACAGTCTGGACCTAAGCCATAAAGGGTTTTATAGGTCATGACTGAGAGTCAGTGTAATGTAGTGGTTTCAATGGCCATTTCTGCACTAGTCTGTTATAGCGCTATTATTCCACTTGCTACATCTTATGGAATCCTGGGGTTTGCAGTTTCAGGCCCCTCCTGAAACTGTAAACCCCAGGATTCCATAGGATGTTGGAAGTGGAGTAGTACCGCTATGACAGACTAGTGCGGAAATGGCCAGTGTTTGATTACAGCCCTGGAGAGGGTTTCTTCACAATTTTGTGGAAAGAAATCTGATAAAGTGAAATGGAGACTCAGTTTTTAAGTCTTTAAACTACTCTGCCACATAATCCTCACCTTTGTTTCCCCATGCTGCTGTTGATTCCATTTATTTATTTATTTAAAAACCTGTTTTTCTCCCAACCCAGGAAAAAATATTAGGTCTGAGAATGCTCAAAAATGATTTTAAAAAGCAACAAAATACACAGCTAAAAACATAATAATTTATTCTTGTAAAACTGTGACACACCGAAAGTTTTTGTTACTGATCGTCATGATGCCACTTCCAATGTAATGATGCCTGAAATACTAGCTTTTCAAAATCAAAGAGTCCACCAGACCCACCAATAATATGAAATGATGGTGTAAGCAAATTAGATTGATGACTAAGGGTGTCCACACCCAGTGGGTGCATCCAGGTTGAAGAGGAAAGCCTTGCAGTGGACACTTACCACTGAGATATATGCATGCTGACCTTTAACTTTCCAACAATGTCGGGGGGACTGTATACATGAACAATTATTGAAGCAAATGCATCTGAGGTATATAATGAAGCCTCCTGTCGTGATGACACCAACACACATTTATCATCCATGGATGTTGTGTTTTTTAAGAAACAGCAAGAGAAAAATGTGTGTATTGTCATCATTCATAGTTGGACATTATGCTAATTTCTAAAATGGATGAAATGTTTTCACAGAACTCTTCTGCTTAATTATATGACCATATAATGCTTTTGGTGTCACTTCAGAGGATTCATTTCATTTAAGTTTCATTTAGTTTTAGATTTTGTTTTCTTTTAGTTCTATATTTAGATGGATAGATGATAGATAGATAGATAGATAGATAGATAGATAGATAGACAGACAGATAGACTTTTAACCTTCTTCTGCCCTGCATGCCACAAAGACTATAGAAACATTTATAATCCTTCTCAAAATATTGGTCTGATGACCAGACAATGGCTTTTCTGTCTTCAAAAATGTTAATGCAGAGACTGGAAATAAATGATGAATTACTTGAAATTAACTCCTTTTTTGAATAACAAAATCAAGTTGCTGTTATAACTTAGTGATGGATTGTTGACTCTTGTTATTTAACAGTTTCAGGGATATGGCTTCACTAGAAGGAAGATGTTGTGGGTATGAAGAAAACAGCAAGGTGGATAGGAAAAGGAAGGCTTTTGTATTACTGAATGGCTTGTCACACTCAGATTTTTAAGTAGATGTGAAGTAATTACTCTTCAGAAACAGGAATGAGTTGCTACTTAAAACTCCAATTTTAATGGAAACAAACTACTTTGGAACTATAACTGTAACCAATTACCTTTAAAAAATCACTTCCCAAGTTCTTCATCTACTCATTTAAGTAGTCTTTGGCTAGCTGATGGTAGAGAAATCATAGAGGCGTATGACTCCAGGCAGTCAATAAGTGCCAGAGGGAAATCATCTTGTGCCCTAAAAATCATTGCTGAACCGGGGTAGCAATGGAATAGAGACTGCTTGAAGAAACAAAAATGAAACTAACTTTTAAGAAGAACAGAAAGTAAGAATGAACATTAAGAAATTAACTTTCATACACAAAAGGGCCAGGGTTTTTCTCTTTAGGTGGGGAAAACCTACATGAGAGACATTGCCTAGTCTTCTGGGGTGGCAGTGCCAGTGTGAGATCATGATAGCCATGCACTTATGATTCCAAAAGAAGATCTCTCTCCTTCAGGTTAGCAGTATCATCATGACTTATATTTCCCTCTGGCAAGCAATATCTGCATGAAATCACAATAATCAACCTTTCCTTTAGATAGGCATCATCATCATCATCATTGACATGAGGTCACAATGCTTGTTCACTCTTCTTTAGGCAAGCCACACCCACATTAGCTCATAATAGCTTCTCTCTTTCTAGCAGGTAGTATCAGCATGAAGTCATAATGCCAGATTTTCCCCTTTAGGCAGGCATCATCAGCACAAAGTCACAAAGTGCAGTCTCCCATTTCCAGGTAAGTAGCATTGGTGTGAGTCCTAATAACCAGTTTATCTTTTTCAGCCAGGCATCTAGAGCAAGAGATCAGAATGGTATGCCTTTCTCCCTGAAACAGCATCAGCTTGCAATCCCTAACAAGTCAGCCTCCCTCTGCAGAAAGGCATCATCATCATCATCATCACCACAAAAGATGGCCAGTCCTCATCCTCCTAGAAGGCTAAAGAATCAAAAGGTCACACTGGCCAATAAGCCAGCATCAACATACTGGCATGTGAGTACCGCTTTTAACTGAGGTGGATGGATGGATACACAGATGGACCGGGATAGTAGGCAAAGACAAGTGGGGAAGATGGTGGGAATAAACCATCTGTTTTCAGACATCTCCTTAACAGTAATTGGCCAGAGTGGGTCAGCAGCAACCTATATATAACAAAGAAACCACAGCCAGTGTCTGCTGCAGCTGGACTCTGGCTAGTAGAAGGCTACAGATCAGCAGAATAACAACAACAACTAGCATAATATCCTAACACAGTGTGGATCTTCAGCTTTTAGTGTGAACAGAACTTATGAACAAATGTGGGGGAGGAAGATGGATTGATGGTGGATATTTTCAGAGGATCAGAAGAATATGAAAGACAAGGTAAAGGGGGATAATAAAGGCAACATGACTGGAGGGGAGTCCAGGTATTGGTTGGGAGGAATGAAAAGAGATAGTATGGGCAAGAGTGGTGGTGGGGCACTCATCCCAAGTCCTAAGTTAGCTCAAGGAGAACCACCAATGAACACCAACTGCTAGGGAGGAGACAAGATTGGGAAGAGCTGAAGAGAAGAAGCGCTAAGACAAATGATCCAGCAACAGAGGACAAGGTTAGAATGAGAATGAACAATTTATCAGAAATGAAGCAAAACCGAGATAGAACTAAATGGGAAAGCCTGAAGCACAGAGTGAAGAAGACAAAATGATTGGGGGTGGAATGTTGGGCTGAAGTGGGAAATAGACACCGGAGCAGGAAAATTGTGGATGACTTTGAATCTAAGTGAGTAGCAGCAGAAGTCTGAAGCAACCAACTCCTTTCACCTGTGCATTCTCCTCCAACTGCCACTGACTGGGTAGTATTGCCAGATTGAGGCATTATTGAACAAAGACCTAAGGCTCAAAGCATAACCACTTTCCAAAATACTGTTTTGCACCCTTTTATGTCTGAGAGGTAGCAAGATACAAAGATCAGTTACAGAGAGCTAATTATTGTTTTCCTCCAAGAACAAGGGTAGAATCATAGAGTTGGAAGAGACCACAAGGGCCATCTAGTCCAACTCCTTGACATGCAGGAACACACATCAAAACACTCCCAACAGATGGCTATCCAGCCTCTGTTTAAAAACCTCCAAAGAAGGAGACTCCACCACACTCCAAGGCAGCATATTCCACTGCCAAAAGGCTCTGACTGTCAGGAAGTTCTTCCTGAGGTTTAGGGGGAATCTTTTCCTATAGTTTGAATCCATTGTTCCTTGTCCTAGTCACACAATATCACATTAGATTGTCACTTAACAAGGAATAATTATTCAAGGAATAATTAAGTTTTTGGAGAATTTCATAGATATGGTTGTGTAACCACACAAAACAGTGGAGAAGGAATATCACATAGTTCAAGTGCTGGTTTGTGTTGTGCACTGAGCTGCTGTTAGAACAAAACCTGGGTGACTTGGAGGTCCACCTGTGATGCCAGTGCCTCCATGAAACAGTGGCAAATTATTAGTTTAAAAAAGAGGCCTGAAAGAAGGGAGTATCCGAATGAGATCTTTTACACCTATGTTTACCAGTACTTCTATAAGAGAGAATCAGTCAGAGATCCACAAGTGAGCTTAATATTTTTTATTGAGGGAATTAATCACATGCATATAATTCAAGCAATCATGCAATTATACAAGGCTAACAGAAGGAAAGGGAGAAAAAGTTTGGCTAGAAAGAGTTCAGGGCAAAGTGGGTGATATTTACCAATCTAGAAGATCAGCGAAGAAGCAATGTGGCTTAGACTTCCCTCTAAGGACAGTATACAGTCAGGAATCCGAGTGGCAGAATGGCAACCACCAATCAGTGTACTGTGAATTGACTGGCCAAAAAGAGGAGCTCATAAACCCAATTGCTGCCTGGAGGACAAGGGTGTTAATGGCTCTCAGACTAAGTAAACAATGGAGTTCACAGAGTGGACAATGAGGTCCGGAATGGGCTAATGGTCTTAGTGTTAGGTGACAAAGGGCTAATGGTTACCCTGATAGCTTGGTACTTCTCAGACAGGTTTTAGGACAAAGGAGAGGTTTGCTTAGTCAGAGGAAGAGGAATTAAGGCAGTCAGGCATCTTGTGGGAATCTCCCAGATGGTATTGTGCAAAAGCTTGAGTCATTAAGGCCAGTGTAAGCCTATTATCTCTGGAGTTTTCTGGTTATTTCTTGACTATGACCTGACTATACCAAGGCCCTTTCTGCAACTCACCTTTTCTTGGCACTGGGGTACAGTGCTCACACGAGCAGCCTCTTGTGAGATGCCCTTGCGTCCAGGTTTCTTCAGCTCCACACGAGCTTCCTGCTTGCACGAAAGCCCTGCCTCTTCCTTTTGCAGTGCAACCTGGGACCTTCCCAGGCTGCACTGAGACAGGAAGCACAACCAGCCCCCAAGGCTCCGCACGCACAGCAAGTGCACAAGGGGCTCCGGAGCAATACACGACCACATATCATTTTTGGCTTAAAGCCGAAAATGAAAAAGTGCATGAGCAGTGCTTGCCAGGCCCTGCAGCGTCACAAAAATGTGAGTGTGGACCGCTCCTCACATTTGCGTGATGCTCAAGGGGCCCTTTTGCATGAAAAATGCTGTGCAAAAAGGGCTCTAGACATGTATTCTGACCTAATTCACAATGTAAATGTTTAAGCAGTCTTTTCCTCTTATCTGGCCTGGCCATTCAGCCATAGCAGGATATGTTTTCTATTAATGCTAATCAATATAATTAATAATTAATAAAATAAATAAAATAATAAAATAATATTTTGCAGAGTCACTTTTAAAACAGTTAAGTATAATGGCAACTACTTTGGAGCCTTGGAACTGTAACAATAATTGCTTTTAAAAAATGCTTTTAAATGCAAACTGTTCAGCTCTGATCTTCTTAAAAATGTTCCTTCTTGCCGTCCCAGTCTGGGAAGAAGATGGATTTGAGAGGAGATTTGTATTAGATCTGCTGGGATTTCTGAGTCTTTTTTTTATAACTTTTTTTCAGGTTATACATTTATTATTACCTTCTTAGAAACATCTTACTGTCCAGTTTTGAATACTGAATACAACTTGGTAAATGGACCTCTGTTCTGATCCAGTAGAGTTCTCCTTAGACCTATTGTGACTCAGAAGAGTCCTTGCTTCAATTTGTTATCCTTGGAACTCTATCTAGATTTTTTTTTAAGTAACTGCAAACTTTAGCATCTCTCTGGTGTGGTTTCAAAATGACTGCGCAATAGGCACAAACTGTAAATGAGAAAGGAAAAACAAATGGATAGATGCCATGAAGTTAATCTCCTGTTACTTTGAGTTTTGATTCCTTTGAAGGCCTGCTGAGATGTGTGCAAGGTGCCATCCTTCAAGATTGCTTGAGTATTATTTATCAGCCCTTCCTTCACCAAGATTCTCAGATGTTGTAAATGTATTCATCTGTTTCTTGGATAAATAAAACAATACAGACATGGAAAAGCACAGAAGTTGGCAGCCCTGTGTCATTCCCATTACTTAGTCAAAGGTTCCAGCTATTCACCAAAGCAGAGAGGGCAAATCTGCATCTTAAACCCTGAAGATTTAATTTGTTGCTTCTCTCACTGTGTTGGGATTCAGATCTTGAGCTGCCAACCCCACTTAAAATACAACAAATTCAGCAACAGCTGGAATTACTTTTCCATTCTAGGCACCACAAAGTTCCTTATGCCCTCCCATTTCTCAGAGAAGATTATTTCTTGAGTCACATTGACAGGCTCTCACTATTACTATGATTCGTGCTTCCAATCCCATGTTACAGTTGATAGGAAGAGGTACATAAAAACCTAGTGCCTGCAATGGAAACTGCTGAAACATACATGTATAACATCCCATTCCATTTGGCTCCGGCAATGCTCAGTTTGAAAGCTTTCCAATACTTTACTTCCCCTGTTAAGGAACACTCCTTATTTGGTAAAACTTCATCCAATTTGTTCCCATCATTTATCAGCTTTTATAAGATGCTGATGTTTATCAACTTGGCAAGCATGGTTTTTCATTTGTGGCCACTTATTTTCCAATGCTAGTGACATGAATAAGGTTTCCTTTGTTACAGGGGTTCATCTCACACTAAGGACAGTGTCAGAAATTTGTTCCACCCTTTTTAAAATGAGTTTATCTGATTTTAGGTCTCCCAAACTGAATCCAGAAATGGACCCAACATGCAGCTGACAATGTTCGCCTTTCAAGGCTCGTCTTGTGTTTCATGAAAAAAACAAAAAAACAAAATGTGCATTTGAACCTGTGTGTATACCCTGTCCAAATTCTGAGATCCTCAGAATTTGGACAGGGTCGTACACACAGGTTCAAATGCACATTTTTTTTGTTTGTTTTTTTCATGTTTTCACGTTTCCTATGATGTCGAGTTAGGTGGTTTGACGGGGAGCTCCGGATAAATCACTGTCACAGGCGGCCTAGCCAAGGGAAAAATCTACAACTTTCAATTTTCCCAAATTGGCCAAGTTACTTCTTGTAACTTGGCCAATTTGGACTGGGTCTCAGAGCCGCCACAGCCGCCTGTCGACTGCTGCTTTTTATTTTGCGGCTACTGTGATGGCACGGAATATATTTTTAAAATTTTTATTTTCCAACATATCTGGCTATAAAGAAGAGAACTCTTACCCTTGCTGCCAATCAATATATCCAAGAGGAGAACTCTGTATCCAAAAAACAGCTTACACTGTAATAAAGCAGGTTTCTCAGAGGTAAAGCACTCATGGGACACTATCGTTGTAAAGCAGAGATAGAGCAGACCCAGATGGTCGCAATTACGACAGATGAAAGAGCAGAGACGTGTGAAATACGAAAGAGTGAAGTTTGAAGTGAAGAGCGAAGTCGTAGTAAGAAGTCGAAGAAGAAGGAAACTTGATAGAAAAAAGACCTGAAAGGCAGGGAGCTAAGGCAAGGAGATACACGGATGGGGGGGGGGAGAGCAGAAGGAGCCTTAGTAAAGATTTAAATAAAAGACTAACAACAAAGTTTGATAGTGGTTTGGAGTTGGAAAGGACTCAGAAACGGCAGACGGTCACAGCTGCAAACATAACCATCCCAGATAGAGAAAGAAGAGTGGGCGCAGGTGACCGCCCAGTACCAAATCGTAATCCTTTTGGTCAGAGGGATTTAAGTAGAAGACCCAAGAAGAAGAGGAAAAACAGAAGAAAAGGAAAGGTTGGGACTCTGTAAAATTTAAATAATTAAAGACTTAGACTCAGATAGATAAAGGAATATTGTGTTGTATTAATAGTAAAAATCTGCACTAATACTGTAATTAACTAATTACAGTTAATAATAACCTTAAGCTAGAGCTGAAAATAAGCTTGAAATAACTGGGGTGAATTTATAATTAAATTTGATTTAGAGATTGACATTGGATTGTCTTAAAAGCTGGTTGTATGAAGGCAAATACATCAATAGAAATTTGAAGACTTGAATATCTGATTAATTCAAACAAGTTAATTTAAGCAAATTTAAGCGTGGGTGATAGAAATAGAAATTTGAAGCTTTAAAAATCAGAATATTTAGTAGAACTGAAAGTACTGATACACGACTGTAGTAAACCTCGTTTTGTTTTGTTTTTATATTTCATGACTGTTGTATGAAAGGTTACAAGAGAAGACTGTTTTAATACAATTGATTTAGTATAATCAAAAAGGAACAAATTGTGGTGATACTTGTGACAGAAGAAGAATATTGATAAATACAGTATATGTTGCAGATGATTTTGTTTTTTAAATATTGACATACTAAGTTTTCATTAAATATCTTACTTTACGCATATAAATATAGGTATATATATTTATATTCCGTAGATAGAGGTTAATAAATATAAATATAAAATACAAAACAAGGAAAGAAAATATACATACAAACAGTAAAAGGATTATGAAATCGAATAGAATGGTGGCAAGGAAAGCTATATTATCACTCACTCAATCTCAACCAGTAAAAGGAAGAAGACCATCTTTAGAATTAACAACAATTACTACAGAAACAACACAACCTCAGATAACAAAAGGGAAAGGCCCTCAAACTGAACTCACAATTAATATATCAGACGTGTCAATGCAAATAAGTGAGATGTTAAAAGAATTCAAGAACTTTAAAATGGAGATAAGAAAAGAACTAAAAGACACAAGAACAGAGATTAGAACAGAAATTAAGAAAGGATTAAATTCATTTGGGGAAAAGTTAGAAAGAATCTCTACAGAAATAGCGACCATAAAAATGGACATTGGAAGTCTACAAAAAAGAGTTGAAATAACAGAAGCAACAAATCAGCAAATAATAAAAGCTGAAGAACAAGATGATATTGCAATCACACAATTAGAACTTAAATACAAGGATAAATGTTTGAAAATACGTGGATTAAAAGAACAAAGAGAAGAGAACACCTATGAAAGGATACTGAGCATATTAGCTACATACATGGAGGTAGATCCAGATATATTAGATCAAGATATCGATCAAATATTTCAAATAAATTCAAGGATCGCAAAGGAAAGGAAATTGCCTAGAGATATAATTATCAGCTTTACTAGGACAAAAACCAAGGAGATAATATTACAACAAAATTATAAAAAGAAACTGTTTATAGCTGATAAAAAAATAAAAATTTTCAAAGATATTCCAGCTCAAATTCTACGAAAGAGACAGGAATATAGGTTTCTCTCGCAGCTCTTATTTAAACATCCTATAAATTACACTTGGAATAGAATTGAAGGTTTAACATTTATATATAAACAAAGGTGAATTAAGGTAAACCAAGCACGACAAATATATGAAAAAATAAAAAGTGATCTAGAAACAGAATAACAACAAACTAGTGTAAAAAAACATAAGTCATATGAGGATGACTCACAGGAGTACACTCTAGATTTAGAAAAAACGAAAACCACTTGGCAAGAAAAACAAAAGGAGATAACACCAGAGACAGAACAAGACAAAAACAAAGAAGAAAAAGAAGAAGGTCAGGAAGAAGAGGACATAAGCGGGAGAGATGACAAAGAAGACGATAAAGAACAAGAGGAGACAGAAGAAGGAATAGAGGATTGTTAGAGAGGTGGAAAAGGAGGAAAAGGGAAAAAAGGAAAAAGAAGGAGAAGGAGAAAAAAATGACATTAAAGATATTACCTTGGAATGTGAAAGGGTTAAATTCTGAGTATAAACACCGACAAATATTTCACTATTTGGAAAAAATTAAAGCTGACATAATTACATTACAAGAGACAAGAAATAGAGAAAATGACAATAAATATTTAAAAAAACCCAAATTGGGGAACTATTTCACGACATCATACTAAAAGAAAAAGAGGGGGTCGTATTATATGTAAAATAGATATACAATGTTGAAAAAATATTTTCAGACGTAAATGGACACTACATAGGGCTGGAAATTAAACTACCAAATTACAAGTTACTGGCAGTAGGGGTTTATGCCCCACAAGAAAACAAAGAGAATTTATTTTTATGAATTGCAGAAAGAAATAAGTACCAAATGGAAAGAAGCCAAAATAATATATTAATCATGGGTGACATGAATGCTGTGATTAACCCCTTCCAAGATCGAAAATCTACAAAACAGACAAGGAAAAATCAAGAAAAATTACAAAACAGCTTCTTTGAGTTAATGGAAAACTTAGCATTAATAGATGTGTGGAAATTTAAATACCCTGAACAGAGAAATCACACATTTTACTTGGATAGACACCAATCGTTTTTGAGAATCGATTTATTTTTACTCTCTAAAAATTTACATACAGAAATAAACGATATGGAAGTCCAACCAAGAACATATCCTGATCATAGCTTAATAAAACTGAGTTTAAAAACAAGACAAAGAGAACATCTTTGGAGACACAATGACTCACTACTGACAAACCCCAGGTATGTAGAAGATATAAGAAAGACCTTGAAAATGTACTTTGAGGAAAACAACAAGGGACAATAAAAAGCTAAAATTATATGGGACACCAGTAAAGCAGTCATGAGGGGTCACTTCATTAAAATAGGACATATAAATAAGAGGAAGGAGGCAGATAAGATGATGAAGATTTATAATGAGCTTGTACTAAAAGAAAAAGAATTAGAGAAGGACATCAAAAATGAAAAACTAATAGAGGAAATAAAATTGATTCGGAACCAATTAAGGAGAATGCACTTACAAGAGATTGAAAAGAAGATAAAGGACAGTAAAGTGAACTATTTTGAAAATGCCAATAAACCAGGTAAATGGCTCGCACATAAATTAAGAAAAAGTAAAAGAGAAAGCAAATATTACAACTGAAATCAGCAGGTAAAATTCACACAAATCAAGACTCTATTAAAGAGACATTCTATAAATATTGTACCGAGTTATATAAAGAGAATAAAGGTGAAAAAGAGGAAGAATCAACTTTGCATTCATATTTAGAGCAGCAGGTTAAGACGAATCTAGCACAAGATCAAAAACAAATGTTAAATCAAACAATTGCAAAAGAAGAAATCTCTACTGTCATCAAAAATTTAAAAAATGCAAAAGCACCAGGACCTGATGGGTATACTGCGAAATACTTTAAAACATTTGAGGAAGAGCTATTACAACCACTTTACGAGACATTTAATCAAATACTAAAGGAGGGAGTACCCCAAACCTGGACCAAAGTGAATATCGCATTAATTCTAAAGGAGGGAAGAGATTTAACATCACCCAGTAATTATAGACCCATCTCATTATTAAACACCAATAATAAAATATTTGCTAGTATATTAGCAGAAAGAATGAAGAAGGTCATGCAAATTATCATACATGAAGATCAAAACAGGTTCTTGCCAAGAAGATTACTGAAAAATAACATTAGAACTGTGATAAATATAATAGAATATTTTGAAAGATACAATGATAAAGAACTCTGCTACAATTTTTTTAGACGCTGAAAAAGCGTTCGATAAGGTGAGATGGCAGTTTATGATAACAACTTTGGAAAAAATGCAATTCGGCATCAACTTCATGAAATGGATACAAGAAACATATTTACATCAAACAGCTAGAGTGATAGTTAATGGGGAGAGAACAAGAGAAATAAAAATAGAAAAGGGAACCAGACAGGGGTGCCCTCTTTCACCTCTTCTATTTATCCTTGTGTCGGAAATATTAAATAACAAGATTAGAGTGGACTCTGTAATAAAAGAAGTTAGAATTAAAGATCAAACATACAAACTCCAGACATGTGCCGATGATTTGGTTATATTTTTGCAAGATCCATTAGAGGACATAGACAAATTACTTAAGCTCATTGATGAATTTGGGGCGAAATCAGGATTTAGAATTAACTAAGAAAAAATGGGAATCTTAACTAAAAATATGTACACCAAGAAAGAAGAACAACTAATTAAAAAGTCTAAATTTCAAATTCAAAACAAAATTAAATACCTTGGCATATGGATCACTAAACAGAATACAGATCTGTTTAACAACAACTATGAAAAAGTTTGGACAGAGATAAAGAAGGATTTACAGACTTGGAATAAATTGCATATATCATTGCTAGGAAGAATAGCAGTGGTAAAGATGAATGTCTTGCCTAAGATGAGCTTTTTATTCCAAAACATACCAATAATCAAGAATGATAAACCATTTAAAATATGGCAAAGGGAGATTACAAGCTTCATATGGCAAGGTAAAAAGTCGAGAATCATGTGGAGATATCTTATAGACCGAAAGGAAAGAGGTGGGTGCAGCCTTCCTGATTTTAGATTATATTACCAAGCGTTGAATCTGAACTGGATAATAGATTGGATCAAACTAAGAAATGTAAGAACACTAACGTTGGAAGGGGCAGACAACAGGATAGGCTGGCACGCCTACTTGTGGTATAGTAAGGCCAACATTGATAAAGAATTCACAAACCATTTTATAAGAGGACCATTACTGAAGGTATGGATACAGATAAAGAAAAAATTATATAATAGAATACCAACATGGGTATCTCCACAGGAAGCATTTCAACGAAAATGGGCAGGGACACAAACGAATTGGTTAACATATAAAGATCTATTAGAAAGTACAACGGAATCACTAGTCCCTCAGATAAAATCTAGGGAAAAATTAGAAAATATGGGTTACAAGCTGGCTTGGTTTCCTTATAGACATGAAAGGTACAAAATAGACATTAAATTAGAAGGATTTGATAAGAGACAGACAACAAATGAGTTTGAGAAAATTATATTTGGTCAATCAGATCACATTACAGCTAAATTATATCGATGTTTGTTAGGATATGTGTTAGAGGACCAAACAATTAAAGAGACTATGATATCTTGGGCAAAGATGACAGATCACGTGATTGAATTGGACCAATGGGAGATAGCATGGAGATTAACACAAAAATTTACGTTTGCCCAGGACCTTAAAGAAAATTATACAAAGATGTTCTATAAGTGGTATACAACACAGATCAAAATTCAAAGAATGTATCACACCTCACAAAATCAATGTTGGAAATGCCAGGAGAAAGCCAGAACATTTATACACATGTGGTGGAAATGCACAAAAATCAGTAGTTTTTGGAAAGAGGTAAATAAACACTTGATGGAAATATTTAAAAATCAAATCTCTTTAAAACCGGAGATATATTTATTGAATATGGTCCAAATGATAGATCCGAAAATTTTTAAGAAATACTGGAGGATATTATTATATCTCATTACAGCTGCTAGAATTTTAATAGCAAAAGGATGGAAAAACAAAGAACCCCATCCATAGAGCAATGGATGGTTAAAATAATAGAAATGAAAGAAAACAACCGGCTTACTGTAAAAATTAAAGAGAAATCTGATGAGGTATTGCATGAATGGGACCCAGTAACAAAGTTCCTAAGTAACAGATGGGGTTTGGCACATATAGAGCATATATAATACTTACAAAGACCAGTATTAAAACACAGAGAAGAGCAAAGAAAATTAAAATGACGGGAAGTAAAAACAAAACAAAACATGAGGTTACCTTTAAATTATTGGACAACAAGGGTACGGATTCAAACCTGCGGGAGTTTTTTTCTTTTTTTTTTTTTGGTTAAGTATTTTAGTTTTAGAGAAATTGATGTAAAAATAATATTGTAAATAATAATCTTCTGGAACTTCAATTTTTCTTTGAGGTTTTGAAATATTAGAAAATAGGAATGCGAAATATTTAATAGTTAGATAAAATTGTGAAAAATATATATAAATGAGTAAATGTAAATGTAACTGATGTTTAAAGACGACGTATTTGATGTATTTAATGGAAACTATAGTTCATTATGATTTGCATTTCAATAAAAAGATAGTGGGAAAAAATTCTGAGATCCTCAAGGACAAGCTTTCTCTCATTTCTACTTCAGGCACATTTGATGAGAACACAAGAGAGGATCTTCTTGGTGGCTGCTCCCAGGCTGTGGAACTCTCTACTGTGGTCATCTTGACTGGCTCTATTTCTGCTTTCTGTCTGCCAGCTTGCAAAGGCCTTTTTATTTAGACAGCCCTTTGTCTATTAATAGGTTGCCACAGAAGGGTCTTTTAATGGATTTGTAGGCTGTACTTTTAACATCATTGCTATACAATCAGCCCTCCACATTCATAAGGAGTAGAGGTGCAGGACCCTCACAAAAATGGAAAAGTCACAAATATCAAAATGTGTGTGTGTAGGGGGAAGGAAGTCAAAGCATGATAGGGAGAACAGGTACCCAGGGTCCAAACCAGGGCCCTTTTTGCATGGCATTTCTGATGTGAAAGGGCCCCTTGAGCATCGTGCACATGTGAGGAGCAGTCCACATGACGCACTAACATTTGCACAATGTGCAAGGGCCTGACGCAGACTGCGCACGCATTTTTTCATTTTCGGCTTGAAGCCGAAAATGCTGCGTGGTCGTGCATTGCTCCGAGGCCCTGTGCACACTTACCTGGTGTGCAGAGCCTTGAGGGCTGGGCCGGTCATGCTTCCTGTCCAGTGCAGGCTGGGAAAGGTCCCAGTCTGCACTATGAAAGGAAGAGACAGGGCGCTCTCACAACCAGGAAGCAACTGTGGAGCTGAACAGGCAGGCAGGAGATCCTTCCTCCGGAGGCTGCTTGCGTGAGCCCTGCACTCCAGCACCGCGAAAGGGTAAGGTGTGAAAAGGGTCCAGGTCAGGGAAAGGAAAGGGATGGGGGGGTCATCATGGTGCCCCTATACTTCCTCTTTTTTGTCAATTTCCTTCTTTGGGTGTAGGGGGGCATCAGGAGAGGGTTTGTGATGCTGAGAAATCAGGACACCATCTGTATGCTGACCAGGGAGCGGTTGTTTTTGTTGGTGGTGGTGGTGCAGGAGGAGGATGAGGGTAAGGACAAGACAAGGAGGACCAGAAGCAGGTTTTCAAAGAGCTGTGTGGCCTGATCATAGCCACTGAGGGGGAAGGTTCAGCTGGAAAAGAAGCACCAGATATGGGACAGGGGTTGGAGAAGTTTGAAAATTATCAAATCTGTGAAACTGAAACCCACAAATGTGAAGGGTTGACTGTATTTTAAGTCCTTGTAAACAGTTTTTTAAATTAGCAAATAGGATCAAATTTTTAATTATTTTGAATGTTACTATGATATCCTCAAAGAGAGTATACTAAATAAATATACTTGACAACATGCACACATTTGGGAAATAAAGCTTTTTTTTAAAGCATTTTACATCTTCATTGGCAAAATACTTTAGTTAGTGGCAGCATGGATTGATTAATGTATCCATTTGAAAAATACCTACAGAACACAGAATACAAAAACATGAAAAACTGATATGGAACAGACTTGGAGGTGGGACAATGAGGAGGGCGCCAACAGGTATTAGAATTCATCTTATCTTTGTTTATCTGTTGATATTTCTTTCCTTTGACACCAGCAAATAACTTTCTAAAAAGAGATCCAGCATAAATGGATTGTTTTCTGAACCTCAAGCTATTTCGGAAATTCAACAAATAACATTCAATAACATATTTTTAACAAACTCATCCCTTCAAGCATGCCAGGTAGGCTACATTCAATACAGCTGATAAACTGGGCTGTAAAGTGACGTCAAATAAAACTTGTCAGTCTTTAAGGTGTAGTTATTTTCATGTGCACAGTACCATCATTACAAAGACTTCAGAGTGTAAGTATCCATTGATTTCTGCTTACCAAAGTAAATAAGACAGCAAAAATAACAAAAGGTGATTTTTTTTTTCCTTTGAAGAAACTAAGAAGATGCTTTACTGAGTCACATCAACGTCCATCTTGTCCAGCATTCTGTTGTCAAAGGCTGACAGCCAGACATATGTGTATGGTAAGAAGAGAATAAGGAAGATTAAGGTCTACTGCCCCTATTTTTGTCCTTCATATCTCACGTCCAAGGGTATATTGCTTTTGAACTGTGGATGAATAGACCCAGCCATTTCCAGTCCAAGTTTACCTATATTCATTTAGAATTCTGTTCTGTCCCCTCTCCAGTCAATGTTCATTTATTTTTATTCAGGCAAGCCTTTGGCATATAAGCCAATCTATTGATTGACAGAGCATCATGAACTGGTCTAGTCCTGTCTCATGATGGGGAGTAACACCGGCTAAAAAGAGTTTATATAGTCCTTTGCAATATGGCCCTTACTCACTCCCCCATGAAGTCTTCTACTGCCACCAGTAGAAGAGTTCATGGGGGAGGGAGTAAAGGTCATATTGCAAAGGACTGCATATACTCTTTTTGGCCAGTGTCACTCTCCCTCATGAGACAAGGCTAGGCCAGTCCATTTGTGAGGCTATTTCTACCAACACAGCCCTAAACTTGTTATTCCACGAAGTAATCCCCTTAGAGTGGTAAGGCTTTTGGCATGGGATGAGTAGCCAATAACTGCAAACCACAACAATAATAACTTTTTAAAAAGTTTACTAATCTAATTTAAAATTAACAGCAGCCCCACAAAAAACATTCTTTTGTTAGAAGTCATAGTTATATCTTAAAATGTTTTTGTTTTTTGTTTTTCAAAAATATTTCCGTTTACAGTAAGTCCCATCTGAGCAGTAAGAAAGCAATTAAAGGATAAATGGATTCTTTTAAGGCAATTCTAGTACCATCCCCTAAGAAATGTAAATCTCATGCTTCCCTTGTTGCCTTTCTCTCTGGCAAGCTTTTCTTCTCAAACTGTCCCAAAGTTCAAGTCTCACATCCTGCTCAGCTTTCTCTCTTCTTCACTTTGCCTTCGTTTCAATTGTACATCCTTCCAACTCTCTTTCCACACCTTCAGGTCAGCTTCTACTTTTAGCTTTCCTCCAGCTATTACATTCTCCCCACCTAAACTCCATTCCTAGGCTTGATTCACTTGTGCATACAACTGTGCTTTCACTTTCTATTCTCTGCAAACCCTTGTATTTTTCAGGAAATTCGGCTTAGTTGCTGGACATTAACCCCAAATATACCAATGCCAAAGTTAAAAGCACCATTAAACCTATAACTATCAATAAAATAACATCCAACACCACTCCTTCACAGGGGGAATATAACTGTCTACATAACTATGATCTGAAACCTATTAGTTTGTCCCACTGAGTCAGTTGTTGAATGGTGAGTCGAGACTTCTGTAAATCCCATAGAGTCTTGAGTTTACTGATGTTACAGCAATAGTAGAATTCAAGTCTTTTACGGTGATGCTTTTAATTTATTTATTTTTATTCTATTTCCCCATTAACACTATATTTTCAATCTGGAATTTATTCTTAGAAGTTTCAAGTTCTTGTTTTTAACAGAAAGCCAAATACAAGGGCCTTCTCTACAGTGGCACCCCAGCTGCAGAATTCCTTCCCTTTGGAAGCCCAATTGGCATGATCATTGAGAAAATTTCAATACCAAGTCAAAACCTGTCTTTTTATTAAAGGCTTTGGGCGTAACTGATTTTTATCCAAGGTGTGTATGTCCTATGATTACATTATTTAAAACTACTTTAATCAGTTTTAAATTGTCTGTTGTTTAATTGATAATCTATTTAAATTATTGCCATTATTTATTGTTTTACATTGTTTTTAGTGTAAGCTGCCCTCTTTGGATATAAGGAGGGATATAAATATTTTAATTAAGATAGATAGATAGGCCCTGCCTTGAATCAATATGAAAATTAATATATATATTCAGATTTTTGTAATATATGTATCAAAATGCTTTTAACCTGTTATATATTTAACCTGTTCTTAATAGGATATTTTATTTATTTATTTATTTATTTTTACTATTATTATTTTTAAGCTGCATTATTTGTAACCATAATATTTTCTTCCAAAATACCTGTGCATTTCTATAATTTTACATATTTAACACATTTTATTAAAATATACCCATTTCTAAACATACTCTATTATAAAATATAAATTTTAATATCCATTTTGTTACACTCTTGAGTGGAGAAGTGTACTTTTAAATTCTGAGGAATACAGAATGTGTCAGATAATTATGTTTCAACCTACACATTAATCTGGGAGGTTTTGAGCAGGTTCGTTGACAGGGAAGTTAACAAAATGTGAGTTTCCTAAGCATATCTATTCTATTCAGGGAAGTTCGATATATACTTAATAGCTATTTATATGCCTATACTTCATTAATTTGTCTAATTGTTTCTTAAGCAGCCATCCTCTATGCTAGGTCCATTATCACAGGTAGATGATATAAATTCCCTAAGAAAATTATATGCTTTCTTATAGTCCCGTTTTAAAATCCTTTGAGCATTTTGTTTTTCATAGAATTATTCTTACCTCTGCAGGAAAGAATCTTTCAAATGGTAGACCTACAGGACAGAAGGTAATGGGTAGGAACTAATTTAACTTGAGAAATGATGGCCGGCGAGTGAAGATGTTCTGACTGAATCTTGACTCACCAGGTGGTGTCAAAATATGAAGTCTTGTTGTGATTTCAAACATGTCATAACTGCAAATTGCTGTGAGAATATATCAAGCCAAGTAGCATTGTTGTGTATATATCAAGGATCTATTTCGATAACTTGCCTACATAATTCTTAAAAATAAATAAATAAATAAAAACCTAGAGTTATGCCTTGGGACACATAAAGAAATCTGTTCTCTCTTGTTAAGTGATTGCTATTTGAGATTTCTAACAATGAGCTCATTTTGATTTATGTTGTCTGGAGTTTCAGAAACTGCTGTTCTGCTGATCTGCCTAAGTAGGTATGAATCCATCCTGAGAAATCACTGTCTTTTGAAATTCCTAAAGTGTTTTGCATATGAGGAAACTTCCACATTATTTTTCTGGCTTTGCACTGGAAAAATTCCAATAACAACTAGATATATGTGGAAACCCTCCTTAATTTGTTGTTTACTTCTATTGAAAGTCTTTTTTTTTTCGTCAGATGAAGAGGGAAGCATTTCCCTCATCAGTGTACAAACATCTTCAGTCTCAACAAGCTGAACACAGTTCTTAAGTCTACATAGCCCATGAAGTCTGCTGACTTCCAAGCAGGTTTTGCACCTTGTACAGCTGTTACTTTCAGCTGGGTAACATGGTAGCTTGTAAACCTTCATTATCTTCTGGCTACGCAGGAGTTTGGGACTCATTCTGTGCAAAATTTGCAAATTATTTGCACAGAAAACAGCTTTTTCTGCTCAGAAAATAATATATCTGTGGTGAAATATCTGTTTTCTATATAAAATTCTATCCCTGATTTTTTTTAAAAAAATCAATGTGTAACTGCAAAGATTCTTGTCAGCTTAGGATTCTTCTTATCAGAGTTTCCTGAAACTGAAGAAGCAAGTCTTACAGCTTCCTTTTTCTTTTTTTCTTTTTTTTGGGGGGTGGTGGTGGGGCATATTTTCAAATATTCTTTCCATCCTAGCTTTGCCGTTATGATGAAGTAATTTTACTTCTAGTTCATGGAGGGTTACACAGTGGCGGAACTTGGAGTGCATGGAGGGGAGGCAGGTGGGAAGCATGACCACAGTGTGTGGAGTGGGGCTATGGTGTGTGGGGGTGTGGTCACGGTGCATAGGCCAGGGCTATGGTGTGAGGGGTGGGGCTACAGCACACATGGGCATAGTTATGAGCTGAGATGCCCCCCAAAAATTGCAGCCCAGGGAGAACTGCCCCCATCACCCCTCTATCCCTACGCAACTGGGGTTACAAGACACTATGATCCATGGCAGTCAAAGTAGAACAATCCCATTGGGAGAGAGGATGGGCACTTCATTCAAGTTAATTGGATCTTTCCATTTTTCCATGTTTGTTCTCTCCTTGTCCCACATATACCAGAAAACTGTGATATTCTTTCCTCCTTTGTTTTTCACTTTCTAGGCCTGACAATATTAGGTTCATCATATTTACTTTCTTGGTTATGAGTTCCTTGGAAAAAGAGTGTGGTTAAAAAAATTGACCAAAAATCAGTGTTGTACCTCATCAGTCTTCAGCTTCAATTGTGTTCATTCTGTGCTCCTCAGTTGTTCCAGCTATGGAGGCTGCTATAAGAAAAACCTTCCTTAGGGAAGGGTGGTGACTATAGTGTTAGATGAAATTAAATCTCTGGCTATTCTATCATTCAGTAAGCTTTGAATAGGCAATATTATTAGGCCTAGGGGGAAAACATTGCCCTTTCCAAGACCCTCAGGAAGCTTCATCCCCTTGTTTTGCTGTTTAAAGAAGAAGTAAAGATGAAGTAAGGCTCTGTGCCATGCTTTAGAGAAGAATCACTGGTCCTGGACACTTCCTGTACCACACAGTTGTCTTTGTTTTGACCATAATTATTTTCTAGCATGCAGTAGTTGAAGGATCCTGGGAATCAAGTAGGGACAAAAAATAGTCAGAGATGACAAAATTTTTCCCAATATTGGAAACTGTACTTCTGTAGGAGTACTGAAAACACATTATCATCACATTGCTTGCCCATCATAGAACATCAGATCTTGGGTTCTCATGGGGAGACATGGACAAATCAACACCTTTTCAGTCCATGTCAGTCAAGCATAATTCTATTCTGTCCAGTTTCCTCATCAGCCTGTGATTTGAACCCCTCCCCCCACAGACAGTCATACTTATATTCTTATATAGCTTTCTCTGATGTGTATGTTCCTGTATAGAAATCATTCCAACATAGGCATTTTGGTACACTAATATGTTGGTACATATACTTGTATGCAACTTTAAAAAGTGCAAAAACTGAAGGATAACTATATTCTGTTCCACATATTAATCCACAAATTAGTCAGTGCTCTTTAAATGAAGACCAGAAGAATGCTCCCTTCCTACCTAATGAGGGAGGAGGATTTTGTTTGGTTTTGCTCAGAATGCTTCCAAAATTCATAAATTTCAGTTCTGGGAGGAAGCAAACTTGATAATTTTGCTTAACACCTTAGGATGAATGAGGATATTGTTTTAATTCATTTCTGATGTAAATTTGCCAACTTTTGCAAAATTCATACCTGGAGGGAAGAAAACTGTCAAGTTTGCCCATCTCTATCCATGGCCTTAATTAGGATCTGTAATAGCTAAATAGGCTTGAAACTGGTTTAAATGTTTAAGGAAGAAAGGTCTAGGCCATGAATGTCTGCATGGGACAGGAAGCTATATGCCCAACTCAGCAAACACTCTTTATGTGTGTGTGAGAGAGAGCATGAAAGAGAGAGCGTGCATAAAATCCTTACACTGCTGAACATATTTTTAGCACTGTATGGCTTAGCCTATAATCAACATGACTCTGAATGAGTCACAATTTGTTCCCTGTATGAGAGCTCAGTCTTGATGGCAAGTCTTCACTGCTGCTCAGAGTAGCTGACAGGTGTATTATTGGCAAGGCTTTGATGGCATTAGGCAAATCTGTTTATATCCACCTTTGACAAAACAAGCCAAGTGCAAAGCAGGAACCTGAGCATGCAACTTTTGAGAATAAGATTTATGAAATCCTGTAGGGCTGCATCTGTTTACCATCTCGTTTCTCCCAAAGTGCTGTAGGAAATTATTGGATCTCCAACTTCTTATAATTATCGTGTAAGTAAAATTAGCTTCCAACTCATACTGAGAGGGAACACAATAAATTCTCTCTCTCTCTCTCTTTTTTTTTGGTCTGAATAAAATAGATGTATGTTTGATTTGGCTGTTAGTTAGCACTTAAGTTTGTAAAGGGTCCTGAATCCAGAGAGAAAGACACATGGAATCCAAATTCAAGGGGAGATGTTGCCTACAGTCCAGTTCTGTGAGCCAACAAAGCTTGAGTTCCCTAGCCTTGACTTTAGCAAAGCAGTTCTGAACATTTATATACTGTGCTATAGAATAGAAACATGCAACTTTTCAATTATTTCATTCTTGCAGACAAGAATACAGAATTTTACAAGTTTACTCCCTTTTAGGCAGGATTACAAGAGTTGTTTCAATGATTTTTTCTCCTTTTTTGGATATCTTGTGAAAATTTCATTTGCATAAAATATCACACACACACACACACACACACATAGTTTAATGACAAAGTCCTATCTCCACAATGGAATGTATTTGTGTGCATTTTTTCATACTTTTTTAAACAAAACACTCTGAAATTCAAATGATCTTGTGACAATTGGCCATTTATTGAATCAATAGCGTCTTAATATGATGAGAAGCCTTGAGACTGAGAACTGAGTTTTCTTTACATTCCTACTAGGTATAAATGATTATTAATAATCACATTCCTACAAGGTATAAGTGATTAATAATAATCAACCTGTCATCATTTTGGTGTGTTTTTCTCTTTGTCTAGGATGCATAATTTTTAACCTTATTCTTTATCATTCAGGTCTTGAGTTCCCAGATAGTCTACTCATAAAGCAGCTTGTTTATAATGTGCGTTGAATCAAGTTGCTATGGTTACTTAATGCCTACAGAAGAGAGCACTTGTTTTCTTATCTGTGCAACTTTGGAGGAAGTCAGACTGGGTATTTATATCCTGAATGAAATACATTAAGTGAGAGACAATTGAGGTTGTAAGATGTTGGCTTCTTGCTCAGCATTGTGAATAATAGCTGCTCAGTGGATAATTAGAAATATTGGCTGCCTGGATTCGCCCTTCAGATTTTTGTTTGAAAACAAGACATTAACAATTAATCAGCTTTCCAAGTACAGAAAGCTAGGGCTGAAATCCATTTAACCCTTGCAAAGACTGGTGGAAATACTTTACAGCATCCAGATCTCTAGTTCTGCGTGATATAATCTCTAAGCACGACTGATATAATTGCTGCTACCCTATCCTACAAGAAGGGATGCCAGACCTAAGGGGTCCCTGCACCTATCTACTGCAGAGGCCATTTAATTGCTAACAAGAAGTAGTATCTGCTTAGTAGCAGAAAAAAAAATAGTATACTCATCAGTGACTCCAGCCTATTTGAATGGCATAAAACCTCTTAAGTATTTTCCTTTTTCCAGTGGTTTGATGTATTCCTTTCTATAGATTTTGATTATCTAGCTGGATGACCCTGACTTCAGGTAGTTATTGGGAAGGTCCTCATTTTGTAAGTCTGTGTGGATCTAGAAATGTTCAGACATTGCTGGCCTGAGGTATTGATTCTGCACATAATCATCATCTCATTCCCCCTGCCCCCAGTTTGGGACTTAAGACAGCTTGCAGCAATTAAAAAAGACAAAGTTCACAACCAGACTGATTGGAAAGTCTCAGATTTTATGCCTATTCTTTCTGATTTTATACTGGATTGAAATAAACTGATCAGAGAAGCTGGTATAAAATGTCTCAGATTATTCTGGGAGCTGATAAAAACATTCTGGGATAAATAAAATGTGCATGGATCTCCAAAGTAAAATGGAAAGAACCAGAACAAAATCTGGAACTTTCTAGTCTTTTTAGTCATCCTGGATGTGTCCGTAGCTAAAAATATTAGAAATATAAAGATTAAAAATATTATTAAACTATCCATAAAATTAAAGCCAGTTAAAAGCAAAACTATTAAAAATGACCAATGAAACATAGACAGTACAGCCCAATTACAAAAACCTGTCCCTTTGAGCAGTCAGTCTTCCTGGGTCTGCTAAAATAATTTAAAAAAAAAAAAAGCTTCAATCTGCCTGAAAAAAGATGATAGGAAGGATACCAGTCTAATCTCTCTTGGAAGGGAGCTCCAGAGCCTGAGAGTAGCCAACAAAAAGGCCCTCTCCCATGTTCCCACGAGATATACTTGAGAGGATGATGGGACGGAGAAAAGAGTCTCCTCCGCATATCTCCAAACATGGGCAAGTTTGTAAGGGAGACTATGGTCCTTTAGATAAGCTGGACTGAGCTATATAAGGCTTTAAATGTAACAGCCAGTCCAGTGAATTGTGCCTGAAAATGAACCAGCAGCTATTGCAGCTGTTGTAACAAGGGACTCATGTGCTCCCCCTAGCTAGCCCCAGTTAAAAATCTGGCTGCAGCTTCTTGAACAAGCTGAAGTTTCTGAACACTCTTCAAAGCCCCATATACAGCACAATACAGTAATCCGAACAGGTTTTAACTGAAGTGTGTGTCATTGTAGCCAGGTCTGATGTCTCAAGAAACGGGCACAGCTGGTACACAAATCTTAACTGTGCAAAGGTATGCCTGGGCACCACCAAGACCTGAGTGCCCAGGCTCAGGACTGAATCCAGGAGTACACCAAACTGAAAACCTTTATCTTCAGGAGGACTTTAACCTAATCTAGCACAGGCTGCTTTCAACTGACCAGAAGCACCTATGTTTTGTCTGGATTAAATTTTAATTTGTTTGCCTCATCTATCATGTCTGATGACAGTCACTAGCTTAGAACTAAAGGCCTTTCCACACTACATTGTTATAGTGCTATTATTTCACTTTCAACATCTTGTGGAATTCTGGGATTTGTAGCTCACTGAGGCCAAAGAGCTCTCTGGCTGAGAATTCCAAATGATTCTCCCTAGAATGCAAATCCCAGGATTCCACAGGATGCTGACAGTGGAATAATAACACTAACAGTATTGTGTGGAAAGGCCCTAAGAAATCATCCTTGGATTGAGGTGGAAAGGAGTACTAGAGCTGGGTGTTATCCTAGCACTGGACCTTAAAATTCCAGACTATGGCCCTTTCCGCAGCCTACCTTTTAACACTGCTGGAGTGTGGGTCTAGCGTGAGAAGCCTGAGCAGGAAGGGTCTTGCAAGCCTCCTGGTTCCCTGCTGCTCGGGGTCTGCAGCTCCTTCCTGCTCGCGCAAGAGCCCTGCCCGCACCCCGCCCGCTCCCCTCCCCTTCCTTCCACAGTGCAGTCTGGGAGTTGGAGGCTGCACTGAGGAGAGGACGCGCAACCGGCCCGGCTCCAGAGGCTCTGCACCGCAGTTGAGTGAGGTCCAGGCCTGTGAGCCTTGCGTAGCGCGGGTTATTTTTGGCTAAAAGCCGAAAATAAAAAAAATGTGTATTCATTGCACGTGCAGGCCTTGAGTGTGGCGGAAATGGGAGTACGTCATGCAGACCAAAGAGCTCTCTGGCTGAGAGCTCCTCATATTTACGTGATGCTCAAGAGGCCCTTTTGCTTGCAAACTGCCATGTGAAAAGGGCCTACCTCTCCCAGCAGTTTCCTGTATATGTTAAATAGCATGGGGAGCAAAAAGAACCCTGAGGGACCCAAAGGCCAATGACCAAGGGCTTGAATAGGGTTTCCCTAATCACCTTCTGGGTTCACCCCTCTAGGAAGGAACAGAAGCACTGTAAAATAGTGCCTCTGAGTTCCATCTCAGCTAGATGGCCAAGAAGGATACCATGATCAATGGTATTAAAAGCCACTGAGAAGTTCAGCACAATTAACAGGAGCATACTACCTCTGTCCAGTTCCCAGTGCAGGTCATGCACCAAGGTGACCAAGACATTTTCTGTCCCATAGCCAGATCTGAAAACAGATTTAAATGGATCCAGATAATCCATATTATCCAGAAATTCCTGGAGCTGGGAAGCCACCACACACTCAGCACCTGACCTAAATGGAATGTTGGAAGCTGGCCAATCATTATCTAATACTGTGGGATCAAGGAAGGGCTTTTTAAGAAGTGGTGTTACAACTGTGACTGTTAGGTATGATGGAACTCTGCTTATTTTAATGAGACATTGACCACTCTGTCTACCCACTTAGCTAGTCTTCCTCTAGCTTATTTGATAAGCCAAGGAAGCCAAGCTCTCACCTCTCCAAAAATCCTGTCCAGATCTTCAAGTAGTATAAATTGAGAAGTATCCATTGACACTGGGGAAGCAGGGGCCAAAGTTACATCCACTTGATCAGGATTGATTACAGTTTCCAAGTCAGAGCAGATCCAAGTTACTTTATTTGCAAAGTAATGAGAAAATTGTTCACAGTGGATTGTCAAGCAGTCTGGATTCTCCTCTTTAGGCTTATGTGTAAAAGGCTCTTGACCACACAGAACAGCCCCACATTGAATCTTTGCAGTTTATGGTGCCCATGTTGCCCTGGAATAGACACTTAAATATATTGTAACTTTGCCTTATTGTCTTGCTCCTAATGACCTTAAGGTTATAGACATGCTGTTTTCTCCACTTTTTCATAGCAGGGACTTGGACTCAGTGGCCTCTGTGGTCTCTTCCAACTCTATGATTCTTCACACCCACAACCATGTGAGGCAGTTCTGGCTGAGAGAATGTGACTGGCCCAGGGACAACTGTTGTGCTTAGCGGCTTAGTGAAGACTAGAAATCACAACTCCCAGCACTGTAAAGAGCATGCTATACTTGTTGCTTGTGTGGATCTCCTGCTCACAGTTGCATGCCCCTAGGAGTGACTCAAGTAAGCCTCCATACTCACATGGACAGGTACAGCATAGGATATAAATCTCATCCTCACAATGGCCTTCTGTCTGACTTTACTAGAAAGCTAATCTCCTGCTGAATTTCCTGTTAGATGTTAGTTTCTTGCACCCCTGTTGACAATTTCAATAAATATGGCCTCATTTAACCATATACCTGTGTCTTGTCTCCTTATTTCTGGCTCTATCTGCAATGAAAATCTGTTTAAGAGGCCATTATGATAGGCATCTCCCTGCAAAGAAATGTCCCTTACAAATCCCCAAAGTGCCAAAATGAATATAGTTCTACTTTAGTTTTATTAGAAAAATACCTGTATTAAGCAGTCAGTCCCCAGAGTGTTAGTTTGACTCTGCTTTCACAATCTATTTTTATTCAACTATTCTCTTTCAATTTACATATGACATTTCTCCTTGACATAGCTTTAAGCCTGACTGGTAAGGATCTATACTTTCCAATTCTACTACCCAATTTGCAAAAGCATAAATCCACAAACATTTGAAATAACCTTAACAACCACACATGAATCTGTATGCCAAAGTCTTCTCATTTTAAAATTCATTTTGACTGTACCTGTTTGCTTTTCTGCTAAGCTGTTATAATTTTCAGAGGCTTGGAATAATATCAGAAATTGGGTATGTGCCCAACCAATTTCATTTTTTTTCCCAAGAGCTTAGCAATTGTAAATCAATTATGTTAAAAAATATTGGAATGTCCAGTTTAAAGACTACCACAAAATTCTAATGTTTGTAGAGAAACATCTGGAGCAAGATGACAAAATGAAAGCATTCTTGTTTACCACATCAAGTTAGCTTTGGGCATGGCACAGACTGCAAGATTTTCAATGAGACAACTCTAGAAGACCTGTCAAGGAGGTTGGATCAGTCTTTGCAGATTAATGACATCAGTTTGACAGAGGTTAATAGGACTGCATTGCCTAAGTTAACTGGTTTTCAGCAACATTTAGCATGAAAGTGCTAAATGGTTTTCAGCAGTTATGACAAACACTGAACACATGCCCACAGGCATCGTTATCCTTGGATGGTTACCTCCATTAGGATTACCCAAAGCTCAGAAATGTTAGTTTTTGTATTACACTTCCCAGAATTCCCCAGCCACCAGCCCATCCAAACAAATTTTGGGAGCATATTCTACACTGGTAAATTATTTTCTTGAATGTTTCTTGCTAGCATTTAGTGTGGGCTTTGTATCCACCTAGATCTAGAAACCTGTTGTGTCCTTGAGGGTGTTTGCTGATGGGAAGAGAAGGAGGAGGGAAACAAGTCGTTCAGTTTTTCCTCAGTTTCTGGTGTTACTGATGGGTGGCGGGGGGAGAGATTAAAGAATGTGAAACCTATCACATTACAATTTACAAGTGGCAATCATGGCAATGTAGCTGGTTGTGACACCATTAGTGCAGATGCACTAACACAGACCTAACTTCCTGATCAAGAATCAGTTCATTACATCGTGGAGGACTCCCAGAAGAGAAAAAAGGTTTTCTAGAAAATTGTCCAAGAAACCTCTGAAATACTGACCTAATGCTAAAATGAATCACTAATGGAAAAGATGGCCTTTCAGCAAACTGCAGCAAACTCTCTTCCTGCCCTCCCCAGCAAAATCCTTCTCAAACGCTTCCGTTAATTCCCAACAGAAAGCCATCAGTAGTTAGTGGTTGTGAGGCAATGGATTTGCTTTGGCATTTTAGGCCATTTCCACACCTTACCTGCTCCTGTTGTTCTCCCTTCACAATCCAACCCCTGCCTTTGCTGGAAAGGGAGTGCAACAGGAATGCTCCCCTCCACATGTGACTGGCTTCCTGTGGAAGGGAGTAAAAGCAACACATGTCTGCCTTCTGCAGTTCAACTGGGCTCTTTCTCATGCTGAGCTGGGGAAGGAAGTGCTTCCTGCACTTCTGCATGGCTGGGAAGGACTGGACCATTGTGCATTCATAGGAGCTTAATGGATTTATTCCATTAAGCAAATATCCCGCGATCGTGATGGGTGGGGGTGGGATAGCAGTGGAACCTCAATGATGCTGTGTAGAAGCACGACCCATGGACCACTGCCATCTTGTCCCCATAGTGGGACTGCGATGCTATGCAGAAAAGGAATTTTAAAGAAACTATCCAAGTCACTGATCTCATTTTGGGGGTAGGGCCCTAGTAGTTTATTCCTTTAAATTTTGGACTAAAAGTCAGAGAGGTTTCTCTGTTCCACAAACATAGGAGTCACTAGTCACCACTGCACTGGGAACAAGGCCACAGATGGGGGGAAGAGGACTGTGCAAATCTGAAAGAGGAAAGTCTTAGTCTTCGGTCTGTATAGCCCCTGGAGCTCAGGCTGCAATCTACTATCCACACTTCAGTGGGTGAAAATTGGAGTTACATTTCACTTATAAAGCTATACTTCAAAAGTGATACGCCTTGGAGCTCAGGAACTGCCAGCCGTCATGCCACAGGACTGGCCAGCTGTCCTCTCCATGCCTCTTTAGGGGCTTACTTGGATGCGTAGCTGCTGAAAAGCTGGGGGACACAACAACTGTCCTGGGTAACACAGAACTCAGAAAAGTTATTTCTGAATAACTGAGCCTACATTACCAGTTGGATTTTGAGAGTTGTTACCCAAAAAATTCAAACCCTACAAATGCATGTGTGCTGAAGAAATTATTCTCCCACTGAAAGAACTGCCACAGATTTGGTGAAATTTGTTGTGTGCATATCTTTTTTTATTTTCTTTTTCTTTTAAGGTGAATATTGAAAGTGGTTAAACACACACACCCCTGGAAATATTTTTCTCACATACCCTTCAAGAGCACAAATGAAATGGGAAACATTAGGAACAACTCAAAAGTTCCTGTAGCAAAGCTGTAGTTTCTTATGTTATTTGTAAAGTTATGATAAATTATCCAGTATGCTTTTGTTTTAATGGACAGTTTTGCTTTCTTCTGAGACAAAATTCTTCAAAAATGTCAAAGGCACTTGTCCTCTTTGAGGACAAGATCATGGGAAGTTTGAAGTTTGGAAAGAATCTATTTCTGAGTTACCTAAGAACAAATATAGCACTTTAAGAATTTTCTAACAGGAAGGAAGAAAGGCAGTGGAGTCTTTCACCACTTTTCAGTTACAGAAGCTTAAAATAATAGCATGAAGTTAAGGGGAGGGAACTAAGAAAAAGGGAGCTGAGAACAAATGTAAGAAAGTTCAGGTAGGCAGGAAAAAGTGCTTCAGAAAGTAGTCTGAACCATGCTCTGATGGTGCATGGGGACTGTATCTGTGCAACTTTAAGGATTTTTTCCCCTTACCATACCACCAATGATAACAAGTATGCCAATTGTTATGTGAGGTCATGGATGGCAAAGAATTTCTGTTATTTTGAGATTCTCAGTGAAATTACCCATTTTGTGGCACTTGAGACTGATTGTGAGACAAAATATACCTTGGCTCTGAAATTCACACATTTAAAAGTCTTGTGGTACCTTTCCTTTGAGCAAAATTATGGATACGTTTTAAAACTGTAAATATCTAAAATGTGTACCATTGAAAAATAGGCACAAACAAACTTTAGTCAATGGGGTAAACATGTGCAAAAATACTAAACATTGGGGATGGTGCATAAATAAATGTTTGTGGAGAAAGGGTGTGGATTTCCTGTGGGAAAAAATATTTTCACAAACTGATGTGAACAAAGAACGGGTTGGGTGAACAGGTGGAACATGGACACAGGCAAGAAAATTGGTTGTGAGAATTTTGAACATCCCTTTCTCTGCTTTCTTTTCTTTCTTGAAGGGAAGAGGATATTTGGTCCTGCTCATGTGAGAGTGGCAACTTCAGTGGTGATGGCAGCAGTAGTAGTTTCTGCCACCAAATTTCAGAAGTGGAGATGGCAATTTAGCCCTAATGGATTGACTTTGATGGGAAAGAATAACTGTATTCTAGACATTTTCAGTTCTCCTGGGAAATCATGAATCTTTTTTCATTTGGCAAGAATGTGTCATATGAACTAACCAAACAACCTAGAATTTCCTAAAATGAACAGAATTGCAGCCTCAAATGCTGGCTAGGAGATTCTGTAAGTTACAGTCCAAAAACACAACATTTCCAAGCTGCGCTCATGTGTTCTGTAATGGAAGACTCTTATGTGAGGGACCCAGATTTCTGACAGAAAGGTCAGCATTAAAATGTTCCCTCAAGTTCAAGTAAACATTGTAGTAAATATATATAATGATAATTAATCTCTATATTGGGAAATAATGTATGAAGCAATTAGAGGTTTCAGATCAGCAGCATCCCATCTCCTGAGATTTTTGGAGCCCAAAACTGAAATGGTAAGTTGTTTTCTTATGTTGTCACAGAGGCAAGGGAAACAAGGGTTGGGAGATGCTTCTGGAAACAGGTATGAGGATAATTTAGACAAATGGCCCAGAATGTGGGTAAATATCAGTTAACTAGAAAATATGGCAACTACACATGGAAAGAATATTTTTAAAAAAATCAAAACTTGATTGAGAAACCCTGAGCAGAAGAATCCTGGACTGATTAGAATCTTTGCAGTTGGGGATGTATTCTACAGAAAATTTGGAAAATTTGGTTTTCACAGAAAACAGCATTTTTGACAGAAAAATATTTTTGCATGGAAATATTATTTTACTCATAGAAAATTCTGTTCCTGCACAGAAAGGGCTGTTTTCTTTGCAAAACAACAACATGCAAAATTTATATAGAAAACGTTCCTCATAGCAAGAAAAAAAAAAGCAGGTAAAATTACTTGGACTTTATTTTGAGAAGAAAATTAGCCAAGGATTACATCACTAATGGCAAGCCAGAGCCAGTAAAGAAACAAAGCATTTTTTGGATGACTGGGCAGATGGACAAATCATGGCTCATAGCTGCAGCAGTTGCTACCACTCTCAGTAGGACAAGCATTTTGCATTCTACATGGTCTGAACTATAGCACACAGGACAAATGGGAACTTTTTTTCCAGGTCCTTTGCTGCAGCACAACACAAATAAAAAGGCCATTATGCCAAGGAAGAGTGGTCTGATCAGATGAGAATTATGGGAGGTGAGTGCCGAGACACACACATGCACGTCCTCATGCACACAAACTTTTATCCCTCCTGCTTTGCAGCTTCCCTGAGATTTTTCTCTCAACCTGGAGAGTCAGCAGAGCACAGCAATTCCCTGAAACCTCAGCTACCACCCAAGACCTGGAAACCCTGGAAGACACTCTCAGATGGCTCATCTTTTAGTTTCTAATGGTTCTTCCAAATTAAGAATAGTCAATATCTGCAGCAGCTGTAGACAGAGAACTGCCAATTGCTTCTTTGGGACTGGTTTTTCATTTACAAATGAGCCTTCCCTCCTCACATCAGAAGAACAGCAATGATAGCGACTAAATTCAGCTTGTTAGCACAGAAAGCTCAATCCCCCTGTGAAAATTAAATCCCATTATCTTTCTCAGACATGTCTTCAAATGTAACAGCAATGTTTTTTCTTTCTGTTAGGAATAGAAAAGACTGACATTTGCTAAGCAGTTTTATTCCCACTCCCCATAAGTAGCTGCTGTCTCAAGAGAAGGTGGACATGAATGACTCTGTTTTTCAAGATCTTGAAAGAAGACTCTTTTTTCTTTTTTCTTTTGTTCTGCCAGTACTGGCAGTAGTGAGGACCCAAGAAAGTGTCTTCTTGGTTACTGTTCCCAGGATCTGGAACTCCTTGCCAATAGATAGATATTAGGTAAACCTCATCTCCAGAATCTATCTACTGGCAGTCAAACATATTTTATTCAGGTATGCCTTTGCCATATAAATAGATCCACATGATACTAGCAACAAGTTCCATTGAATTCAATACATAGGACTGAATGTGTGTATGAGAGACAGAGAGATAGGAGAGAGAGATATTCTTCCCTTCATATCCTGTCACATTGGCTTTGATCTGCAGATTTGGAATATTATAGAAACTTCCACGAGTGTATCACATGAGTCTGTAGTCACTGAAATCAAAATCAATTTCTTCCAAGAAAAAGCATAGCACAAACTGCTTTGCAATTTATATTATTTCAATAAATTCCATGTTGTACCTAGGAATTCCATTTTTTTCCTTGGTACAATATAGTGTATTATGTTTTGCTACCAAGAACTTAGACCAAATAGTCACTTTGGACTGGCTGCATTGACTTGGAGATACAATTTAACATGCAGGAGAGGCCAAACAAATGTTTAATGTGACCTGTTGCGCAACATTGTGGCATGTTGTGCATTGGGAGACATTATGTGTTGGAAGACACTGTGCAGAAGGTCACACTGCAATAATACATAGACCTTTTGGGCATTAGACCTTTTGTGTAACCTTCATGCTGCTGGTGCCATTTTCACCATCGTCCCAGAGAAATACTTATGTCTCCCCTCCCTTAGAATATGAGGATTGCAGAACATCACAATTCATCTTTATTGCTCTTAAGTCCATTTATGTTGACATAAATACCTAACAGGTTGCCAATTTTTCTTCTGTTGTCAAAAAGTTAGAAAAAGTCATGTCATTTCATGTTCATTAAGAACAACTCATCATTTGGCAATTTCAGATCAGGAAGTGTTATTGGCTAGTGATTTTCAAGTTAATCTCCCCAGTTTATTTGGTTTACTTTGTAATATATGCCTTTATAATATATGCATAGTTGCTTACAAAAACAAGAATATTGCAGCATTGGGAAAAAACATTGCTTTAATAAATTATCTTTGAGTGGGGGGAAGGAAAGAAAAGAAGGGAACTGTTGATGTACAAAAGGGAAAATGAAAGTTATAATTTATAGACAGGACTTTTCCTATCAGTGAGTGTATCATCTCTTAATCAAGGCCCATTCTCCTCTGGCAATGAAACTACTGATAAGAGAATCTAATCAGAATCTCTTCTTAACTCTCAGAACTATATGGAAATCTATAACACAACCCATTGCTGCTATTTATTCTCTTCTATCTTCCAGGCCCTTTCTGCACCTTACCTTTTTCCAGCGCTGGGGTGAGGGAATCGCGCAAACAGCCCCTGGTGAGAGGCTCTCGCATCCCTGCTGCTTCAGCTCTGCATGCGCTACCTGCTCACACGGGAACCCCACCTCTTCCTTCTGCAGCACAGCCTGGGAGTTTCCCAGGCTGCACTGGGACAGGAAGCATGACTGGCATGGCTCCAGTGGCTCCGCACGCCAGGTAAGTGTGTGCGGGACCCAGGAGCAATGCGCAATCACGCACCATTTTCGGCTTCCAGCCGAAAATGAAAAGGCGCATGATCAGCACCTGCCAGCCCCTGGAGCATCACGCAATTGTGAGCGCATTGTGCAGATTGCTCCTCACAATCGCACAATGCTCCAGGTGCCCTTTCGCATGGCAAATGCTGTGCAGAAAGGGCCAGGCCCATTTTGACAACACAGTCAACTTCACATGAATGATTTTTTTTACCCCTGGCCTGTGGATAATGAACAAATAAATGAAATAAACATATAAATATCCACTTATAATCCAAATAGCAGCCAACTTTAGAATGCAGTAGGTAATTTCTGAAATTTACTAAAAGTGGCAGTCAGTTGTGCAGATACCTTTTAAAAATAGTATCATAAGCTAATTACTGATGAAAGCTCTTTAAACAAACAGGCCATTATATCTAGGGAAGGATGAATCTGTGTCCATTTTGCTTTCTCCCATCTTCAGTCTTTTTAAAAAGTCTCAATTATTTTCCATATTATTTATGAAAAAATGAAAATTTTGATAAGTTCTTATCAAAATGAGCAAAATCTTCAGTGATCCACTTTGGCCAACTTCAACAGGCATGTGTGTTCTGAGAATAGAGAGGAACATGTTGTACCTGCCTGCCGTGAAGTTGTTAAAGAGGACAAACCTCTCAGAAAACAAAGAGAAATAAAACAGAGCAACTCCCGTTCAATTGCACAAACATGCAGGAATACAGAAGGTTTCAAAACCACAGCTTGAAGAGTCAAAGCACCTGTTCTCCTCTGCCCTGATGCATGAAGGTTTTACTTTCTCCCCCACTTGAATTTTATTAAATCTTATTTCCATCTTGTCTAGACATAAATGTGTTCATTTAGACTTTGCACCCATCGCCAATCATATCCCTTTCTTGAAATTCTAGGTCCCAGGACAAATATGAACAACTTCATTCAGGCTTCTACTTATGTGCTTTGCCAGTTTTGCCTTAACTAAACACTGAAGGGAAAAAAAAAATTCTCATAAAATGTACAATTTAAAGTGTATTTTGATGAAAGTTTCAACACATGAACAGTGCTAGAACATTCAAGAAACTATGAAATCCAATGGATAATAAAGGAGTATTTTACTCAGTTGGTGTTAAAATAGATAAAAATCTATTATTATTATTTTTCAAAATCATTAAAGCTAGACTACCATGTTCCTAGTAAACCTTCATTCTGGTTATGTGAACTCTATGTCTGTCAAGAAGAAATTTTACCCTTTTTTTCTTGAAATTCTTTTGTCTCTCCTCAAAATTCTATGTATATTCCATCAAAATATGATTCGGATTTCTCTTTGAATGAAATTTGGTGACAACTTCAGCCATTAGACACAGGTAGCCAAGCACATGTGTTTACCTATGAATTTTGCTAGCTTGTGGTTTTTTGAGCTGTAGACTCTAGTTAAAAGAACTGTCTCTTTAAACTATTGTGAGTGATCCACACAATCATTTATTCTTTTTTCCATTTATCAGTTGAAGTGCTTAATGAAAATATCTTTTTGAAAAAAACAAAGGCATAAGTGTCTACCAAGAGATATATGAGCCCATCAGAAATGTGCTTTAGTAATGCATTCTCAAAATATTTATAATACAGAACTCCATTTGGATGCTTGGATGAAAAGATGGATGCCTGTGCTATTTAGGTTTCATTTGGATGCTCATTTTCTTTTGACAACTAATGGATTTCGGAAAGATTTTACCTGCACTAAGCATCTTACTCTAGGCTTTGTTTTTTTAATACATAAATAAAATAAAATAAAATAAAATAGCCTCTACTGTGAGTGGCAAAGCAGAAGAAACTCATGGAAGCCTTTTCCCAGTATGAATGCATTTCAACAGGGGGGAAAAAATCTTCTTGTACATAGTGCATATAATGAACCACAAGAAGGGGAGTATCTTTATATGAGAGGGATTCTTAAATTTGGAGAAAGGCTTAACTTTATAGTCTTCATCCTCAGCCAGAAGATTTAATAGATAACTAGGGATGCCCAAAGGTTAAGATGTAGAAACGGCATCCAGTTTTGTTTCTGCTTTTGACCTTGCAATCCAGATTCTGAACCTGCCATTGTAAGTGGCAGAAATGATGTGATATTACAACTCACTGAACTCTCTTCACATACATCACCACAGACGCCATTTCTGCCCTACGCTGTTATAGTGCTCTTATTCCACTGGCAACATCCTATGGAATCCTGGGGTTTGTAGTTTAGGGAGAGGTATTTAGAATTCTCAGCCAGAGAGCTCTTGGGCCTCAGTAAACCACAAACCCCAGAATTCCACAGGATGTTGAAAGTGGAATAATGACACTATAACACTGTAGTGCAGAAATGGCCAGAGATTGCAATAGTTTCCCCCGGCTGAATGGCTGCTGCCTTGAGTGAATCACTCCCACTTCTTAGAAAGACAGCTCCTGTGCTCTGCAGCTGGTGGACTCTAAATCCATCAAGGTAAAAAGAGCCATAGAGTGTTTGCCATTTTAAAATTAAATCCAACAATTAAATCAGAAATGATCAACTAATCAATTAAGTTGAAATTTAAAATAATTAATAAAGTAATTAAGCAAAATTGTAGTACAGCTTGAAACTGAGAAAAAGGATGTGGCATCTCCTCCCATGAAACACAATTAAATAGAGACTAATCCTGAAAGGATTGCACTTTGAACCTTTTTTCTCTGTGACAGGCCTTGGGGTATTTAAAGAATGCAATTGTGTCATCCCTCAGTCTTCTCTTTTCCAAGCTGAACAAGCACAACTTCTTCAATTTCTCCTCGTGTGTTTTGTTCTCGATACCTCTTATCATTCTCATTGCCCTTCTCTGAAGCCACTCAAGCTTGTCTATATCCTTCTTAAAATGAGGCACTCAGAACTGAAAGCAGCACTCCAGATGAAGCCTGACCAGTAAAGAATATAGCAGGACTATTAATTTCCTTGACTTGTTAACTATGTTTTTATTAATGAAGGCTAACACAGTACTCACCTTCTTTGCTGCAGTATCACACTGCCAGCTCTTATTCAACTTGAGTTCAACAACAGTCCAGGGTCCTTTTACATGTAGTACTGCTGACTGATGTATCCACTCATCCCTTTTTTGTATCATCTGTAAATTTGATTAGAATTCCCTCCACCTTGTCATCTAAGTCATTGATAAAAATGGCAAAGGGTAATGGTTTTCCAACCAATTATGGATCCCTTTGTTTCATATTTAATCAGTTTTCTAGTCAGAATATTATGGAGGACCTTATCAAATGCTTTGTCAAAATCCAGATAAATGACATCCATAGCATTCCCAGTGTTTACTAAACTAGTGATCTGATTTTTTTTAAAGTGGATATGAGATTAATTTGAAAGGATTTGTTCTTGACAAACCCATGCTGGCTCCTATTGATCAATATTTTTTCCTGGCATTGAAGTCAGGCTGATTGGCCTGTAGGCACCTCTCCCATCCTCCAAGATTTCTCCAAAATGATGGTAAATGGTTCTGTGAGTATGTTGGCAAGTTCCCTTAATACTTTGGTGCAGTTAATCTGGTCTTGAAGATTTGAACTCATTTAGGTTAACTAGGTGATTCTTGGCTAACTCCTTATCAATCCTGATTTGCAACATGGATTCCTTGCCAAGGTTTTTGTTGGTGCATTGAAGCACGCAGCCTTCTTTTTTTTTGTGGGGGGGGGGCAAAGCAAAATAGGGATTGAACAGTTCTGCCTTTCATTGCAATCTGTTATCATTTTACCACTTGTTGAGCAGTGGTCCCACCATTTCCTTGGTCATTCTCTTCCTAGAAATATATTTGAAAAAGAAATGTTTCTTGTTGCTTCCTGCTTGTCTACACAGTTTCAGCTCATTTTGACCTTTAACTGTCCTTTGAGCTACACATTCGTATTCTTCATTGGTGAATTGTCCTTCTTTCCATACTTTATATATCCTCTTGTTTCTTTTCACTTCCTCCTCAAGTTTACTCTGAAGCCACATTTTTCAAACGTTTCCCATTTTAATTCTTCTAGGGAATTGTATGTAATTGTGCTTTTAGCAACTTCTTCTTCATGAAATCCCACTCATGCTGGGTGTTTTTTCCTTTAGCATCTCTAGCCATGGGGTTCTGCCTAGTATTTCCCCGAGCTTGAAATTAGCTTTCCTGAAATCCAAGGTTCATGTTTTGACTATATTCTTCTTTGGCCTGTCCCACAGTCATGAAATTTACCATTATGTGGTCACTTCCTCCTATAGCACCAAATGCTTCGATTCCAATGACCAACTTCTCCCTGTTAGTTAGGATCAAGTCCAGGACTGCTGATCCATTTGTTCCTGATTCACTTGTCCCTTCCTCCTTGAAAGAGGACATTATCTGAAAGGTATATCAGGAATTTGTTGAAGAGTCTATGTTTAGCAGAGTTAGTCTCCCAGCAGATATCAAGATAATTGAAGTACCTGAAAATTATCAGTTCTTGCATCTTGGAGATTTCTAGGATTTGTTTCTGAAAAGCATTATGCACTACCTCTTCTTGATTTGATGGCCTGTAGTAAACTCCCACCACAATGTTGTTTATATTTCTTTCTTCTTTTATTTTTACCCAAATACTTCCAACTAGTGTGGCCTGATCCTGTGTGTGGATTTCTGTACAAGTTAATTTGTCTTTGAGATAATGCTACTTCCCCTCCTTTTCTTACTCTTTTTGAACATAGTATATCCTTCAATTATTATATTACAATTGTAGGAATCGTCCCATCCAGACTTTGTTATACACATTAAGTCATATGTACTACGATTTCAAGATCATTTTGTTGGTTTCCTAAACTCTGTGTATTGCTTCATAGACACATCTAAAGCCTTGCTTGTTCACATCATTTATTTTACTGCAAGTTTTACTATGGCTTCCATTCTCTCCCTCAGATTCTCCTGCAAAATTCACATTCTTGTGTTTAGAGCTTGCTTTTGGACAAATGTTTGAGCTATCCTCTCCAACCTCTCAGGATTATTTTAAAGCCCTCCTGATCAGATTTACCATGCTTTTCTTCTTGGTCTTTGTGAGGTGCAACCCATCTGGAGCCAGTAATTTTTCATCTAAAAAGGCCAAGGTCCAGGGCCTAAACCCATCAACACCATGCAACCAGTCATTCACTTGCATTTCCTATCCCTATATGGCCCTCTATCTTTCACTGGTAGAACTGGTAAGAATACCACCTGTTCCCCTAAACCATTCACTTTCCTTTTCAGGGCTCCATAGTTCAAGGTGATCTGGTCAAAGGTGATTTTTGCAGTGTCAGTGGTTGTCTCCATGAATAAGGAGAAAAATGTACTGGTCTGTTTCTGATGACCTTAGGAGCTTCAGTGAGTTGTCAGTGACATCCCAAATGCATGCACCAGGAAGTTAGCACATTTGCTAATTCATCTTTTCAGGTACCATTTTCTTCAGGAAGTTGTAGGAAGCAATTGATTATGTAGGAGTGGTTCTGAAGCCCTTGTGTATGGCCTGTTCTTGACAGTGGCTGTCCTCCAGGTTGCTTCTTCAATGATATTGTCCTCTTCATTTTCCTTGGCAATTTCTTCCTGTTGATTCTGTAAAATCAGTTTGCCATCTGTTCTATCTAGGAAGTCCTCGGCCCTTTTGGCACAGCATTTGCCAGGCGAAAGAGCGCCTGAAACATTGCGCGATTGCAAGGAGTGATCTACACAAAGGACTCACAATTGTGTGATGCTCCAGGGGCCAGCAGGGGCTGATCGCACACTTTTTCATTTTCGTCTTGAAGCCAAAAATGGTGCGTGATCACATATTGCTCCTAGGCCCCGCATGCACTTACCTGGCGTGTGAAGCCTCTGGAGCCGGGCCAGTTGTGCTTCCTGCCCCAGTGCAGCCTGGGAAGGTCACAGGCTGCACTGAGGAAGGAAGAGGCGGGGCTCTTGCGCAAGCAGGCAGCTTGTGCAGAGCCGAAGGACTCCAAACGTGAGAGCCTCTCACCAGAGGCTGCTTGCGCAATCCCCACACCCCGGCGCCGGAAGACGGTAAGGTGCAGAAAGGGCCCTAGCCATGAAAAGAATATTACAATGCAAAGTACAACGCAAAGGCCCTGACTAAATGCATGATTTGTGGGTACCTGGAGGGCAACGAATTACTAATCTGTACTGTGGCCAAATTATCACACCAGAAATGGACAGAGGAGTCAGTGAACTCCTCAGCCTAAATCTGAACAGCCACCACAACTGCGGCTGGGAGGTAATAGGGCAAAAGTAGTGTCTTTCCTGCAGAATTTTGCACTGCATGGCTCCAGATCCATATTACTTCTAAAACAGATAGTGCAGCTTTCTTCAAAGTTGTACTGCAGCTTTCATCATCCCTGACCTGTCTGTCTGTCTGTCTATCTATCTATGGCTCAGGTTCATAGGAGTCGGAGTCTAAAAGATTTGTCAGAAGCCAGGTTGGAAAAGGCTGACCTAAAGCAACTATGAAGTAATGTACATAAAACAAAATCCATGGTCCCTCTTCTCAGGCATAACAATCTACACAAAAAAGGAAGGGGGGATGTATGAAAGGAAGTTATGCTAGTCTGAGTGTAAGGCCAGTTTGAGAGTGTAAATATGTAAAGAATATGTGTCAGTTTCCTCAAGCTCATTGAAAAAGAGAGTCTTGGCATATCAAGACACCTTGTGTAGAAAATGGTTAAACACTGTGACATTTTTCCTAAAATGATATTTTTTGAGAAAGCAATGTTTTGGACAGAAAACAATGTATTTTGCACAAAGCACCACATTTTTTTGTGTGCAAAGATTTTTATTTTTTGGGGAAAAAAAGTTCTAGTGTTATTCAAATTTATCCGAGCCTCATTAAGCAGAATGCAAATGTATGAAATACATTCTTGCTTACAAGGACAAAATACATGAAGATTTACTTTCCTATGAGAATTTCAGAGGGTAGAAATGAGTTTTTAACTAGCAGTTGGAAAGATCTGCCTTCTCAGACTAGATACAATCAATGTCTTTTAATAGAAAAGGGTATTTTCACTAGCTGCTGATCCAAAGTGCTGACCAAAAACAAACAAACAACCAAACAAACCAAAACACAACCACCCAATAATGAACCATGCAAGCTTCTTAATTTACCTAGCTTATATAATTACATTTCTGCCTCCCACTTGGCACAGTAATTGCATGGATGTTCTGCTTTGGAAGAGAAAGAGAAAAGAAAAGGTCCACAGTGCCTTAATGGGAAGGTTTAAATGATGCGCCCCCACTATGGGATGAGTCACTAATAACTGCAATCAATAATGAAGATTCGGGCCTGTGTTTGCTTTAGCTAAAAACACACCCCTGGCTGCAGCAGTATTGCAGCTCTAATTTGAATCAACAGTAATTGCCTGTGCTCCCAGCTGTTGCATGGATGAGAAAAATCAATTCTGAAGATTTGGCAGGTTAATGCAGCCAGGAAATGCTTTTTCCATTTTTTTGGATTCTTTTGTTTGTTTTTGTTTGTTTGTTTGTTTCTCTATGTGCAGCTATATAAATACACTCATCCCACGACAGTACTTTGTGAATATTTCAGTGGTTTAAGACTCTTTTGTTAAACTGTTTCAGCCTGTAAAACAATATAGTGCTGACTTATATCAATGATTCTCACTTTAAAACCTTGGACCTTAAGGAATACATTAAACATACACATACAGACATACACATAAATGGAGAGAAAAACAAAATGACAGATACCCTTTCCGCAACTCACCCATTTTTAGTGCTGGGGTCCGGTGCTCGTGCGAGCAGCCTCCAGAGAGAGGCTCTCGCTTCCCTGCTTCCTTGGCTCCACACGACATTCCTGCTCACATGAGAGCCCTGCCTCTTCCTTTCGCAGTGCAGCCTGGGATCTTCCCAGGCTGCACTGAGACAGGAAGCACGACTGGTCCAGCTCCCGAGGCTCCGCATGCAAGGTAAGTGTGCGCAGGGCCCTGGAGCAATGTGCAACCATGCGCCATTTTCGGCTTCAAGCCGAAAATGAAAAAATGTGTGCATGGTCCATGTCAGGCCCTGGAGTGTTGCGCAAATGTGAGTGTGTCATGTGGACCACTCCTCACATTTGCACAATGTTCAAGGGGCCCTTTCTCATCGGAAATGCAGTGCAAAAAGGGTCAGAGACAGAAAAATGATTCCACCCTTTTCACTTCATTCTTTAGAGCTATGTCTACCACTGTGAAGAGGGAGTGAGCTGCCTCAGGCACCAGATTTGGGGTGTCAAGGAAGGCTGACAAATGTCCAGCTATTTAGCTTGTTCCTATTATATTTTTAATTCCAGGGAGAGGGAAAGATCTTAACACATTATGGGCAAGGAGAGCCAGTTCCTGTATTACCTCAGGCATCAAAATGTCTTGGTGTGGTTCTGTGTATAACCATGGAACAGAGTCTATTCAGCTGTGCCACCAACTTCTTGAGGAACTTCTTGCTCTCAAAATGCAGCATTAAATTAATGTTCTTCCATCAAATGGAAATACTAAAAAAAAAAAAAAAGGAAAACTAATCAAATCAAATAATATTACTGCTTCTTATTCTTTTCAGGTTTTTCAAAGAATGCTTTGGTAACCACTCTTTTATGACTTCAGTATATTAATAAAGTTTTTACATTTCAATATTTGTACATCACTGAAGGTATTTTAATAAAGTGATTTCTTCTGGTCATCAAATGTAAAATTAAATAAAGGCTACTGTCTTTAATTTGTACCCACTGAAGCAGCTGGAGTGTCTCAATTTTGTAAAACATAATTTTCGTCAGTACTAATCTCTCAACTTAACAGTTCTGATGCTCACAGGAATGGTAACATGTCATTTCTGTCCTTGAAGAATGTGGGAAGCCAATTACTAGAGTTTTATCCAGAGAAGACTGCAATGGGGCAGGTCACTTGGGAAACACAACTAGATTCCCATCTAATAGCTTTAGGGGTAGTTGATAATACCATAAATAGAGAATCCAAAGCTAACTTTTGAGTCATGTGGCCAAGTCATCCTGTCACTAGAGATCTGATGTGCCAAGAGTGAGAAAAAATAGGGACCTTTCAAACTATACAATTATAACACTATTGTTCCACTTTGCAATGGTCTTGTCCTGTGGAATCCTGGGATTGGCAGTTTAAGGAAGGGCATTTAGCATTTTCAGCCAGAGCACTCTAATGCCTCAACAAACTACAAACCTCAGGATTCCACAGGATGGAACTGTGGCAGTTAAAGTGGAATAATGCTGCTGTAATTGTGCATTGTAAATGGGCTCCAAGAACCCTCAATAAGCAGGGCGAGATTTACTGAGTGCTTGGGACCAGCACCATGCTCTGTGAAGTAAATGCAGGTTGTGATTATACAATGCCAAATCTATGATTAGGCAGAGTGAGCAAACCAATTCAGGTAGCATATTACTGGGAAGTAGTGGTAATAGCAACTATTTCTCCTGAGCCTGCACACAGCCTGCCCTGGACCACCTAAGCTAACCTGACCAATGTATTTCTGTACATGGAATGGGGGAACATCTTGTTCTTTGCCTCAAGTGGCAAAATGTTTTCAGCTAGCCTGATGATAAAGGGGAGAATGTGTACAGTCCTTAATCACATTAAAACACACATTCATAGAATCTCACTCCATGGAAGTGAGGCCTAAAAAGGGGTGGGAGTAAACCACAGAGCAAGACCCCAGTTTTACCCTCCTCACACTATATATAAATTCATTCAAGATTAATTACATTGATTACCTTCTGCTTTGAAAAAAAAAATCAGGATGCTGAGGTCAGTCTTATGTATATTTTGGGAGCTAATGCTATTGCATTTTTTGGCATAAGATACCTGCCAATTTCTGGCCATTTCTGACTAGTGATTAAAACTGAGAAGTTATAAGGCACATTTACAATGCTTGAGGCATAATGCACTCTGCAGGAGATGCTTATAATTGTACATCTTCTTGCCTCTAACTTTGCATATTTCACCAGTATTGTTTCCTTTGAAGTCAGCAACAGCAAAATTCACTCCATGCTAGGTTAAGAAGGGTACTGAGGAGGGAAGGTAAAACCCACAGGCCCAGAGTGTGCTGAAAATTACTAGCTTTGTATATGTTATTAAAAGGAGGAGATTATTATTGCTTTCAGGCACTGGGGAAACTAGATACATAATGATGGGGAAGGAATACATTTTATGGTATTTATTTGTGATGCCTTGACCTTCTCGTTCACAGATCCTGTCTTGACCGCTTAGAATTTGCTTTCTGCACTCAAATGAAATTGCTCTCATTATTATTTTTTAAACCAATGACCACATCTACATGTTGCTTTCCTTCCTTCTTTCACTCTGACCTCTGTTTCCTTTAATACTGTTAACTTCTCCTGCTTGACATACTCCATTATTTGGATTTTCCCAGTTCTCCTTCTTCTCCCACTTTATTCCATTTTCCTTTTAACTCTTCACCTGGGTGGGGGATGTGGTGAAGATCACACTTAAAGACATTAGTTTGAACTTGTAGGTGGTTTCAAGTTAATTCAGTAGCACCTGCCATTGTTGCTGTAAATTTACAACTGGTTGTAGGTAGTGTTCATAAAAAGAAGGGATAAAATGGGAGTAAGCATGAAAAGCTGCTAGACAACTAGGGAGGAATCTTCCTTCTGTTCCAAGCTAGCAACAGAACATAATGGTGGATGGAAGAACCTATGGGACCCCCGCCTTCTGTTTTTGTGACAAACCAGGACGCAGACAAGTATAAGGTTACAGGAAAGGCTCCATGTCAAAATGGTGTCTGGAAATCCGTAATAGACAACAGGTTTTTTTTTAATCTATTGATTTCCCTCCAACTTTTCAGGATCTTTGCTTTCCAAAGACCATTTACAAACCCATTGATTAAAAAAACTCCCTACAATAAAACTGTATTCTATAGAAGCAAAGCAAAACAAAAAACAAAACAAAATCCAGAAAGGCCTAAATCCAATTCTTAGTTCCAACTAAAGTAGAGCTGTTGAACCAGTGGAATGCACAAAGGAATAAATGTACCAGTTCCCCATCAATTCTTAGACAACACTATCTGGTGGATTTAGAGCTATGGGTAAAGTCCTGGATATACAAAAATGACTCTGCCATTCTGTGGCCTCCAATATATCCTAAGTACCATCTAGCATTTGCTACCAGGGCAGTGGTATGGTTTTGCATTTCATTCCCCTCCGTGTTGTTTTTAACTTCTTCTTGCTCACTGGCATAACCAAAACATGCATTCTTTACACTCCCGGGGCAGACTTCTAACTCTGGGAAAAAAAACCATAATGGGAGTTTCCATGATGGCTAGAGGAAGCTAAGAGACAGATCTGAGGCTGGATCTCCTGCCCTGAGGATGGATTTCCCTCACCCTGAGAAAGCAAATCTGCTGTACCCTATGAGCCTTGAGGCATTCATCTGGAAAATAGGCTTTCCTACTAAGTAATATTCCAGAAAATCCCATGATAGGTTCACCACAGGGTTGCCATAAGTCTGAAGTGATTTGAAGGTATATAACAGCAACAACACTGCATTAACAGCAGAAGACAAATGCATTATTAAGACATTGTGCAATAAAACCATCCAAAGTGACCCAGTATAATACAAGTAAATTTAAGTAAGCCAGATGGAGCTTTCCTCAGGCTGAGTACAGTTTGTGACCTCTAGCCTATAGGATTGATTCAATCAATGAAGTTAAAAGTCTGAGAAGTTTGTTGATGTGATGTTGCTAGAAGAAAAATAGCACAGGGCTCCAGTACTTTTAATGGCTGTGTGGAACACGGAATTTCACCAGGTGGGACTTGTATAAAAAGCAGCACTGTGGACTCATTGCTCACCCTACATGGTTCCCGTCATAAAATACCTGCTGGACGATTATTAGAATACGTCAAGTAGTTAGTGCCAGGAATGCTAGAGTAGATAGAGCACTAGGGAGTATTAAACACTAATTTATAATTAGAATAATGTATCTGTTTGAAGCTTGTCTGGGTATTCCAATGTATAAAATGGCTAATTCCTTTACTGTTACAATGTATCCGGTAGATGGGGAGAGGATCAGAGGAGAGGAAATGAAAGCACCAAAGGGTGTTGTGAGAACTGGAAGTTTTCAGAGCAGAGGGGGCAGAAAACCTGTTCCAGCATCAAGGATGAAATGCAGGTAAACAACTGTGAGTCTGGGAAATGTCTAAGGATGTGGAGTGATTTTAAATGTATGATCCTATCCAAACACAACTTTGTATGCTTGAATGTGTTTGTGATGGTATAAAACCTTTGAACACCCTGTGTGCTTCAGTCTGAGCTGCTTTGGAAGAAGTGTGCTGTGTTGATTGCTTTGCTACAAATAAACACTACTGTCTTACCTCAGAGTAGAGTTTGTGGATTGCAAGTTAGCATGGCACATTAGGAGGCTGAGGCAGCTGCCTCAGGTATCTGTTTGTTGTTGTTGTTGTTGTTGTTGTTGTTTTGTTATGAAAGGGAAGTAAACTGTTAGTTATTCCATTTATTATTATTATTATAGCAGGAAGTGCTACCAGCCCAGCTCCAGAGGCTCCGCACACCAGGTAAGTGCACACGGAGCCCGGGAGCAATGCATGATAGCACACCATTTTTGGCTTCAAGCCAAAAATGAAAAGGTGCACAATTGGCCCCTGGAGTGTCGCGCGATTGTGAGTGTGTTGTGCAGATCGCTCCTCACAATCGTGCAATGCTCCAGGCCCTCTTTCGAGTGGAAAATTCCATGGTATTAAACACTGGCCCACATCACTGTTATAAACTGTATTGATAGTAAATGATGGAACAGGTGGTCTATAGCAGAGATAGCATTCCAGTCTCTCAGCTGATGGGTCCAGCATCCCCTTGCAGCAAGTGGTAGAACTGGCCCCTTAACAATAAATCCTACCAATTTTCTACCTTTTACTAAAAAGTAAAATTTCTAATATATCAGAGAGACAGAGAGAGAGAGATTTAAAATACTTTAAACCTACAAGTCCTATATTTGCTGTGTTTTCATTCCTTTGGGAACATGGATACCTCCTAACAGGGATGTAGGAATTAGGACGTTGCCCCCATAAGAATTCTGTCCCCAAAAATGTCTCCAAATTTCTAGCATTATAGAGAGTGGGATACTGAACATTTTTCCCAGTTAGATGTCTTACATAGTCCTTCAAGAGCTGTTCCTGCCCCATTTCTTCTAATGCTTACACTGTGTTTCTAAGTGCCCAACTGAAATTTTAAATTACTGCAAGGTGAGGCATTTGAGGACTGAATGAAAATTTCATTTGGAGAGGGGAATTCTTATTTGGGAGGAGAAACACTCACAATGTCCTTCCCCCAATAATTACACCCCTGAGTTCCATGACCTGTGAGAAGAAAGACACCTTACTTTAATCTTTCACAGAATCGTGCAGCTTCTGGGGCACTGAGGACAAAACAATGCACAATTTTAATAATATACATTTTAATTGAAAAACTACACCAAACATGCTTCAATTACAAGTATATTAAGTGAAGTGTGTTCATAATGTGCGTACTATGAGAAATGAATTTACAAGTGCATGCAAATGTCCATTCAATTTCCTCTCCACCAAATTCTTGCAATTTGGTAAAAAGACAGAGTGTGAGAGAGAAAGGTGAATAAAATTATGTGGGATTCAGAGATATGCAGGTAAACCCATACAGAGATATTTCCACATTCTACAAGTAATGAGGCATTCTGCAATATCTGTAGTGCATCAATCTCTGTAATGTTTTTGTTATTGTTGCTTTAAAATGAAAAATTAAAATCTTCATGTTGTTCTTGTGATTGCCTGCAGTTCTACTGCTTGCATGCCATATAAGAATAAATCTGCCATCAGGTACCTCTTTCTTTTAACCACCAGAAGTAGCAATACTCCTTTTTTAAAAAAAAAATTACAATAATTGAGGCCCTTTCCGCACCTTACCGTCTTCCGGCGCTGGGGTGCGGGGATCGCACGAGCAGTCTCTGGTGAGAGGCTCTCACGTCAGGAGTCCTTCAGCTCCACATGAGCTGCCTGCTTGTGTGAGAGCCTCTCCTCTTCCTTCCGCAGTGCAGCCTGGGAGTTTCCCAGGTTGCGCTGGGGCAGAAGTGCGACTGGCGCGGCTCTGGAGACTCCGCATGCCAGGTAAGTGTGCACCATTTTTGGCTTCTAGCCAAAAATGAAAAGGTGTGCAATTGGTGCCTGCCGGCCCCTGCAGCATCATGCAATTGTGAGTGCATTGTGAGGATTGCTCCTCACAATCGTGCAACACTCCAGGCCCTCTTTCGCATGGAAAATGCCATGTGAAAAGAGCCTTAGTGTTTTATTCTGCGTAGTTCAATGATTTAAGGGGTAGAAGTGGTATAAGCAGAAAAGCATTTGATTAAAAGAGAAAGAGAAATTCACCATGTAAAACAAGAAGAAGCTTTTTCTGCTATTCACCCATTCACCTTGGTGCATGCTTAAATTTCAGAAAAGACAGTGTGTGTGTGTGTACGTAGAATAGATCAGAGGGGCTCTCAGCATAGTCTCTAAAAACAGATTGTTTTTTGATCTTTCTATGCAGAAAACAAGTGTTTTTATGCAAAAATCTATTCTACATGAAGAATTCCTCTTGCATTTGATTTAAAAAACAAAAAGAAGACCTCAAGCTTCTATAACGAACATGAGGAAATTTATAAACTTTGGTAAGTATTTTTTTAAAAATTTGAGAAAAAAAATTCTTCTACATTTGCACAGGCCAAATTCAGTAAGTTCAGGTACTTGCAGCATGGAAAGGACCATATTGTACTTGTTTGCTTTGTAACGAGGGAAATGGAAGATGGCTTTCTAAGGCCATTTCCACATGGGCATATTGCCCACGCTAGAGCGACCTCCCCAGGAGGTCTTCTTCACCGGGGTCTGCGCTAAAAGGGGAAGAAAAAACAGGAGGACCCATGGATCCATTTAGTGATGTGAGGTACAGACCTTAACTCTGACAGGTAGATTCTAGCTTTTAATAAAAAAGGTGTGTGGATGTGCTTGACCTGCTAGTGCAGGTAAAACGGAGCATGTTTTCATAAATTTGTCAGGAGTTTGCAAGGTAATCTTGAATAAAGGCATAGAATCTGCCTACTGGAACTGGGATCTCTTTGCCCCACTCTGCTGAGAAGATAAGGTATTACAGATCTTGCTGGAAGCCAGGAAATGCTGGGCCACCCTTTTTGTGCATCTCAAATTTAAACTGAAATGCATTTCATGAGCACTTGTAAAGTCTTTGAAATTATAGTGACTCTCTACAAAAGTGCAATTGATGTTAGCCAGCTTGTGTATAACAGATGTTCCCCAAGATGGGTGTTTACAGCTATCCAGGTGCACACAGTCCATCACATATTATAGATCTGAAAGGGTACATGTGTTTATTTGAGGAGAGTCTCAACCTTATATCAAAAGAATACTTGCATTTTGAAAATACCCACTCTACTAGCTTCCTGTATTCTTACTTTAGCTTTAAAGTACTATACTAACTGTATATGTAAGCACTGTAAATTATTCCACATCATAGACTCTGTCTCATACAGGGAATTTAGCTTCTACTTCATTTTCAAATTACACTGCCATCATGCTGGAATGAAAACTTGAACCTGTCTTAGTAACACCATGCTTTACAACTTAACAACACCTCTTACTGTAAAATGACACACTATACAAAAGAGCAACAGATCATTGTGGCAACTCTAAGGCAAACCTATCATCAGATTTTCTTGACAAGAATAGTTCAAGAGGGGTTGCCTTTGCCTTCCTCTAAGGCAGAGAGAGTGTGACTTGCCTAAGGTCATCCAGTGGGTTTCCATGGCTGAGCAGAGATTCAAATCCTGGACTCTAAAGTCCTAGCCAACACTTAAACCACTACACCACACTGGCTCCTGAACTATTTAAGTTACTTTTCAGAAATAGGAAACAAAATAGCCATTTAAAAAAAACCCCTGTAGCTATGAATAACTACTTGGGGACTATGGAATTACAGTAATAACTTTTTTACTTTTAACAGTAATAGCTCCAGCTTTGCTACCTTTGGGATTGCTTACCGCATGAGCAGCAGAGCATCTGTATCCACAGCCCCGTGGCTGTTGCTTATAGCGTGACTCCATCCGCTGAGGAAAGTAGGGCCCTTTCCGCACAGCATTTGCCATGCGAAAGGGCACTGGAGCACCGCATGATTGTGAGGAGCAATCTGCATGACGCGCTCACAATTGTGCGATGTTCCAGGGGCCAGCAGGCGCCAATCATGCACCTTTTCATTTTTGTCTGGAAGCCGAAAATGGTGCGCAATCGCGCATTGCTCCCAGGCCCTACGCGCACTTACCTGGCATGCGGAGCCTCCAGAGCCATGCTGGTCATGCTTCCTGCTCAGCGCAGCCTGGAAAACTCCCAGGCTGCACTGCAGAAGGAAGAGGCAGGGCTCTCACATGAGCAGGCAGCTCGTGCGGAGCCGAAGGACCCCTGATGTGAAAGCCTCTCGCCGGAGGCTGCTCGTGCGATCCCTGCACCCCAGCGCCGGAAAAAGGTAAAGTGCGGAAAGGGCCTCGGAGTTGATCTCGTGGAATACAGCCAGCCAAATCATCTGAACTTTTGTCCTTAACACAATACAGAACATTCTCTTTTCTAGATAGTGAACTCTTGCAGAAACACTGGGGCAGTCAAGTATTGCTTAGTGGGTCATCAACTGAACATTTCACCAAGCAGACAATGCAGCATTTGATATCTTTTACACCAGGCTTCCCAGGAAACCAAGAGGTCACTCCAGGAACTAGAAATAGTCAAGTCTCTCTCCCTTTCCTCTCTCCATCCCCCTTCATCCATGCCAAGGGATTTAAAAAGATTCATGCTGTGAGCTTTCTACCATGCAAAGATTGTTCCTATGCTAGAGGAATTCCCAGATAACTCGTTAAAGCTGACGTTATGGCCTCTGGGCTCCACAAGACTGGAACGTCAGGGACTTTATTTACAGCTGAGAATTGGGCTGAGAGTAACCTAGAGCTGTTTTCAGGCAGACAGCTCTCTGCATTTATGCTTGTGTACAGCTGTTTTCTGTAGCTCTGGGAGTTATAAGCTATGCCCTGCTTGTGCTGTCAACTATTCTTGTTTTTAAACCATGTTTCCTAACGACTGGAAAGGTTACAAATAACAAGAGAGAGACCAGAGCTTAGAAAAAAGAGATTTATGGTAGGGAGATTTTAGCACATCCTATATTCTAGTCATTGTAACTTCCAGTAAAAGCATTTTTCCCCTTCAAGCACAAGGGAAGATTTATGATCTATAGCAGGGTTTCAAAACTCTTAAACTACTCAGAGCCTGGAAGTAATGCATTGCAACCAATTACATAACTTTTAACATGCTGGGGTTCAATTGTCAATCTTATTAATATTGGTAATTTCTGAAAAGTAATGAAGGAGTAGCAATGCTATATTTTAATGTAATGAGTAACATTTACTTGTTATTCTTAAAAGCATAATTTGTGGGGAACATTTAAGGAATTTGCAGCCAGTTTGCATCTTTCAAGTGTATTTTTAAGAGCCCCAAGAATGACTAAAACAATAAGTTATTAATAAGTAATGCCATGAATTACTACTGAGTGACAAGCAATGGGAAAGATTAATGAGCTACGTTTACAAACTGATATTTAACAAATAACTAATTACCTTTTTTTTTAAAAAAAAGAAAAGAAATAAGATAATATCCCATGCTATGGCTTTGTTAAACAGAGTACAGCTTTTCTTTGGCCATGTATTGGGCCAATTTCTGGCAGGTCCTGGTAGACAGAAAAAACTCCATGGATCACCATGCAATGCTGATATACTCTTCAAGGTGCATGAGTACAGAGAACAGGCTATTTGCAGTGTAATACAATTCAGGAGCAGAATACAGGATTTATAAACAGAATGCCCAGGGATCAGTCCTTGACATCTTCATAAAAGGACTCAAAAAGGCTCTTGCATGCACTTTTGGACAGCTACTACCAGAGGTGGGAATCATGAGAAATCACCAGTGGTTAGGGATGCTGAACCTCCCACCATAACCATAACTATTGATGAGAGATGCTGGGATCTGCAATCCAACAACCTGTAGAGGGCCACATGATTCTTATTCCTATGTAGATAAATACCAAGAGAAACCATGGGCCAGTAATTTGATTCTGCTTCTATTATCTGCTATGAATACTATCAAAAGGGGATGTGGTTAGACCCTCAGTTGAAAAGATATAACCCTAAATACCAAATCAAGATAATCCGTACCATGGTATTCCCTATTTCTATGTATGGATGTGAAAGCTGGATTATGAAGAAAGTTCACAGAGAGGCAATAACCTCATTCGAAATGTGTACTGGAAGAGAGTTTTGTAAATACCATGGACTGTCCAAAAAAGAAACAAATAGGTTCTAGAGCAAATCAAATCTGAATTCTCACTAGAAATGAGTTTGTTGTACTTCAGACATATCATGAAAGGACATGAATCATTTGGAAAAGACAATCATAATGGGAAAATTGAAAGCAGTAGGAAAAGAAGAAGATAGCATTACACATAGAAGGACTCAGTAAAAGAGCCACAGTCCTGTGTTTGCAAGATCTGAGCAGCACTGATAATAACAAGATCTTTTGTAGGTTTTTGCTTCATAGGTCGTCATATGAATTTGATGGAACAAGTGTTTACTGTTAAAATGTGCTGCTAAAATGTGTTTAATCCTTGTGCTATGTGGAGTTTGCTCATGTAAATGCATAACTATATTACAAGTTTAAACTGGATTTAGATATATTCCCTCTGCCCTGGCAACCCCTAAAGTTGTAATTTGAGTGGAGTAGGAGACATCTCTTGATGCTACTAAATGTACAGCTTTGGAAAGGAGTCATATTAAACCTTCAGTCAAAACCTGTGATTTTGCTGGTCTCTTTTGGGTACGATGCACTGGTTTCTAGTCATTCAGATAGGACTGAGATAAAGTTGGAAACTGATATAACTGCTGCTGAGATCACCAAGTGATTGCAAAGGTTGGAAGAATTTTTTACGGACTATGAGTCCCAGCATCTCCATGCTGACAAAAGGATAATGGGAGCTGCACCCTCCTCCTCCAAAAAAAAGCAATTTGTCAAGGTTCTGAGCAACTGGTGGCTCTTCAAAGCCAAAGTAAATTGTGATACTACTCCCTCACAGGGAAGGGATATTTTTAGGAATCTCTCCCTGGTGGGCTATGCATCTTTTGAAATACAGTAAATTATTGCAGAACATCTTAGCCTCATAAAAAGGTAAGAAATATGGGCTCCTTTTTCATTTAAGATATTTAAAGCCATTTCCGTCCTCCCATGCCACTATCTGTAAGTGTTCACCTTGGACCAATACATAAATCAAGGAGGAAAACTCTATGAAGAAATGGCACTCGTATATCTTCCTGTTTGCTCATCCTGCTACTTACTCCGAGTGGATTGTTTGGCATGGTAGTAATAGATGTTATCGGTTAATTGAATCAGTCACTGTCCATTTACTTTTGCATCCTTGATAGGATCAGCAAATACCTCCCAAGATTCTGACAGTGTTTCTGAAATAACATGAAGGACTCACATGCAATGTTTGGTCTCTGATGGGCATATTTCAAAGGAAGGACGAGAAAGGATTTTTCAGGTCAATTCTATTCCGTTTTATTATTTTTTAAAAAATATGTGATTAGCTAGTTAATTAGTCCTGGTATGCACCTTAACTTTTCTCTGAGAAACTGTGACACAGATTAACAAGCAAAAATCTAAATTTCAAAATCATCACTTGTACAGAGGTTTTAAAGGTTTCATTGCTAAACTATTTCAGGAACCTAACTTATATTTTAACACCTCTCCTTATTATCTGAAACCTAAATCTGGTATGATTGTTATTACAGTGTGGAAAAACTCTTCACCCCATAAACCAAGGGATATCAGCTGAAACATCTAAGTATACCCTTTCTTTCAATTGGTCCTCCTCTGTGCTATCTTCCACCTGGTGTTTTACAGATATATTACTCCTAGAATCACAGAGTTATAAGAGATCGAAAGGGCCACCTATTCCAACAGAGGAATGGAATCCGTTTCTTCTATAAGAAAGCAACAAGTAACTTTAGGAAATTTATTCTCACTGCAGGAAAATCTTGAAAACTGCACAGTATTTCAGGATTGTTCACAGGTCAGAATTTATTCTGCATAAAATTTTTGTTTGGTATTTTTACATAGAAAACAGCATTTTATTTGCTGCACAGGTGTGATAATGTGCTCCCCATTATCCAGGCAACATCTACTGAACACATTCCAGTTTGTCAATATCCTTCTTGAACTGTGGTGCCCAGAATGAGACACAGTATTCCAGGAGAGATTTGACTAAAGCAAAATAGAATGGTACTATTATTTCCTTCAGTCTGGGCACTATAATCCTGTTGATGCAACCTAGAACTACATTTTTTTTTTTTTTTTTGGCCACCATATCACACAGTTGAGTCATGATTAGTTCGTAGTCTACTAACTACAATGTTAAGAGTGCTTTAGTCCACTTTCAGCATCCTATGGAATCCTGGGGTTTGTAGTTTAGCGAGGGACATGTAGAATTCTCAGTCAGAGAGTTCTTTGGTGTCAGTAAACTACAAATCCCAGAATTCCACAGGATGTTGAAAGTGGACTAAAGCACTCTTAACATCGTAGTGTGGAAATGGGCTGGATCACCCATCCTATATTTGTACATTTCATTTTTCCTGTCTAAATATAGTACCTTACTTCTGTTGAAATCTGTTTTGTTAGTTTTGATCCAGATCTCCAAACTATTAAGGCTATTTTTAATTTTGATTCTCTCCTCTGAAGCTTCCCCTTCTACTCTGGGATGATCTGCAAATTTGATAAGTATGACCTGTATTGCATCATTCACGTCATTTAAACAGATCCTGAACAGCTTGAGGCCCAGGAGAGAACCCTGTGCCACCTCACTAGTCACTTCTTTCTCATGAAGAAGATTATTGGTTGGGTTCAGTTCTTCTAGCCCACATTTTACCAGCTTTTCTGCAAGAATATCATGGGGGACTTTGCCAAAAGCTTTACTGAAATCAAGATATACTAAATCCACAGTACTACTCTGATCTGTCAAGCTTGTAACTCTGTCATAAAAAAGAGTTAAGATCAGTCTGGCACAACTTGTTTTTGAGAAACTCATCCTGGCTCTTAGTAATCACAGCATTTATTTCTAAGTGCTTCCAGACTGAGGCCATTTCTGCCCTCCACTGTTACAGTGCTATTACCCCACTTTCAACATCTTATGGAATCCCAGTATTTGCAATTAAGGGAGGGGTATTTACAATTCTCGGTCAGATTGCTCTTGTGTCTCAGTAAACTACAAACCCTAGAATTCCACAGGATGTTGAAACTGGAATAATAGCACTGTAACAGTGTACAGTAGAAATCGCCTGAGTGTTTAAGGACTTGTTCTACAACCTTTCCCGATAATGACCTCAGACTGACTGGCTGGTAACTTCTTGGGACCTCTTCCCTATTGAAGATGGGAAAATGTATTCTTCTTTAGTCTGCTGGTATTTATCCTGCTTTTTATAAATTCTCAAAGATTATTGGCAATGGTTCTGAGATTACATCTACAAGTTCCTATAATGCCTTTGAATGTATATGACCAGGCCTCACAGACCTGAATCATTTAGAGCAGCTAATTATTTCTATGGTGCTTCTTTATCTGTTTTGGACTGAAGTCCTCTTAATGAATCGTTTGTTCCATTGTCACTAGGTAGAACACTGTTTTCCTTTTGCGAAAAGACTATGGCCCTTTCTGCACATTACTGTTTTTCAGCGCTGGGGTGTGGGGATTGCGCGAGCAGCCTCCAGCGAGAGGCTCTCGCGTCTGGGGTCCTTTGGCTCTGCAAGAGCTGCCTGCTCGCATGAGAGCCCCACCTCTTCCTTCCGCAGTGCAGCCTGGGACCTTCACAGGCTGCACTGGGGCAGAAACTGCAATTAGTGTGGATCCAGAGGCTCTGCACGCCAGGTAAGTGTGTGCAGGGCCCAAGAGCAATGCGTGATCATGCACTATTTTTGGCTTCTAGCTAGAAATGAAAAGGTGAGCAATTGGTGTCTGCCGGCCCCAGGAGACTCACACGATTGTGAGTGCATCATGTGGATCGCTCCTCACAATCGCGTGATGCTCCAGGCCCTCTTTCACATGGAAAATTCTGTGCGAAAAGGGCCTGAGGCAAAGAAGGTGTTAAACAGTTTGGTCTTCTCTCTTGCCTTTTTCGCACGGCATTTTCCATGCAAAAGAGGCCCTGGCACATCGCACGATTGCGAGGAGCTATCTGCACGACGCAGTCACAATCGCTCAACGCTCCAGGGGCCAGCAGGTGCTGATCGCACTCCTTTTCATTTTTGTCTTGAAGCTGAAAATGCTACATGATCACACATTGCTCCCAGGCCCCACGCGCACTTACCTGGTGTGTGGAGCCTGTGGAGCCGGGCCAGTCATGCTTCCTGCCCCAGTGCAGCCTGGGAAAGTCCCAGGCTGCACTGTGGAAGGAAGAGGCGGGGCTCTCGTGTGAGCAGAGCTGAAGCAGCAGAGAAGGGAGAGCCTTTTGGCAGAGGCTGCTCGTGTGATCCCTGCACCCCAGCGCCGGAACAAGGTAAGGTGCAGAAAGGGCCTCTGTCTCCTGTTAGCATTTCATCAGGGGCATTTCCACACTAGCCTGTTATAGTGCTATTATTCCACTTTCAACATTCTATGGAATTTTGAGGCTCCTCCCTAAACTGCAAACCCCAGGATTCCATAGGATGTTGAAAGTGGAATAACAGCTCTATAACAGGCTAGTGCGGAAATGGCCAGAATAAAACCCCTACCATTTCTTTGTTCTTCCTCTTGCTCTGAACATAGCCAACTCCCTCCTTTATTATTATTAACCTCTGTTGTGAGCCTGAGCTCATTCTGAACATTAGCTTTTCTGGTTTTTGCCCAACAAGTACTGGCTATTCATTTGTATGCTTCTTTGACAGTTTCTTCATTCTTCCATTACTTTTATGTGTTTACTCTAGATCTCAGCTCATCTGAAAGTTTTTGTATGTCTTTAAAGATACCTCCAGCATTTCTTCCTCATTGAAATGGTTTGCTTTGGATAGTTAACTTTCAATAAACTCCCATGCATCATGAACTACCTTTCCTTTGAACCTTTCTGACCTTGGGATCTCACCTACTATTTACCTGAGCTGATAGAAATCAGTGTTCCATTTCATATGGAAATGTCCGAATGATTCCTCTTATACCAAGGACGTATCTCTTGCCTTGACTGGGACAATGAGAACCAGTGAGCTGTAATGGTTAGACTACGACTGGAGAAATCTAGGTTTAAATCCACCCTTCATTCACTATGAAAGTCACTGCTTTGATTGTGGGTCAGTCACTATCTGTCTGCTCAACTACTTCACAGAGTTGTTACAGAGGATAAAAGCAGAAGAGCGGCCGGGGCCACTGCCTTGAAATCACTGAAGGAAAGTTGTTGTGCAAATGTAATAAATAAACATGACAGCTCAGAAGTAGCTGAGAGACAGAGGCCAGTGGACTTTTTTTTTCACCATTAGAACTTTATTATAATTCCAAACATACATTGGACTTTTGGAAATCAAGATACAGTACAACTAAACAGATTTCCAGTTTACAGAAGTTCCAGATTCCCAAAACACCACCTATATCCTATATAAAAATCCTTCTTTACAGTATATTATTTAAAGTTAACTCTGACATGTCTTATAAACTAGACACCTACACATTTAATATTTCAGTACAATAACTGATGATGCCCCCCATCTTCTTTCCAGATAGCTGCATACACCTTCCCATTCCTCCCAGTATCTGTTTAAGGATTTCTCATTTAGCAATGTAGAAAATTTGTCAATTTGCATTAAGTCATATATCTTATACAACCAATCATGTATTTCTGGCACTTTCTCTTTTTTCCATTCTCTAGTATACAGCAATCTAGCTTTGGCTATCAAATACAATAAGATACTTTTGTTTTGCCTTCCTCCATATCCTTCAATCAACTTGAAGATGTTCAGCAAATAACAAGTAGCAGGTAGCAGAGGAAAATTTTGGTTTAACATTTTCATAATTTCAAAATGGATATTCTTCTAAAGCACTTTAGCTTTTTTTCCCATCCCACCAGCAGTGAAAAAATGTCCCCCTTTCAGCCTTACATTTCCAACATCTCTCATTATTCCCCTTGTAAATCTTTGCAAGTTTCACTGGTGTTAGGTACCATCTATTAAACATTCTATAACAATTTTCATTAAACATTTGACATCTTGTGAAATTTAAATTTTTCCATGTTTGTTCCCAATGCTGAAACTGAATTGGATGTCTGATATTTTGAACACATTTGATCATAGTACTTTTGATTGTCTCCTGTTCCAGGTCCTATTTTAATAACATTTCATAAAATTTTGCTGTTGAATGTTTATCTCCTGCCTCCAAGATGAGATCGAGGTCTGTCATCTCAGTATTTATCATTCCACCTTTACTGCCTTGTTTAAATCTGGAAAGTAATTGTGCATATAGGAACCATGAACATTCAATCCTTTCTTCTAATAATTCATCTCCATTTTTTAAAATAGATCTACCTTCTTCAAATTTTATCAGTTATTTATAAGTCCACCATCTTTGAGATCTGATCTCATTGATGTAAAAGGCTCCTGGGGGGAGATTCATAAAGGCAATTTTGGACATAATTGATGTTTATAGTTCTTCCATGTAAGATATAGAACTTTTTCTTGAGGGATGTTCAAGAAACTCTTTCTGTAGTTGATTTTCCAGATACCGCAAGTATGAATGCCAGCCATTTTTCATACCTTTTCTTTCAAAGAGCAGAGTTTTGCTGTTATCTAATCTTATCCAATCTATAGTCCAAGACAGAATATTTGCCTAATCATACGATCTAAAATCAGGTAGTCCAAGACCACCTCTTTCTCTAACATCAATCATAGAGATCCATCTTATTTAGGTTTCTTTCTGGCCCACGTGAAGTTGGTAAGGTCTTTCTTCCATTGTTTAAAAACATTAGTCTTAATTATTAATGGAACATTTTGAAAGAGAAAATTAATTTTGGGTAATAACATTATTTTGATAGCCGAGATTCTTCTTGTCAGTGAGAGTTTAAATTTCTCCTCGAATTCCATCTCTTTTTTTATTTCCTTCCACTTTGACAGAATATAGGACAAAAAAAAAAGAGTATAAGAATTCTGTTTTCTCTTGTAGTTTGTACTGGCAGATGTGGTGGCTTTCTCCTTTACAACTGCTCTTCAATGTATTAGAATAAAGCAGATATATCCACTTTGAGGGGGAAAAAAGAGCAAAACTCCAAATTCAAAATATATGTGGTTATGACAGCTTTATCAAGTTAACTAGAAAGTGCCAGATTGCTTATTCTAGCTTTTGAAGTGCACTGATTTCTTTGTTATGTAAAGATGGTTTTAAAAAGTCATGCTGGGGAATGAAAGGGACATTGGTTGTTTCTACCCTACACTGTTATGATGCTATTATTCCACTTTCAACATCCTATGGAATCCTGGGGTTTTCAGTTTAAGGAGGGACATTTAAAATTCTTAGCCAGGGAGCTCTTTGACCTCAGTAAACTATAAACCCCAGGATTCCATAGGACGTTGAAAGTGAACTAATAGCACTATAATAGTGTAGTGCAGAAATGGACACAGTTAAAGGATTTGCTGTAATCGATAAAACCAACTAATTTTCTTCTGAAATTCTTTGGTGCACTCCATTATCCAACCTATGCTTGTGATATGATATCTAATACTTCTTCCTTTTCTAAATCCATGTTGGCTATCTGATTTTTCTTGTTCCATATATTGCAAAAATGTTGCCGTAAAATATTGAGTATCACTTTGGTTGCATGTGAGAATAATTTGATCATCCAATGGTTACTACAATTCCTGGTGTCCTCTGTCTTTAGCAGAAGAATATACATTGTTGAGCATTTCCAGTCTGTGGGCCATACCTTAGTTTTTCATAAATGTTGACCAAGTTGTTTGGAAATTTGTCAGAAAACCCTAGGAAGAGAGAATCCAAAATGAAGAAGTAAACACTGAGAATATTCAAACAGATGTTTTAGTCTACTAAAATTCATGGTTCATGTTCATTGATTCACACATTTTTATTTTCTGTTCAATGTAGCCTATATTCTGATTAAATGAAGCTGTTTTCCTGATGTTAAGAGTAGTTTCCACATGCCAGTATAAACCCATTAATTAAATTTACCTCTGCCTTTGTAGTTTGTTTTTACTATTTTTTTTTCTGTGTCACTATGTCCTGAAGTATTTTGAGGGTCAGTACAGAGAGATCAATGTGTCTTCAGCTGCCATCCTCTCTCTCATCTTTTCCCATGCCTTTTTTCCACCTTGACAACATCACTTTCCAGTTTTCTTGCTGTGCATGTCTAGATTTACAGATCAACCAAACAGATGCAGATCTTGGTACTGGATAACTTTCTCTTGTATAGTTTTCATTATTGTTGCTACAGTATGTTGTGTTCCTGCTGCATATTTCCAAGACACCACGAAATCATAGCAGGATTAATGAAGCAAAGAAGAAAAAGGCTCTACTGCAGGGAAGAAAGAACCATTTGCTTTGTGAAAACTGTTAGCCACTGCTTATTGACCAAAGAGACTGGGTAGGGGAGATTGTGTGCAATAAAAAGAGGTATCTGCTTAGAATGCAGGTTAGGCAGGTGATGGTCAGACAAGACCACACACCACTCACTCCTGTATCTTATCTACTCTTTCTCATTGAAAACACTGCATCAATTAGAGACAGGTGGGAATAACCAATAATAGGAAACTGCATGTTGAAACTTCACTGCACAAATATGAATAGTAAGGGCAAATCAACAATAGCTAACAGCATCCAAAAGGGGAAACCTTTGGAGGAAAACTGTGAGAATAAGCTGTTAAAATATTACTACATGAATCTGACCATTATTGTGACAGGTAAGTGCATTTTGATAGTTGCATATATTGTAGTTTAAGCACTGCGGGGATGTGTCATCTCCTCATCAGAAGCACAAGTACGCTATTTATCTCAAGGGAAAAGATATATATTTGTTCCTAGGATCACTACCAGAGTATATACCTACAGTCTCCATTATTCATTGCAAAAGGTTCTGTAGGTTCAGATCATACAGTCTGTTCATTGACTTTGCAATAGCTCATCTTGCACAGGCTTGTGAAGCTGATGTGTTAGTAAACTGTCTGTAACAGTTTTCTATGAAAGTTTAATAGAATGATTCATCTCACAGTGGGCCTTATTGTATTTTTTATAGAACAGCTGGAACTCAACTACTTTCTGCATCATACATTCACTATCTGATAGGTGGTTGCAGGTCACTGTAGTAACTTTTTTTGTCTATAAACAGCCAGCAAAGGCTCACTTAGCCACAACCTAGGTGTGGTAACATGGCTGAAAAGCAAAGCAGTTCCTTGAGGAGGTTGTTATTGTTGTAGTTAAACATATGGCAGAAAGAGTTGCCTCACTATATGCCGCTGTCCTTACCTCACTAGTTGCAGCATGTGCAGTGCCAGTTGCATACTGTGTCAGAGATTGGGAGCATGTGGTTCTCTAGATGTTGTTGATTGCAAATCCCAGTGTCCCCAGCCAGCACAGCCAGTGGGGAAGTGCAAGGCAGACCTATCACCCTACACAATACTTTGATTCCACTTTAAGTGTAAGTGTTGTGGTTCCATCCTGTGGGATTCCGGACTTTGCAGGTTAAGGAGAGGCATTTAGAATTCTCAGCCAGAGAATTCTAGTGCCTCATGAAACTACAGATTCATAGAATGGAACCAACGGAATCAATGTGCTATAATTTTGTGGTTTAAAAGGACTCCATGATGCAAGAAAGCAGAAATGGTGTGCTGGCATTGTCAGTAGGCTGGATTCATCTTTGGGAAATAAATATTACTCTCATTACTGAAAGATGGCATTAGAATTCTCTGGAGTCAGGAAAAAGCCACAGTACAAATAGAATACATTGTTTAATATTTTGTCAGACTTTATTTAACTTCTCATTCTCTCTATGTTTTCTGGCTGTGGATGTTTGGGTAGAACCTACTAGATACTGTGCACACAAAGACACCTTTCGACATGATACATTTTTAGGGGCATCAAGTACATTGGAATTGTCGCTGACATCAGAAAACATCCTACAACTCACACATTGCAAGTTTGTTTATCTCAGTGTATGAGGGTAATAAAAAACAAAACAAAACTTTGCAATACCATAAGACTCCACAAATGCACCCACATCCACATACCCACACACTCACAGAGATTCCTCACTTTTAGCATCCTCCCAAAATGGAGAGTTCATTGGGACCAAGGTAGACTGTCCTTTTGTTGGCTTGTTCCTGCTCCTGCTGTTGTTGTTTGCCTTAAAGTTGTTTCCAAGTTATGGTGACCCTACGGTTAATCTAGTACCAGGTTTTCTGGGGCTGAGAGTGTGTGATGTACCCATGGGCATCCAGTGAGTTTCCGTGGTCCAGCAGGGAATTGAACCCATCTCTCCAGTCTCATAGTCCAATGTTCAAACCATTATACCACATTAGCTCTCTACATTTGGCCAAGTGGGTCACAAATTGGGTAGCCCTGGAATGTTTTCACAGTTGACAAATACAATGATAAGATTCCACTTTACTGTTTAACCGCTGTGGTTCCATCCTATGGAATCCAGGGATTTCCTGTTTAAGCAGGGGAGTTTAGAATGTGTAGCCTCAGAGCTGTAGTGCCTCACCAAACTATAAACCCCAGGATTCCAAAGATATTACAATGGCAGTTCAGATTGAATCATAGTGGAATATAAGTAATCTCAACACGTCATCAATCAAACAGTTGGGGGTCCCAGTCATCATGATAACAGAAAAAAAAAAGCCATGTGTAGTTTTATTTTACATTATGAAACTTGTCAATTAGATGACTGCTTGAGGATTTCAATGAAAATAGACACTTGGCACTTTCTGCTAGTGGTCCAAAACTGTACATTTGAAATATTTTTGTGGATATATGAGTGCTTCAGCTGTTTATTTTAAGTTTCCCTGAACGAATCTGACAGAATGGATTTCCCTCCCATTCCCATCCTTTTGCTTTGTAAAGAAAGAAATCCCTCTCTCGAACAGAGAAATATAACAATACTACTATAACCAGGAACAATGTTGACATTTAGAGGTGTAGATTGTAGGTGTTGCTATAGGCGTGTGCTCCATATTCCCACTCACACATCAAGATAAAAATATTTTCTTACTTTTAAATAATTGAACATCAGCACAGAACTCTGAAAAATGCATGAAATCTCAAGAGTTATCTACTAATTAATTTCTCCCTCCCTCCAAAGAGGCTAAACAATGTTTAGTCTGTTTAATTTTTTTATTGTTTTAAACTGTTTAAATTTATTTTACTTATATACTGCACCAAGATCCCCTGATATAGGGTATGATATACACACCCTAGATTCCAGGACCTGGTGTGGTGCTACAGAAGAGTTCTACAGATACTGTGGACAGCTAAAAAGACAAATAAATAGGTATTGGAGCAAATCAAGCCTAATTCTCACTGGAGGCCAAGATGACAAAGCTAAGACTGTCACACTTTGGATATATCATGAGAAGACAAGATTCACTAGAAAAGACAATAATACTTGGTAAGGTAGAAGAGACACCTCAACAGCCCTACTCAAGTCCTGCAAAGTCAAGGCTATGGCTTCCTTGATTGGTACTATACACCTGTTATGCAGGCCTCCTCTGTTTCTAGTGCCTCCAACTTTTCCCAGTCTTATTATCGTTTCATTTTTCTCCCCTTTGGATACATCGTGTTTTCTGGAGTCTAGGGAGAGTTTAGGATTGGTTTTCTCTCAGATCCATTTATTTGTATTTTTTGTATTCATACAATTATTCTCCAGCATAATCTGAAATTTGTACCTTTTCTTTAGCATTTGAAAGTTTCAGTTCCCTATCTTTCTTTCTCTCTCTCCCTACCCCGCTCTCTCCCTCCTTCTCTCTCTATTACTTTCCATTCTCCACCTACCTACTTCCCCATTCCTAAAACCAATCTCATACAAGTAATTGCCCACACCTTGAACACAGACATAATTGATTCCACTTTGAATGTCTTTTCCTTCAAATGTATATAGAAGGGATGTAAAGACTATTTGCAAATGTTCTTGTTCTATCTGCAGAAAAAAATCCAAAACAAACAAACAAACAAAAGCCTCTGAAGATTTTTCACAAAGCAGGAGTGAAAAGATAAGCACTGTGTGGCCAGGGTGAGGTCACCTATTCTTGGAGGTTCCTGTATAAAGATGTTAGCTTTGCATGAAGTAGAAGATTTTGTGCAGAAAACATATTTTCTGCAGAATACAGTGACTGAAATGGCCTGGCACAGGCTGGATCATACCATTCTGGATCTGGGGTTAGAATCCCCATTCAGCCATGGACACCCACAGGGTATCCTTGGGCAAGTCATGGTCTCTCAGCCTTGGAGGAAAGCAATGGCAACCCTTTTTGAATAAATGTTATCAAGGAATCCCTGTGATAGTTTTGCTCTAAGATCACAACAAGTCAGAAATGAAATGAAGAACACAGCGATAGCAAAGTAACTATTTAGGTTCTGGTGGTGGGGTTTAAAGTAGCAGAGATGATGGGCAGGAGTGACATCGAGGGAGAAAGAGTGAGACACAGCATTTACTAATAAGAAGCTGCCTTATAGTCAATGAACCCTGTGGTCTATGTGGCATAGTACTGTTGCACTGACTATCAGTTGCTTTCAAAGAAGAAGTATTTTCCACACTTTTAGGAGATGTCAGGGGTAGAACCCATGACCTTACATATGTGAAACATGTGCTGTAACACTGGCTATATGCCATGAAATCCTTCCAATAACCACTGCTAGTGACTGTTCGGTAATAGTAGTGCACCATGCCATATGTTATGTATCAGGGTGAAGAATGCCTTTGAACAAGGACTGATAGCATTGTTGCCTGGCATGGAAAAGCTTACAGTCATTTTGTCCTTGGCTCTTTTGAAAAATCTGACCAGAAGTTCTATGTCTTGAGAATATAGGCTCCTTTTGCTATTGTCCATCCAGATCCAGTCATTCAGTAATGAATACAAATATGCATAGAGTCTTTCAGAATATTTCTAATTAGAAATGTTTTACCCTTGAGGAGGCCCTACATCCTTCCTCGCGGACGGCGTTTCGTGCTGCGGGGGCCACAACAAGATGGGAAAGTGTCGTGGGTTTCATACAGCTAGAAAGCTACATAATCACCTCCAGGACCAGAAATGGCATGAGAAACAGTACAAGAAAGCCCATCTGGGTACCGCACTGAAGGCCAATCCTTTGGCTTCTCATGCCAAAGGCGTTGTCTTGGAAAAAGTTGGAGTGGAAGCTAAGCAGCCAAATTCTGCCATCAGGAAGTGTGTCCAAGTCCAACTCATTAAGAATGGCAAGAAGATAACAGCCTTTCTTCCTAATAATGGTTGTCTGAATTTCACTGAGAAGAATGATGAAGTCTTGGTTGCTGGCTTTGGATGGAAAGCTCATGCTGTTGGTGACATTCCAGGAGTTCGCTTCAAAGTTGTTAAAGTAGCCAAAATTTTCTGTTAGCATTATACAAGGGCAAAAAAGAGAGACCCCGATCATAATTCCTAAAGTGCTGTTCTAATAAAGATTTTCCTTTAACATACATGCACAAAAAATGTTTTACCCTCAGTTCACCAACTGAATTTTGTAGCAAGTTATTACTTCAGTACACTGGATGTGTGTCTCCTAACTGGAATTTCAAGGCTTATAACCATGTTAGCTTTGTGCAGCAAAACAAAACAAGGAATCATGGGGCACCTTGAAAACCACCAAGTTCTGTTTGGCATGTGCTTTCATCTGATAAGGTATCTATTGGTCCAAAAGCTTATGTCATAGAAAACTTACTAATCTTTCAGTGCCACAAACCCAAACTAGATTAAATGTAGTATTTCTTATTCACTTTGTTCAACCTCCAAGAACAATTCATAGGCCATTTCCACAATATACTGCTATTATTCCACTTTCAACCTCCTGTGGAATTCTGGGGTTTACTGAGAATTCAAAATGCCCCTCCCTAAACTGCAAACCTCAGGATTCCATATGTGATAATGGGGCTTCCCATTATCTAGACTTAGCTAAAGAGAGATACTTCCCTCTTCAGGTAAACCAAGGGTTAATGAGGTCTTGGGGATTAGATTACATTTTAGTGTGGGTCAACATCACAGGTCACAGGGTGAGAACTGACCAATCAAAAAGGAAAGAAGTGAGCATCTTCGGGATGCTTCGAGATGCTTCCAGGGAGAAGTTATAAAACTTCTTTGGAGGCCATGTGGAGAGAGAGAGAACAAAGGGAGAACAGAGAGACATCGAAGGAAACTCTGAGAGATGAGATCTGTGCCAGTTGTAGGCTGCAGGCATGCCTCGCCTCCTGGCCCCTCTCTTCTCTCTTAGACCATCTAAGCCTGTGAACCTAATTGTGAGTAACTAGGAATAAGATAGTTAGTCGCGTTAGGGCTGTTTATTATTTTGGAGTTGGCTGATCTAAAGAATGCATCTGTTTTTGTAACTACTTGTAACTTAAGCGTACCTGGGAGGGGGGAGCCTCTCATGTGTATTATTGTCTTGTTTATTTGCATGCCTTGAATAAATGCTTTTCTGTAAAACCTCTGTTTCCTCTCCATTCCCACACCATCCTTCAGCACACGCTAGATAAGACTTCTCTCACTCAGAAGGGGGGAGGTGAGAGGGAAGGAAAGGTTGTTAGCATAGAGATTGATAATCCACTGAGCAGTGTCCCACTGCACTGCTCAGATATTCAGAATTCAGTGGGTGGTGGCAGCAAGAATTAATAAACGCTGGAATAATTTCCAGTCTTTCAAGGATGGGAGTCAACTTGAAGGGACTGGAAATAAACTCCAGTATGACACCATAGGATCCTGAAAGTGGAATAATAGCACTATGACAATCTCATGCAGAAATGGCCATAGTGTTTGAAGGCTAAACATTATAGATGTTGGCTGGGGAGCTGGTGATGGAAATAAGAGGAGAGAGATGCAGATAAGTGTCAACTGAACAGGCTGTTTGATTGAAACACTGATCATATTCCATGCTCTAAGACCGTATTCCTCAATTTGTCACTTTGAAAATGTGTTCCATTACAAATCCCGCCATCCGCACATATCAGGTTGTGGAAGCTTTAGTCTCACATCTTGAGAACCCTTTTGAAAACACCAAAAACAAATGTGCCAGTAGGATGGCATTAACAACCAAATACACTATTCTGTCTAAATCCCACAGATTCCTTAAGAATTAATGTTTTCATTAAGATATTAATAACACAATGAATAACTCATATCAACAACAGCAATGAATTATTTCCTTCATTTCTAACCGTTAAAGTTAACTAATTTTAAGCCTAGTGTTCCAAGCTCAGCATCAGCATGACTAATCCTTCATTTTTTGTTCATCCTCTTATACATCTTACTGTCTTACCACTGAAGTGGTTTCATGAAATTTGCAGTCACACAAAGTACTCAGGGGATCTCCACGACCGTGAGATTTTTGCCTTCTTTAGTTCTTGATAGCTGAGGGGTGTGAGAAAGCATATGTTGGAAATGCCAGAATTTGAATCAGATTACTTGTGATCTGAGGCGTTTACCTGACCATCAAGCAGCGTATGACTGATGCTTCAGGCTTTAGATCCATGTCCACTTCAGGATGCAACATGGGCTGCAGCAATCTTCAACAGAAGCAGCACCACCCCCCAGCTGTAATCTCCATTAACTGACTGCAAGGATCCTGGCTTAAAGAATATATATTCTACATCTGAATTCGCACACAGCTTTTGCAGGTCAGGCCTGGGTTTGATTTTTTTGTTTACTTAAGATTAAGACTGATCCCTGTTGTGCTGTTGAATGAGGCAACTATGTTAGATAGTTCGTCTGGGTGTCATAAAGGGACATAAAATTGTTTTTTAAAAATATATTATTATTGTATTTTTTACTGTTAGAAATTCAGATGGGTGTTTGTGGTGGATACTATGTAGCTTGATTGAGCAGAAGGGATGGGCTACTCCATTTGCTAACATCCTGTTGGTGCCATACAGAAATGCATGTCTACCTTATGCCTGCCTACATCTGTGTTGTTGTTGTTGTTGTTATGGAAGTTTGTATACTCTTACATTCTTTGCAGTTATCAAAGTGCCTCCTCCCACATCCAGGATCCACAATTTTTCTGTGATAGCAGCCCCCAACAACCATTCTGTGGCTAATAGAGAGAGTGTGGGAAATGAGAAGTATCTGGCTATGTCCTCACACCTAGACACAGATTGATTATATCATCAACCAAGTACTCAAAGGATCTCACAGAATGTGTCATCAGTCATCATCTGGCTTTGTGGACATTGCAAGATGCTTTTCTGTTCCAACACCACCTTCACCAGTTATGGTATGTCATGCAAGGGGACTATCTCAACAAAACCTTGAGTTCTAGTGGAGATGATCAGGGAACAATGGCACGGTTCTGCCTGTGGAACTCTCGCACTAATCTGGGCAAAGAAAGATCTTGGCCATTATATGAATGGCACAAATGCATTGTGTGTATCCTCTTTTTTCATGTCTTAAATGAACCCTGATAGTGAATCATTTGGTATCTATTTCATAACAAGTATAGAACTCCTTAGGTCAAATGTGGGGACCCTGAGACTTTCCCTTTATTTGCTGGACTATATCTGCCATCATACTTGACCACTGGCCACAGGGCTAGAACAAATGGAAATTAGAATCTGACGTTATACAGGGGAAAATATATTCACCATTGCTTCCTTGGGTGTTAGGGCAGCCACCTTGATAATGGTAATAAATCAGGGAGCCTTTCTGAATAATTACTTGCTATTGATTAGCTAACCTTTGGCCATTAAAAATTGCTTCTATACATTGTTCTTACATTTGTTTCCTTTATGGCAGATTCAGGAATACAATTGCCCCTCAGAAGTACATCTACAGTGAATGTTGTTGAGACAAAATATATAGGGAAATACAATAGAAACAGAAGAGGAAATCCTATTATAAAACTCACTTTTAAGCTGAAAGCTGTTGAACCGTTATGGCAAAATATGTGAGTTGTAAGCCAAGAGCTGTCTTCAGCTATAAACTCATTAGATGCTCTTGGCCAATACCATATTTCTCTCATCCTCATCACACACCCTAACCTGTCTACAACTTGGAGATAATGCTACATTTATTTATTTAATGGTCTTACTCCTTTGAGGACTGTAGTTAAAATAAAACTTTTATTTTTAAAAAAGATGTTTAGTACATGCTTTTGTAATGCTAACTATTGCCATGTATTACTATGCCTTATGGATGAAGACTGAATAATAGTTGTCTGGTCAAAGTCAATGAATGTTGTCTCTTACAGGGCCATAAAGCATATATGTGGGACTTAGGATTCTGAGCATTCAGGTCAGGACTATGTCCTTAGACAGATCAGCTTGAGCAGTTGCTAGAGAATCAAGACTGGCAAAGGGCTCATCATCTCAGATACACCAAAAATCTCACCTTGCATGCAGTTGTCATTATTGTATACTTTCCAGTTGTTCCAAATTATAGTGACCCTAAGGTGAACCAATCATGAAGTTTTCTTGATAAGATTTTATTCAGAGGGAGGTTTGCCTTTGCCTCCCTATGAGGCTGAAAGAATGTGACTTGTCCAAGGTCACCCACAGGATTTCCATGATGTAGCAGGGATTTGAATCCTGGTCTCCAGAGTCATAGTCCAATGCTCAAGCCACTACACCATGCTGAGGCTTTTGCATGTAGACAGAAAGTTTACTGCATGCTTCAGGGGATGTTCACTTTAAGTTGTTGTGTGCCTTCAAGTCATTTTTGACTTATGGTGACCCTAAGGTGAACTTACCAAGGGTTTTCTGGGGTCTGAGAGTGTGTGACGTGCCCAAGGTCACCTAGTGGGTTTCTATGCCTGAATGCGGAATCAAACTCTGGCCTCCGGGGTCATAGTCCAATGCTCAAACCACTACATTATGCTGGGTCTCATTCACTTTATACCTCCTCAAATTTTCTGTGTTCAGGAGGTCCAAGGCTGTCCAGAATTTGGAGCTGGCACACTGAATATCATTTGAGAGACTGAGTCTCTCTTTGAACCTTTTCAATTCACTTCAATGGAAACTGTGTGCTGTCCCCAATGAAAAAGTGTCTTGTGGCACTGGACTTCAGGCAGGCTAGTTGGTAGAAGCTCCAGGCTGCAGCTCTAAGGATTGCTTTCACAGAAAAAGTGCCAGCCAGAGGGACCTCTGGCTGAACGAATTCCCCTTGGATGAATGAGGAAGCAAAAGATCACCCATTAGAGTCTGGAATTTCCATTACTTGCATTTGCTTTTGAGTAAATGCATTACAAATTATAAGAAATGAGGGAATGACACCTTTTTGCCCTTGCTGTGAAACACAACTGTTTAGATCTGAGGATCTGATGGCCCTGTACCAGCTTTTGGCCATAACTTTGAAATGTAAGTAGTTAACTCTGAAACTGCTGGATTGAATGAAAGATGGAACCTTCCCAGGAACTCTCTTGGGACTTTTTACAATGGACGATGAAGGAGCTATCTGTGGAACCTCTGAAGAGGTGTATGATACAGGCCCTGAGAAATGAGATCAACGAGATCAAGGAAGAACTGTGGGAATTTGTAAGACAAGGGAGGATATCCTCAAGTCTTTTCTTTCATGGATCTATGGATCGTAATTTTAATAAAGAAAGAGAAAGAGAGAGAGAATCCTTTAGAGAATCTTATAATCCATTTAAAGAAAGTTTGGAAGTCGAGCCTTTTCCTTTTCCTTTCTTTTTCTTTTTCCTTTTTCCTTCTTTTTCTCTGCCTTTTAGTTTCTCATCTATGTTTCATGCTTTATTTGAGTTGTTTCCTCCCCCTTTTTTTCCTTAGATATTTGTAGAATATTAGTGTTTTTAAAAATTATTAATAAAGATATTTTAAAACATGTTTGGTGGCTCAAAAGCAGTGAAATAAAGAAATTTTTACTGCAGGTGAGATTCTAGATAAGACCACTCATCTCAGCAGGGTGAGATAGTGTCTTAAGGATTCTTCAACCCTAACAAATTTACACCTGTTTAGTACTCTTTTTTTATGTACCGTAAGCGATTTATCAAATAACACAATTAGGATCCCCCCCTGCCAAAAAAATAAAATGCAGAATTCACGATCAATTCATTTTAAACACTTTTGATTCACTAATAATCTATCTGGGAACTCACTTGTAAAATATAAAAGAAATAAAAAAACTTATGGTATCCAGTGATATCTCTTAGCATGTCTACTACCTGCCTCACACATACCACATTCACCTTTTAGATAAATTATTTGCTATAAGCCTTCTGAATTATTTCTCCTGCTTATAAGCTTGAATGTTTATAATGATTTTCAATAAAAATAATATAAGAATTCTCCAATCCCCTAGAGAAATTTCACTTTAAGTGTCAGAGTTTTTATTCCTCAGCGTGGCTGCCTTGATTTGTGCAAAATATTCTTGTGACAGAATTCCTGTCTTTTGTGAAAAACTAGTACTTTTTTTTCCTTCATGAAGCTCAGTATGCACAGCAAGTTCAAAAGTCAGACTGATTACAAAAGCAGAAGCAGTATACTGAATGCTACCAACTTGCACTATTCCACTCGACAGAGCAGTGGTATCACAGATTTCCATTTGGCACATTTTACAGAAACGCATGAAAAAACAGTCTCAAAAATATACACCGTCCTTTCAAATCTGACTCAAAAAAACAAAAACAAAAATAAAATAAAACTTTTTGCCATCTTTATCAAATGAGGAGGAACCAACTGAGGATTTACTCAAAAGTCAAGCTTTTCCTCCCGTTATTGAAAAATGACTTGTAGTCCATATTATTTTCAGAGTTATCACAGAACTTTAACTTGTTTTAGAGATGGGTTCAGGGCTAGGGGCATAACTCCAGTGTAGGTCTAGTGAAAGTTAAAGGGTACAGCAAAAGATCTTGGACTCTCCTTTCCTTATGGTATGTGCTATTCTTAATGCATTAGGACTGTTGCTGATGTTATGGTGGTTGTGTGCCTTCAAGTTCTTTCCAACTTATGGCAACCCTAAGGTGAACCTATCACTGAGTTTTCTGAGGGCTAAGAGTGCGCAATACACCCACAGTCACCCAGTGGGTCTCCATGGCTGAGCAGAGAATCAAACCCTGGATTGCAGTGCAATGTTCAACCACTACACCACACTGGCTCTCCATTGGCTCATAGAAGACTTTTAAAAAAACCCTATGGCTTGTGGTCTTATTGAGCAGAAATACAAATAGCAAATAAAGTAATACTTTAATAAAAAGTCATGTTTGCTCCATAGGGAATGTGCATACAGCTGTGTTCTGCTACCTATGGCTGCTACTAGCTGAAAGGCTACCACTGGGATCTTCCCTGCAGATCATCAGGACAGGGATAATCTTTGAAAATTAATTTTATCATTTTTCTCCTTCCCGCAAGAGCTTTATTAAAAACAGAAACTCTTCATAGGTTGGAATTATTTCTCTGAGAAAAATAAAAACATGTAGAAAACAAATTTCCTCTCAAAAAGTAGCATTTTTCTGCAGAAATCAACTTTTCTGTATACAAAACAAGATTTTGGCCATTCCCCCACAGAAACAAAAGTCATTTCCATACTATACTGTTACAAAGCTATTATTCCATTTTCAACATCCTGTGGAATCTTGAGCTTTGCAGTTTAGGAAGGGGCATTTGGAATTCTCAGCCAGTAAGCTCTTTGGCCTCAGTAAACTACAAGCCCCAGAATTCCACAGGATGTTGAAAGTGGTATAACAGCACTATAACAGTGTAGGGCAGAAGTGGCTAAAGTGAGTTCTATGCAAAAACCTGTTTTCTGTACTGAAAATCATGCTTGCTTGCTTGCTTACTTGCTTTCTTTGCACAGAGTGACTTCCAAACTGCAAAGATTATCAGCAGTCCAGGATTGTCCTTGACAGGGTTTCTTGATCCTCAAGGAACAATTTTAAACAGTTTTTAAGTATATATTTGAATATTTTTTCCATACCCAAACTAGGGCCAGAATCCAACTGGATTGAGGGGATGGCATAAATCTGTCATTGGATCTTGGATGAGTATATTTCTTTTCCTGTGCATCTCCTGTGTGCTTGTTATAAGATACTCTCCTTCTTTCCTTCTTCCGCAGTGCTCTGTGCCACTCAGAACTCTGGAGGGTTTCCCAGTCCTTTACAGCAAATAATGATGGGGCACAGGGGGTATGTGGAAGAAGAATTTACCTCTTCCAAGATTGCTGATGTGTTTCCCCTGTCAATACAAAGATCTAATTATCCTATGTATACCATAAGCTACTAATCAGCACACACAAAATAGAAACTGTTATTGATTTGCTACGGTTTTATTCATCTCATTTTTTTTTTAAGATAAGAAAGTATGTCCAAGCTAGTTTTCAAGACTGAATGCCGCAATATCAAGGCAACCGCTAGGAAAGTTTCACTGTGCACCTTTCCACATTTTTCTTGGCACTATGAAAATATTGTCAGCAAGATATATCAAAACAAAGAGGGTCAAGTAAGCTCATCTGGACAGTTTCACCCCTAAGGACAAAGCTGAGTGCTACTTTGTAAGTTATAGCCTGCAGCAAAGAAAGACTATCTAATTGTACCAAAAGATAAAAGCTGCCAAAGTATTTCTTTTTATATATTTAGTTCAACTAAAGTTGGGCAAACCAATTAGTTTTGCTTTCTTTCTCATTTAATTTTTTTTAAAAGTTCTTTCAATAAAATTTATGCAGGAATAAGTGAATATTGATAAGTTCTTATTTTAAAAGATGAGTTCTAACCAATGGAATTTTCATTCCTCTACAATCCTATGTTAAATCAAAAGTGAAATCCTCAGCCATGGACACTGGCCAAATTTCAAAAGGTATGCTAATTCCAGTTTGTAGTTGGTTGTGGGGTTTTTTTAAATATAATTTGGAAGAAAAAATAATTTTTTTAAAAAAAAATTGGAGAGATCTTGGGACTTGTGGCATGTCCTGGGTGAGATTCAGGGTCTCCATAAAAAGGGCTAGTTTACATGGGTAATAGTGAAGCCCTTTAGGTCCCTTTCACATTCCATAATTGTAGCACTATGATTCCAGTATAACTGCCATGGTCCTAACCTGTAGAATCCTGGGGTTTATAGTTCCTTGAGATACTAGAGCTTTTTGGTTGAGAATTCTAAATGCCCCTCCTTAAACTGCACATCTCAGGATTCCATAGGATGGAACCATGGCAATTAAAGTAGAATCATAATGTCACAATAGTGTAGCATGATAGGATTCCAAATCTAATCAGCAGGACCAATACTACCATTGGGCGGAGCAGGGTAGCCAGGGAGAAGATCCATGTTAACTATTAACTAGCTATTTGTTTGTGATGGAATGCAGAGCTGTGATGTCATATAGCCATTCCTGTAGATACTAAACCAGCCTGCTACCCTCAAGTATGATGGGAGATCTTTTTTCCCTTGTTGCCAGTGTTGAAGGAATTTGATTTCCATATGCAGCACGATGTGGGGGCACATCTTGTCCTTTGCCTCTGGTGGCATAATGCCTTGAACAGGTTAAAACCCGGAGCACCCCCCATCATGTTTTCCAAAATAAAGAGTTCTTATGGTAGATGTGCAAGGACATCTTGACAGACATGATATGGTAAAAGTACCTTGATGCCAGAAATCATTGCATTATATACATTAATGTAGTAATATGTGAAGGAGTAGTAATGGAATAGGCCCATCAATTGAAAAGAGGACTAGATTTATAATTGTTCTCATTGTTGTTTTGTGCCTTCAAGTCATTTCTGATATGTGGTGACCCTATCACAGGGTTTTCTAGAGGCTGAGAGTATGTTACACATCCAAGGCCACACAGTGAGTTTTCATAGCCAAGTGGGGAACTGAATCTTGGTCTCCCAGGTCATAGTCCAGCACTCAAAGCAGTACACCATGTTGATTTAACCAAGTTAGAAACACAACTTTTGAACTGTCCACAAAAGTCAGTGGCTTTTCATCTACAAAACCCGGTCATGCATTTGTAAGCAATAATAATCAGGATTTTTTAAAAGAAACAAGCAAACACTAATACAACAACCAGCTTGGAAATCTAAAATATAACAATGAAGTCCAAATGCGGGCAAAACATTAGTTAGCTGGTTTATTCATGCGTGTAGCTCTGATATGTTATTGATTTCAAAACAATCCTCCCTTGAGGCTCTTCCACACCTCAGTGAAGTTGCTCATGAGTCATGGATCAAACAATCTAAGAGAGAACAGACAAGCAATAAAGCTCATATCACCACCAACATATAAATCAGTCAGCAGGAAAACAACAGTTCAGTCTGTGTTGATAGCAGCACTTTAAAGAACATGAAAATCACATCTTTTCACAGTGAGCGCCAGGGAAGCAAGTGGCATCAGGAAATGCTTGGCTGTTTTTCTCCTAAAGACCTTGTTAGAGAGAGTGGGGAGAAATGAAGAGACTGGGCTGCGTGGCATAAAGCATCACCTTCTCTCAGGTCACTTGCCACTGATTTTATTGCATCTGAAAATGGTTTTAGTGCAGGCAATAAAAATAAGGGCACTGCAGAGAGTTTGTCTGGCTTCAAGATGCTCAGAGTCAGTCATTCCTGATGATTTTCTGCATGATAATCAGGAAATCAAAGGCATCAAAGGCCTCGAAAGCTTGTAGCTGGGGAGCCTGTAATCACAATATGTGTGTCTGTGTATACCTTCAAGTCACCTGCCAACACATGGCAACCCCATGAATTTCATAGGATTTTCTTAGGCAAGGAATACTCAGAAGTTGTTTTACCAGTTCCTCCCTCTGAAATATGCAGCACTTGGTGTTTCTTGGTGCTCTCCCATTCAAATGGGAGGCTGACCTTACTTAGCTTCCAAGATCAGATAAGATCACAATACAGACTTGCAAAGAGATAGAGAGTTAGTGACAACACTTCATGCACATGTACACACCTGCACACACACGCACACACACATACATATACCAAAAAAGGACATCCAAATATTTGGAGAAATTAGGCTTTGGGGGCAAATGGAAAAGGATTGCTATAAAGTGGGAATCCACAGACTTCTTTCCTCTCCCCCTTCATGTCCAATCCGTGTACAAAAAAGAGGAAGAAGAAAAAAAGATGTCAAGGAGTTTGTGGCAGACAAATTATTTTCCTAAATATAAAACTGGCCACATTTTTTTCTCTCTCTCATTCTCGCTCTTTCTCTCTTTATGTGTGTTGCAGGAGGAAAGAGGAATATAATGTGAATTTAGAATGTTTGTAAGAGGTAAGTTAATATTCAAAAGAAACAGTAGTGTAAACTCCAGTGCCTGATGTTAAAAAATAAATGTCCTGTTTAAATGACCTAGCTTAGGTCCTTTCTGCACTACACTGTTACAGTGCTATTATCCCAGTGTCAACATCCTGTGGAATTCTGGAGTTTGTAGTTTACTGAGGCCAAAGAGCTCTCTGCCTGAGAATTCTAAAGGCTCCTCCCTGAACTGCAAATCCCAGGTTTCCATAGGATGTTGAAAATAGAATAATAACTCTTTAACAGTCTAGTATGGAAATGGTCTTAGTCTTCTATAGAAACAGTGACAGATAGTTATGAAAAGTAACAGCTTTTAGTGACAAGGAAAGATGCTTCAAAAATTCAGTCATTGCATTGAGAGTGATACTACTTCTGTTTCAAATGAATTTTGGTTTCAAATGCCATATTTTTTCCTATTTATAAACCCATCTATATGGTCATCTGTCTATCCAGTCCTTTACTTCCCCCACATTATAGAATTTCACTTTTTTTCTTGAAGGCATTGAAATATGTCCAACAATGACTGAATCTATTTTGGAACAGAAAGACCATACAGAAAAGTTGATCTAATACAGAAAATAATTGCACCAGCAGATATGTTAGCCCAGAAAAATAGTTTCATATTGGATAGCTGAAAATAAGCCAAAGTTATTTTGAGTAGTCAGTATGCATAAGATATGTATGCTCTAAGCATACATACATACGTACAGTAAGACAATTTCAGTAGAGTGAATATACTGGAATATCAGCCATCCTAGAAGTGTATCATGAGCAGTGCTGGCCTTAACGTTAGGCAGAGCAAGGCAGTTGTCTCAGGCAGCAAATGCTGGGAGGTGGCAAGGGCTTGCCTACTGCATTCAGCTGCAGTGAAGGATGCTGTTTCATTTCTAATGAAGAAGAAGAATCAACTGGCAAGGCAGTCAGATATGCATGTGGAATTCTAGGTGAGATCCATCAAAATCTTCTACATGTGCATTGGTTATGGGGAATAGCAGGAAACATGTAGAAAGGGAATTTTTTTGGTATGCCACAGAACTCCTAGGTAGACTGAATGGAAATTATTTTGAAGCGTTTCTCAAATCTGGCCTCACTCCATGCGATGAAGCACAAATGAGGAGGAAGGAACACCTTTGTTTGCCTCTGGGAAGAGAGAACAGAGTGGATGAAATGCTGATGATGATCAGGTATGTCTGGCATCATGACTCTGAAAGGAAGAAAAGACAGCTGGAAAACAGTAGATCATCCAGATAGGATCAAATTTAATTTAATTTAACTTAAAATGTGGTTGTGGTAATTGACAGAGCGAATCCTACCCTTAGGCAAAGTGTGGCAGCTGCCCTGGGCAACAGATCCAGGGTGTTATGAAACTGCCTGGTTGCTGCATGAAAGTCATGGTTGAAGGGAGACCAAGGTAGGAAGATGATACATATAATAACAAATTCTCATTGAATAGGGGGTGATACATTAGGGATTGTAGTGCTACCATCTGCTTTTCACTTGTTGTATCCATGATCTGTCCTTAGTAGAAGGGGGTGAGATGAATTCCTTTCCACTGGCTTCGTCCTGCACCCCAGCCCTTCCAGAAGAGAAACCACCAGTGGCCTGCAGCTAGCAGGAGGAGGTGAGGATGCTGTAGCTCCTTTTACTAGGTTTCTCAAGACAGGCAAACAGATAGACATACTGTCCGGCTGATTTGTGCAAATTTTCTTTTTCTGTGTCTACTCTATACATGTGTTAACTCCATCTCTTTCTTTTCCCCCCTAAAATTTCTTGAAATCTATCTGCATTGCTATGAAAATGGTCCATTTCTGGCCACTGAAATATGAAGGATTCCCCTATTGCTTTCTAAGGCCCTTTCCTCACGGGGGGAGGGGTCGAAACAGAGCGGTGCACTCAGGGGCAGAGCTTACCTGCGAGGGGGAGTGCTGATTCGCCGTTCTAAATGCCGGCGAATTTCGGCGGCGCTTGGCGGTGTTCGGTGGCATTCGGCGGCACCCAAAATGGCAGATCTGCAGGGACGTGCTACCGCATCTCTGCAGTTCTTCACTGGGGGCTGCCACAAGGCAGCGCAGGTGAGTTTCGTAAAAACCACTTGCGAAGGTGATTTTTATAAAACTCGCAGCGCCAACCCGTGGCTGCGCTAGAGCAGTTTGAGGTCTAGAACCTCACTTTTTCTAACTGTGCTAGCGCACCCCGGAGTGAAGAAGACCTCCAAGAGAGGTCGCCCTAGCGCGGGCAATATACCCGTGTGGAAATGGCGTAAGTCCTGTCTTGCTATTTCACTAGCATCCTTTCTACACTTTCCATGGGAAACCAAACTTTCCCACCTCTGTCTTTTCTTCTTTTTCAGAATATTAAGACTTATGAAATGAAGAATTCATCTATATCTTTTTTCTTTGATGAAGAAAAGCCATTGTCTACTTTTAATGTTTGTGAATGAATTTCTCCATTTGTTGAGGTATAGGCCGTTTCCGCACGAGGCTGGTGAATTGAATTATGCCGTTTCTTACCAGATTTTCTGGGCTCAAAACAAGGAGGACTTTCCCTCATTTCCTTCAGCACAGCTACTGCGTATATTCCATTCTGATTCAGAGGACTGCAAGTTCGTGAATCCACACTGCCTCCTCTGTGGCCATTCCCGTTACTCCCCTCACCCTGCCCCGTCGGCTGTGATTGGCTCTTTTTTGTTGCTACATGGTTTACTATGTCATTGGGTACTTGCGTAAGTCCATACTACCCCCTGGCCCCTCCCATGAGGCCTCCCCTGACCACCAATTTGCATTAGCGTGAATGTACGTGTCTGCACCACTGTGAAAGTATGAATTGGATTGATCTGGAAAATTGGAAAACCGATTTCTTTCGGTTTTCAAATAGTGTGCTTTACCACCACATAGAGGAGCATTTAGTCAGAATTATGTGTGGAATGAAGGTAAATAAACCAAACCTAGTCCGCTCCAAGGTGCAGAAGACCTCTGTGGCAAGACGCATTGGCCCGCCTTAATAACCGCGTGCAGGGCCCTAGTGTAAATGTTACCATGCCTCTTCAAAAAATTCCATTATTCCCAGAGGCACTGCATACCCCCAAGGATTCCATAGATGAAAACCAGGACATATGTGGCCAAACAGCAAATGACCAAAAGCCAGTGTCCAGGTGACAAGAGGGCAAAAGTTATTAAAGAAGTACTATAAGTTTTATGAGAATTCCTTAATAAAAGCAAAAATCAGGAGTGAAGGAAAGGAAAGATTCAGACTTGAAATCCATCTTTTCAATATCAGTTCTATTTTAGGGAAATTAGAGTTGGGGGGCAGAATCTGTGTGTCATGGAAAAAGAGAGATTGAGAGACTATCTGGTGTATATTTCCAGGGGTGCTGCAATTCAAAGAGGATCTCTTCACAGAAAGACCATCTCAACTGGTGCAGCTCTACCCTCCCTCTGCTTTTTTTCCAAGGAATGTTCATTCTTTTTGCTTATCTCAGGAAAAAAATTAATCCTTGAGCTTGTTTGGAGGTTCTAGCAGGGGAGCACAGCTATCGTATACCCTTGACTGAAGAACGGTACATTCCTTCTATCTGGGATGGTCGTCCTCTTCCACCGAGCACACAGCTTCAGGAGGGACGCACATGGAGTGGTGAGGGAGGAAGGGGACACCCGCCTAGCCAGCCAGATCAGCCGAATCAACCCTGGCGATCAATGGGGTGACAAATGTCGCAGCCAGATCGCCCTCACATCCAGGAAAAAAATTAATCATAAAGCATAGGATATTTGTTCAAAGTGAGAAGAAGCGCCAGTAGTTTGCTTTTGCCTGGGTCTACTCAGAAGAGTAAAACTTTGTTCCTCCCTTCACTTGTCCTTTTTCCTGAGTTAATTGAGTACAAATGGATTCTGCAATTTGAACTCAGTTTGCAACAACTATAATGAGCTGAGGATGAAAGGGAAAACTGAGAGGAGGAGAAAGAAACTGCCACAACTTAAAAATACGTGAGAAAGTGGAATAGTAGAGAATTAACCAGGTGTGTCCCTGCCTAACTAGAATAATTGCAAGATATGTCATTACATCAGTGTGCCCACCTATGGATTCATGTACACGTAGGAATGAGGACTCTTGATAATAGTGGTTTCCACTACTAGCAGCCAGATTTTCACAAAGACGTAATGAAGATGATAAAATGTGCCACTAGGAGAAAAGCTATGTGTGGGCAGATGTGTATCATTAAATCACTAGGTACAAGGTAACAATTCAGTGCAAAAACTGAAATACATTGATGAAAGGCTAAGGAAAAATAAAATACTGAAAGACATATTCCTTGTTTGACTTTTTGTGATTGTACAATGCATGCTTATATAACCACCATTACACAGAGTAGAGTAACAAGTTCAGGCAGTACAGGGAGATGCTGGGTGGAAGCAAAGGCAGCCATCCCCCATCTGTTACTCTTAGTGGGGGACAGAACCATGTGTGCCATGCAGCTTGTCTTTCAGCACTTAAATCTTCTGCCTTCAGGTGGAGGAATATCCTATCCCATCACTAGTTCTGGGGGAAAAGATTTAATTATCAGTCCAATTGGCTACTATACAGGATATCAGGTAGGAGTACATATACATCTTGCCTTTCAGCTCAGGAAGCAAAATATCTTGAGCCAGTCCTGCATGTTGCTTCTGGCATAACCGTCTGGAATTCAGGTGAAATCAAGCTGGCAGGACATATGATTTCCAAGGTCAAAGGACCCTAACAACTCAAAACAATAGAAACAAAGTGGAGGGTCCAAGAAACTTCTTAGCCATATGTCACAGGCATGAAATTGGACACTAGGGAGCTCCATGTTTAAAGATGAAGAGTGTGCATAATGTAGTTCCTTCTCATACTGGAATGGATAGTCCCCAGAAAGGGATAATGACTGTGCAAGAAGCAATCCCATAATTTGGAGTCAGGCTTTATATGCTGCTTGAATGGCCAGAGTACTAGGCAGATCTCATTTTCTGTATTACCTCTTTTCTAGCAGTTAAATGGCACATAGCATACTTATTTTGTGATACACAAGAAGACTGGCATCCCAGCATGCTCTAGAAGCTGTCTGGTTGCAAAACAGCTCTTTGAAATCCTGTGGAAGTCAGCTTGACATTTTCTTTCTGCATTTAGTTTGCATTGCTAACAGAACCCATAGTCTAAATTTTTAGAATTCCTGGTGGGAAAGCAAAACATAAGCAGAGAACAAGCATTACTTACTATATAAATCAGATAATAATTTATCATATATTCCCAAAGGAGCAGGGAGAGGAAGAGAAAAAGATGGATTCTCGCAGCTCCAGTATTCTCACGAGGAACTCATGTTAGCAACAACGTTAGTCTGTTCTTGTTTTCTGGGTGATTTACATCACATTTTTGCAAAATTATTGTCATTATCTTTTCTTGCTTGCACAAGACTATCTAGAGCAGTTACCTATAGCTTTTGCAACTCCATGGTGTGCAGGACCTGCTACCTTTTTATTTGTCAGGATTCCTTATCTCATTGACTGCTTTATGAGATAAAATAAAGAATATTTGCTTTAAGGCATATCTTGTTATAAACCATTTCCCCCCGCTAGAATTATCAGGGAAACAGTAAATTTATTAGCATTTATTCCTTAGCATGGGCATTTTCTTTTTCTTCTCTGTTTCCTCTAGCATAGGAGTTTCTTCTTTTTAAAAGCTATTAATCCGCTTGGATGTCGCTATATTTTAGGCATCCTACAAAGATCCATGATTTTCACTGAGAAGAATTTATTTCAGTTATACAGGGTCTACTTTACTTTTACTGCAAGCACTAAGAAGAAGCACTTCTGAAGTTCTCCATTTTGCAGCATTTTTTTATTATTATATGATGGGGGGCACTGGGAAGAAAACACTGAAGTTACAAGCAACAGAAGCTTGATTGGAGTTCTATTCAGATCAATGGCAAGTAAAAACAAACAGGAGTCACAGTAATAAATGTGGATGCTAGTTTTGAAAAAGGAATAAAATAAACTTAACTCTAATGAATAAAAAAGGTAGTGGGTTTTTTTTTTTACTAATGAAAACAAATGGAGGAATGGAACAAAAATAATCTTCCCTATCTACTCTCTCGAACCACTACATCATGGTATATGTAATCCCCAAACACCAAACTTATTTCTTTCATTTATATTGGCTTACCAAAACATAAGATGGTAAGGGGTAGTTTTGTGTGATCCAGTACCTCTACATGAGTACTGCACCTGCACTTGTCACCATGTTCTCAGTGATACTGGCACATGATATTGAAATAGCAGATACCATAATTTACATGGAGACATTCCACCTATAGTCATACTGGTTCACACAACCATTATCTCAGCCCATTAATTTGGTACATGTTTCTTGGGAGATCACATAGGACCACCGTCATGTATAGACTTGGTCCTTGTCTCAAGCAATGTACAAAAGAGAAGTGGAACCCATTTATTTCTCCATCAAAAGTTGGATTCCCTTAAGCTTAGGAAGAGTCTGTCCGAGCCAGCATGTCAGCAGTGGGCCGGGCCAGAGACAGAAGTAGGCAGAGCCAAAGTCAAACTGAGGGGGAACAGTCAATGGTAAATGGGATTGCAACATTGCCAGACAATAATAAGTGGTATTCAGTCACTCGGTTTTCCACTCCATTCATCTGGCAGAGCTTGGGAAAGTTAATTTTGGACTACAACTACCAGAATACCTTTGATAACCTGGCCAGTTCCTGGCTCCTGAATTAGGGAAAGGCTATGTGTGTGTGATAACATGCAGTATAAAATGCTGCAATTGTGTGATAAAGTGATATTATAAAGTATCCTGTTGATCCTAATTAATCAAACGCAAGTTTTATTGCACATTCTTCCAACAAAAACACTGATGTTTTCCAGTTCAGAGTGTACCTTGGTTTTCCCTCCTTATAATATTCTGAACTCTTTGTTTTTCTATAAATATTAGTTGCACTTGACAGAAAGCTAAGGAGAATGAAATAAGAAGGAAAATCTGTGGGATCTAGCAGTAAGTAACTGCAGTAGCTGGAAACAGAGAACTCATCATGCAACCACAGGGGCAGAGAGAGAGTTATTCTGCCACAACAGGAAGTTTTTTTCTTTTTCTCTTTTTAAAGAAATGGGCAATGTCACCATTCCACAAAGCTTATTCACTTATTAATATGATATTTCTATGTTAAGCAACACAATTCGGTACTGGAGGAACACTCGGGTAACTGAGCATGCTCAGTGGTAGGTTTCCATCTCAGAAACAACAAAGAAGAGAAGACATTGTTGGAAAATGAGTGGAGTAGGTAAGCTCAGGCCCTTTCTGCACGGAGTAAGTAGTACAGCGTGGTGTGACCTCTGACGGAGGTCATCTGCACCTTGGGAGCGGACTGGGTCAGACTACTTGTCGCGGTTCCACACCTCAGTCCGCTCTGGAGCGACTCGAAGTGGTCATGCAGCGTGCTTTTTAAAAACCTGTTTTTACAGGTTTTTCAAAAGCACAGAGCACGCCACTCCATGCCACTCCATTCCCGTCCTCCAGTGCAGATTTGCAGGTGCGCACCAGTGCATGCCTGCAGATCTGCCGGGGCGGGCTTCCAGCTGGTGAGCTTCTCCGGTTGGTGGAGAGCCTCCACCAGCTGGAAGCCACCATTTTGGATGCCGGAGGACTGCGGAACAGTGAGCTCGCGCTGTTCCACATGGGGACGTACTTACCAGGCTGCTGCTAAGCTCCATTTCAGCGCATTTTCCCCCATTTCCCCCTCCACGTGTGGAAAGGGCCTCAGATCCAGATGGCTCTGTATTTGTTATTATTTGGCACATACCCCCTTTTGATTAGTGGAACCCTGAGACCTTCTTGTTCTCAATTACAGTTGGGGAATTTATGGGCCTCTGGAATTTGTTAGACTCCAGTTTCCTAGTTGGCCAAGTGAATAGGGAAGGCAGTATTTGACTACCACACTATTCAAAAATTATACCATGGCATTTCCGCATGACAACAATCTTCCATGTCATCTCGCTGCAGTCCTGGGCCCAGAAAGGAGCGCGTCAGGAATACTCCCCTCTGCACCCACTTGGTCCATGCAGAAGAGAATGCAATGGTGCCATGTCTTCTTTCTGCAGTGCAGCTGGGCTTTTTCCATTACTGTGCTACGTAAGGAAGTGTCGCTAATGTGCTTCCGCATGGCCAGAAATGACAGGAGCACTGCGCGATCACAGACAAGAAACAGATTTTTTCTGTTTTGTGAAAACTGCACAAGCGCGATGCTCCGTGACAGGATGGCAGCGGGACAGTGATCACATCATGTGGAAACGTGACCTGCCAACTGCTGCCATTCTGTGGCAGAAACGAGACAGCGACGTTGTGTGGAAAGGGCCCACTGTCTTCCCCCAAATGAATTACTAAATATCATGAATGACAAAGTATACTGATATGGTTTTTTTGTTTATTTTTGGTTCTCACCCCAAAAGTGTGTTTAGTTCACTGAGATTAGCTGCTGAAAATATTGTACACTGCTGCAAGTTTTTTCTCACGGAAAAAAAAAATTGTGACAATTTCATACACTTTTTTTCCTGTGTTCCTTTTGTGCTGCTTCTAGGTCTGCTGTGCAGGGAGAAAACGTATATCTGTCTGTTCTCACAGACAGATAATATCCTCCTTTTGGAAATACGTGCATCTTTGTACTACGCATGAAAGGAGGAATCCCTCACATTTCTTCTTTTGCCTACTTTGGTGCTGAGATAGCCAAGACTTTTTGCTGTTTGAATCAGGAGATAAAATGTCCACTTTCATTTCATCTTTCAAGACCAACAGATGAATCTTCCTCAAGCACAGAGTGACAGGAAAGAATGTCCCACTATCCCTGAAAGAAGTACGCTAACTTAAGGGGTGTAAAAAAAAAGCACACAGGTCTGCCTCCCAGCAACTTGCTACTCCTCTGCACCCTCAGCATCTACTGCCTGAGAAAGCTGCCTCATTCTGTCTAACAGCAGGGCTGGCCCTGATCCAGTGAGATTGTCCAACTATATTATCATTCATGTGAACAAACAAACCAGCAAATGAACCCAGTGTTTCCAGAATTTGAGTGAAAAGAAGTGTTCACATAGTGATAGATTCAGTTACCAGAGTGAAGTTCATGACTTTCTGGGATGTCCTGATTGTGCGACAGCTTTGATAACAATCAAACAGTTGACTAGCATTGAGGTCTAACCTGCTTGCTGAGATACTCTCCCTGATAATCAACCGTTTAAAAAATGGCATGTGATTAGAAGCCTTTCTTAGCATTTCTGTCTCCTATCCTTTGAAAGTAGCACACTAGGTCAAAAATACAATTAAGGTACTTGAATCAGTAGTGTGGTAGATTTAAAGGCAGTGATAAGCTTTTTTTTACTGACTTCCCAGCTGAATTATAATGAAAGCCTGCTTTACTATTCATTTGTGAATAATTGTAACAGGAAGCAATGAAGTCGACCTCTCTTTGAAAACAGTTATTTTTTATTGGCGTGTTGTTGAAGTGAAAGCACACGCACACACACAGATGCTACATGTACGAAAAATAAATTTCAACAAAAATTAATAGTTCCATATATTTAATATGTCAAGACTAACTGGAACATATTTGGTATCCATACTGAATTCAGTAAACACAGAAAGTATTCCCAGTGGACCTACATTAGGAGGAGGATGCTGGCTAAGGCCATTTCTGCATGGGGCAAGGGAATCGCCCCGCGCCGGATCTTCTGGCTCCCCAGTCTGGTCCAGACTGCTCTGGAGCAGTGCGTGCTCATCACTCCACACTGCTCCAGCGTTGAAAATGGCAGCTTCCGACTGTTTGAGGGTCTCGACCAACTGCTGAAGCTCACCAGCCTAAATCCTGTCCCCAGCATATCTCAGGCTCGCATTGGTGTGAGCCTGAGAATCTGCACAAGGGAGCAGGCTCGCAGTGGCACGCTCCGTGCTTTTGAAAGACCTGATTTTTCTGGTCTTTCAAAAGCATGCTAGACAACCACTTGGGGTCGTTCCAGAGAGGGCTGAGGTGCAGATCTACATTAAGTAGTCCGGACCCAGTCCGCTCCCAGGTGCAGACGTCCTCCCTGGAGGACGGACTGCACCATTTCAAATACTCTGTGCGGAAATGGCCTAAGATTCTAAAAGAAGTGATCTAACAGTGGCATTTTCATATCACATAGTTGTAAAGCTGTGATTCCACTTTGATTGCCATACTTCCATTCCATAGAATTCTGGAATTTGCAGTATAGGAAGGAGTATTTAGAATTTTCTTCCAGAGAGCAAACTACATAGGTTTCCAAAGAATTTTGCCTTAGCTGCCATATTGGAATCATGGTGCTATAATTGTTTCATGGAATAGGACCCCTGATATTCATGGAACAAACAGAAGCATTGAAACAATTATAGTTAACTCTAGTGTCTCACCAAACTACAAAACTCAGGATTTCACAGGATGCAGCCATGACAGTTAAAGTAGAATCACAGTGCTATAAATGTGTAGTGTGAAAGGGGTCCAGGCTTTACTTTCCAATACTTAACCAAGCATAGTTCAAAAAGGACCTGTTTCTCTTCCATACAGCCTTCAGGCAATGTGGTCATTCAGATCTCCTAGAGAAGTTCAGAGCTCTGTTTTGTTTGTTTAATAACTTTCACAATCGCAATACCCATGCTGGCTGAGGGATTCTGGAAACTGTATTGCAAAAAAGCAACCATTCCAAACTCTGATCACACTAGTGACAGTTATTTTGCCTGCAAGTAGGAGTGTAGTGAAGTCCAATCTCCCAGGATTGAAGTGCCAGGCCTTTTGAATAGCTGTGACACAGCTGTCATCTACTACCTCCCTCAGGCTTCCCTTTTCCCTCTGAAAAGTGATTTCAGTTCTGAAAAGGGATTTCTAATTCTGACAGTACTGGAAAGAGGAATACATTTTCCCAGTGACAATATATATTGTATTCTGCTATCTCTCTTGTAGTACAAAGTAATTGGGGGATAACTTGATCTTCAACCAATAGTTAAGGCCATTGGAAAGACATGAATGTCAGATAGATCTGTACAAAATGCCTGCTCCTTGTAAAAACAACATCTAGTGAAACCAATTTGTTGATCCACATCAACACAGCTGCTTGCTTGGGTATGTGTCCTATTCTTTGTGGGTGTGACTATGGAGAGTGTCAGGACCACCATTTGCACTTCAAAATACAACACTACACCCTTGCCTATCGGCTATGGTGTACACACAGTCATCCAGCTCTTGAAGATCCTATCTTCTATTTTTCCTGTCAAAGTGAAAGGTGGACAATATGATCAGGGCCTTTATATGATAACACTTGTATATGTTTATTGTTATGATCTCAGCAGCATTCTTTTAATATAGAGAACTTATGGATAGAGACACAGACAGTTAAATATACCTACCCTGTAGCATTATCCTTATATTCCAAGTAATTGGAACCAAGTTGCTAAGTAGATCAAATACCTACCAGATCTTACTGGATTTAAGGAATTTAACTCCTACCCATATGAACCATCCCTATAAAGTAGGAAAGAATATTCCAAGTGATTGGTACCAAGTTGCTGAGTAGATCAAATAATACCAGATCATATTGGATTTAAGGAATTTAGAAACTCAGTATATCTCCAATACTGTAATCATGATGATGGTAAAGAGGAGGAGGAGGAGGATTAAAACAGAAGGAGGAAGAAGCAGCATCAACACCAGAATCAGCAACCATGATTGTACAATATGGAACTGTATCAATGCCTACACTTGGTCATTCTTGTAGATTGCATAGTATTGCATTATTCTACCACTGTATGACTTACACATTTGGTAGATATATTTAAATTGAATAAACAAGTGCATTCAGTAATCACACACTGAAGAAATTATATACAATGTTTTCATTGGAAATTGTATTCAGTGTTCACATGTCATGGAGCCAATTGCTCCTATCCATATGAGCCATCCCCCTACGGTAGGAAAGAAAAAATAAAACTTTAGTAGACAGATAATTGCTGGAGGAAAATAGAGATGGTGAAAAGGGTGGTCTCCATTTCTTTTATTTTTTTTTTCCTGGTAGAATTTTAATTCAGGAATGGATAACCTGTGGTCCTCCAAATGTAGTTGGACTGCTGTTCTCATCATCCCTCACCATTGCCCCTGCTGGCTAAGACTGATAGGAATTGTAACCCAAAAACATCTGGACCATAATTCTTATCATCCCTCACCACTGGCTTTGCTGGCTAGGGTTGCATGCACTTACTTTAATAGCATTAAGACAGGCAGACATTCAACAGGGCTGGCTTTTCTCAATGAATAATATTGACTCTAGCTGTGCTGAGGAAACCAGTAGCAAAAAGTATAGATTCTTTCTTTCCTTTCTTCCCTCTTTCTTTCTTTCTTTCTTTCTTTCTTTCTTTCTTTCTTTCTTTCTTTCTTTCTTTCTTTCTTTCCTTCCTTCCTTCCTTCCTTCCTTCCTTCCTTCCTTCCTTCTTTCTCTTCCTCCCAAATCCTTATTTAATTTTATTCTCACTACGAGGCTTCTGAAGAAGAGAAAACTCAGAGATAGTGACTTGCTTAAGGCCATTTACAGAGCTTCAGGGCTAAGCAGGGATATCAGTAGCATTATATTTCATTATTTCTTCTGGGAGGATTTATGGAAGAAGAAGCTGTTAAAATAAATCACAGGGGAAAAAAAACGAGTAAAAACTCATATAAGATTCAGGAGTCCATACCACTTCTTTCTGAGAATGTTGATATTACAAGTGCTCTGACATCCAGGCATCATTGTGTGTAACCTTAAAAGTGCATTGTCATGAGAATAAGTTTTCAGTTTTTATCAGAAGCAAGGAATACGCTACCTCCTGATGTTAGTCTAATATGATACATTTTGCTTCAAAATGTCATATTTCACCAGAAAATCTCCTGTTCTACAGAACTCTGTTTGAGTCCTTAATTTTGCATTCATATTTGTTGGAGTTTTCTCATTTTTGTCTCCTTTTCTTTGTCCTGTAGCCATATTTTCAAGCTGTTTTCCACTCACTCAGCTTATGCATCTTTGAATAAATCATGTTCCTCAGAGATTGGATGGGCTTTCTTTGCTGAAAGATGTAAAATAATTCAAGCTCAGAAGGAAATAAGAGATATAATTAGAATCTTAGTTGTATTCACTTATTGGAACAGGATGGTGCAGAGAAGAATCCCATTAGCTGTTGTATAAAGTGGGACACCATCAAACCAGAATTTATCCCGGTTACAAAGTGATTTTTGAAATCTTTTCTTTGGTGAGCTTTGTTGAGAAACAAAGGAAGTAGTGATACAGAACTCTTGCAAAAGCTGCCATCGCCACCCCCACATATTGTTGGACTAAAACTTAAGGGGAGAAAAAGAAATGGAGAGGGAGCAAAACAAAGCAGACCAACCTGCATTGCAACGAGAGTTTTGAAGAGCAGATTTTCATCACAACAGGCTCTGTAGTGCGACCTCCCAAAAAGCAGGTGCCTGGGTTGATTCATTTCTAGTAGTTTTCTTTTTCTTCTTTCTCTCTGAAGGTACCTTTCCATTCACAGAATTATGTGACAATTGTGTATTAGTAAATTGTGATTGCATACCTAAATGAGCAAATGTGTGGAATGCACAGATGCCATTTGTGATGCACATCTGCACTTGCAACACATAATTAACCCACATGTGTGATATACAAGGACTCTACATGCACAGTAGCAGCACATACAGAACTCTACATCCCCAATCTTCCAGTGAACCAAAACTTCTGCACTGGATAAAATTGTCCAACTGCTTCTGTAGGAGAACTTATGCATGGATAAGTTGCTAACAGGATGCCAGCACACCCTACAAAGGAATCAGGGTATTTTGAATAAAGTTTTTTTTTCCTGCCCCAAAACATGTTTTCTGCACAGAAAAAAAAATGTATTGATGTGCAAATGAATTACATCTAACTAAGTCCTGAAGAGCAAACATATTCAGGGGTAGCCTGAAAATTTAAAATCTATAAAACAGCTATACCATTATTAGGCCAACTAAAATGCACAGAACACATCATGTAAGTTTTCAACGTTTCGCTGACTTATTCATCAGGCAAAGATGATAAAAATTAGGAGAAAAAAGATTAAGATGTTAGAGTTACCAGCTTACGTTCTCTTTCAGATGTTACTTTTGTTGTCAGTTAAGATGGTCTAGATGGATGTCAGCGCAGGCAGAGGTCACTCCGCTTCCTGGTTACGTGGGGACAAAGGGCAGTAAAAGACAGGTAATATAATTTCAACTTCATTAGTAACAGTAACTTCCCTTGAGATCCAGGCAATCCCTTTCTTTGCCCTTTTCTTAGACAGAGAACATCGATTTTCTTAAGAACTCTCTGCACTGTGACGTGTTCAAAACTTGCCAATTGTCATCTAAATGAAAATTTTACCTTTGTTGTAGGTAAAAACCTCAAAGAGTTAAAGCTCAGTCCTTTAGCTCCCTCTTGTTAAAATCCCCCCCCCCATTGTGGCAAAATTCAGTACTTTCAAATCCAGGAAACATATTTTGGGGTCGCTATGTAGACTGTGGAGCAAAATAAAACAAAATCAAATTTTAGTTGGCTCAATAAAGATATCACTGTTTTGTTGATTTGGGATTTTGTTGTATTTTGTTGAACATCAAAGAATTTAGATGCTTGCCTCCTTGTCTTGAATTCTGAGTGCAACAAATCAGATTGTTATTGTTGCAATAACTAGAGAGCTGGACTTTCAGACACATACTGCCCTCACTAAATGTTTGACCTGAAAGTAGTAGCAATCAACTATGGGAACTTTGATAAGAATTAATTTTCATTTTTTTTCTTGAGTTTATATTCAGTCATAATCATTCATGCCCTCTGGAATTAAAAATGGATTTTTATGTTTCTTCACAGATATTGGGAAGCATAACTAATATATGAAATTCACTGCCAGATATTTTCAGGAAAGGCATAATGTTAATGCAAATGATTATAGTTTTTACCCCCAGTTATAAGACTTCTGATAGTTTTAATAATCAAACTAAGAATGAATGAATCCTGCCTGTGCTATAGCAGCTGTTTCTTTCTTACCCCAACAGAGAAAGAGAGAGAGAGAGAGAAATAGATTTGTATTGGATGTCAAATAGGCAGAAACATATTTACACATACATTTAACATACATCAAGGCCCCCTACAATCTTGATCTAAGAAAGCAGAAATAACAGCTGATAGGGACTCTTGGTGCAGCCTTGCTGTCGGTTTGCAAGTGTATGAATATATTCGACATCATTCTACCTTCTTTTTCATCATTCTCTGGTCTCTGCAGGCCTGGGGTTCTATTGCAAAATGGTCTCTTCACTGAAAGTCACTCTGAGCTCCCAAATGAAATTGTGTAGTGACCGCTAAGGTATTACACCTGAAAGAATCAAAGAATGCATCTCACACATTTTTTTCCTGTTAAATATGGAATGCTTTCCCACAGGAGGTGGGGGTTGGCCAAAGTGCAACATAATGAAATACAAGAGCAAAAACACAAGCAGGCCAGGCCTTAAGGCCATTTCTGCACTGCACTGTTATAGTGTTATTATTATTCCACTTTCAACATCCTGTGGAATCCTGGAGTTTGCAGTTTAGGAGGGGCCTTTAGAATTCTCAGACAGAGAGCTCTTTGGCAGCAGTAAACTACAAATCCTAGAATTCCACAGGACGTTGACACTGGAATAATAGCACTGTAACAATGTAGGGTGGAAATGGTGTAAATCTTAGAATCATAGAATCATAGAAATGTAGAGTTGGAAGAGACCACACGGGCCATCCAGTCCAACCTCCTGCCTTGTAGGAACACCCTCAAAGCACTCCCAACAGATGGCCATCTAGCCTCTGCTTAAAAACCTCCAAGGAAGGAGACTCCACCACACTCCGAGGCAGCAGATTCCACTGCCGGACAGCCCTGACTGTCAGGAAGTTCTTCCTGAGGTTCAGGTGGAATCTCCTTTCCTGCAGCTTGAATCCATTGCTCCTTGTTCTGGTCTCTGGAGCAGCAGAAAACAAGCCCTCTCCTTTCTCTACATAGCATCCCTTCAAATATTTAAACATGGCTATCATGTCCCCTCTTGACCTTCTCTTCTGCAGACTAAACGTCCCCAGCTCTCTAAGTCTATCCTCATAGGGCATGGCTCCCAGGCCCCTCACCATTTTGGTCGCCCTCCTCTGGACTTGCTCCAGCTTGACCATGTCCTTCTTGAATTGGGGTGCCCAGAACTGGACACAGTATTCAAGATGAGGTCTAACCAAAGCAGAGTAGAGTGGTACCAGTACCTCCCTCGATCTAGACACCATACTCCTGTTGATGCAGCCGAGAATTGCATTGGCTTTCTCATGTTCAGCTTGTGGTCTATGAAGACTCCTCGATCCCTTTCACACGTACTGCTATCCAGCCACGTGTCCCCCATCCTATATTTCTGTATTCCATTTTTTCTACCTCAGTGTAGGACCTTATACTTCTCTCTGTTGAATTTCATTTTGTTAGCCTTGGCCCAGCTCTCCAATCTATCCAGGTCCTTTTGAATTTTGATCCTGTCCTCTGGCGTATTAGCAACCCCTCCAATTTGGTGTATTCTGCAAATTTGATGAGCATTCTATTCCTTCACCCAAGTCGTTGATAAAAATATTGAACAGCACTGGGCCCAGGACAGAACCCTGTGGCACCCCGCTAGTCACTCCTCTCCAGGATGAAAAGCAGCCATTCGTGATCACTCTTTGGGTTCGGTCGGTCAACCAATTACAAATCCAACTAACAGTAGCCCTGTCCAGCCCACATTTTCCCAGCTTCATTGCAAGAATGTCATGGGGAACTTTGTCAAAGGCCTTACTGAAATCGAGATATGCTACATCCACAGCATTCCCTTCATCTATCAAGCTAGTAACTCTATCATAAAAAGAGATAAGATTAGTCTGGCATGACTTATTTTTGAGAAATCCATCTTGACTTCTTGTGATTACTGTGTTCCTTTCTAAGTGATTAGAAACTGACTGCTTAATGATCTGCTCCAGGATCTTTCCGTGTACTGATGTCTTGCTGACTGGGTGATAATTATTTGGGTCCTCTTTTTTTCCCTTCTTGAAGATGGGGACAACATTTGCTCTCTTCCAGTCTGCTGGAACTTCTCCTGTCCTCCAAGATTTCTCAAAGATTATAGCAAGCGGTTCCGAGATGACCTCTGTCAGCTCTTTTAATATCCTAGGATGCAATTCATCTGGCCCTGGAGACTTGAATTCATCCAGTGTGGCCAGGTATTCCTGTACCACCTCTCTACCTATTATGTGCCTCATTTCCCCTGCTTGCTCACCTGCTCCCCAACCGCCAGGTTGAGCACTTGTATCCTTCTGGGGAAAAACTGAGGCAAAGAAGGTGTTAAGTAGTTCTGCCTTTTCTCTTTCCCCTGTGAGTAATTCACCATCTTCTCTGCGCAGCGACTCTATCGTCTCCTTCTTTTTCCTTTTGCTGCAGACGTATTGAAAAAAGCCCTTTTTATTGTTTTTAATGTCTCTGGCCAGCCTAAGTTCATTCTGTGCTTTAGCCTTCCTGACCTCCTCCCTACATCTCCTGGCTACCTCCTTAAATTCTTCTTTGGTGTTTTTTTCTTCCATTTTCTATACATGTTTCTCTTAATACTTAGCTCAGCTGAGAGTTCTTTAGTCAACCATTCTGGTTTCTTCAGATGCCTTCCATTTTTCCTTCTTATTGGCACAGTTTTAGACTGTGCCTTCAGTATCTTCTTTTTAAGGAACTCCAATGCCTCCTGAACTCCTTTCCCTTTCACTGTTCTTGACCACGGAATTCCAGCCAGCAGCTCCCTAAGTTTACAGAAGTCTGCTTTTTTAAAATCTAAGATGAGTGTTTGGCTACCCTTACCTTCTCCTTCCCACTGGATGCCAAATTCCAATAGGGCGTGGTCACTCCCCCCTAAAGATCCAACCACTTCTACCTCATTATTTTAGTTCCACCAAAAGCAGAGCCATTGAAACCGCTGAATTACCAACATGTTGATGCACTATTCAACAAAGCCTATATCTCCTTATATGAACTTGCCCAAATTGTAAGATTCTTGGAGGAGGTCTTTCTCTTGGGCAACTTCTGCACTAGGCTGTTATAGCGCTATGATTGCACTTTCAACCTCCTATGGAATCCTGGGGTTTGCAGTTTTGGGAGGGGCTGGCTGGCCTCTCCCAAAACTGCAAACTCCAGGATTCCATAGGTGGTTGAAAGTGGAATCATAGAGCTATAATAGCCTAATGCGGAAGTGGGCTGGGTCCCACCACCTTTACAGGTAAGTTTGGTGAGGACGTGAGAGAGAAGCTTCTCAAGGACTGCTGCTAGGCCGTGGAACTCTCTGCCACAGGAGACTAAGCATACCTCCTCCTTGCTTTCCTTGTGCTGACAGGCATTTGAACAGGCATTTGCAGAAAGGCCTTTTATTGTTATTGTCTTGTTAAAAAAATTTTTTTGTTTGAAAGAACAGATGTTTAAATATGGTAGTTCAATTTATTTAAATGTTTTGTTATTGAGATTTCACTTATGCACCTTGTTTTGATTTGTTTTGTGAGCTACCCTGAGTCTCATTCAGGAGAAAACCTGGATAAAAATAAAATAAGTTTGCAATCTTGTCCTTTATCTCAGGCAGCAAAAAGTCTTGAGCTGGCTCTAGAAAGGCAGAGGAAGATAATGCATCTAATAAGTTCAGTCTAGGAGTTACCTTTGGCCAGCTCTTGTTTTCCCAGTAGATACAGCAAGACCACAAATCCAGCATATGTAATTAGTCGTGCAGTCTGATCATCCAAAGGACCCTTTGCTTTATGATGAATACCCACCTTCATCTGTCTTTGCAGACAAACTGAGGACCCTTTTGTTGGTGTAACCTGTAATCTCAGACAAAGCACTTGATTACAGAAAACCTAATGATGTCCAAATGTAGGACAATAGATATTGTGGCTCCCCTTTCAGTAAAGAAACAAAAGACAGAACATAAATAAAACATAAGGCAGCAGCATTGGCAGCTTTTGTGGGGAAAGAATTGGAAACGAAAATCCAGTAGGTATTAATTATATTTCAGGTCTTGAAATACAACTGTGAGGAATCTGAATGCTGCTGCATAAATATGAATTCAGCCTCAGCTCGTTTGCTGACCTTTGGAATGTCTGAAGTGCCCATGTTTATGCTCAGTGCCAACCTTGGCTCTGTGTTAAGGCCACTGTTGTGTTTTCAATTGTCACATTGTCCAATAAGTGTTTAGGCTATCTAAATCATAGCGCACTGTTTGAACATTTTAAACTTTTTGAATTGTTTAGGATTTTTTTTTATTTGTTTGCTTTCTTCCCTGAGATCTTTTGATCTCATGTAGGATGGGTTAGAAATTTTTGAATGAATGAATGATGTTCCATAGCAGCCTATACAGGAATCTTTTTTGAGTCTCTATTCTGTCTTTTGTCTAAAAGAAATTTGGAGAAATCTATTTCTTTCCCCAGCAGACCTTTTGGGTGGGAATGGTAGATGGGGATAAAGCCTAATTTTAACAGCATAACAGTCCTGTGGCAGGACCCCCCTGTTTTTTTCCAGAATTGGAATTTTCTGTAGTTGTTTCAGCTTCTTTGTTTTCTTTCGGAGGAGGATCCAAGCTATGTGAGGCGCACAGTGATTTCAGAGAACTGAACAATAATGTTAGACAGCATTCAGATGTTATCTCTAGAATGGCTATCAGCAGCCTACCAACTGCCCATAAGCTTCTCCCAAATAGGAGGAACAACGTTAGCCACTGATCTGCAGTGTTATCATTATGGCACAATCCATAGCAAGCTAAATACATTAAAAGCTCAGTGAAATCTGTGGAACACATCCTTAAGCCTTTTCATCCTATTGATTTCTGTGGGCCTTAACTGTACTTAGCATTTGCTGGATTGTTCTGTTAATCTTCTGCAGCCAAAGCTGACTTTGGAGACGATGTGTTTTGTGTCCTTATTTAAAAATGAATTAAAAAAATAGCATGCTACACCAAATCTGGGGCTGCACTACCTTCATTCTACGTTTTCAACCACCAGCAGTAATTCATATGAAGATTAGAAAGCACTTTGAATAAGAAGTACTGGAAGAAAAAGGCTGTGTGAGTAGAAATACCATTGACTTTAGAGCACAGTGCTAACTCATGAAGTTGCAGAGGGCCAGCTGAGCTGGCACCAGACTTAGCCAAGGCTGTGTTGAATTCAACCCCCTCTCAGATTAAGAACAGTGGGAATTACTTAATCCTATCCTAATCCAACCTTCTGCTGGCACGGTGGCTTTGTCCCTTGGTTGAGGAAGTACAGGTTGTAACTTAGCTACTTCCTTTCTCCTCTTCTTCTCTGCCTCCTTTTTGTGCTTCTGCTAGCTAATCTCAGCAGATCCTTCTGATGGCTTACTTCTGAGATCAGTTTACAGAAGGAGGGTTATGCTGTTCAACCAACAGAAAGGCCATTCCACCTGACATAACAGGCTATTCCTAACCCTGTACACCTGCACATTGTTTATTTGGGATCATACTGCCTATTCGCATCAAGCACATAGCACCAGCAAGCTGTTTATATCACATCTTCCTATAAAGCCAGGCCTACTAATTCTGTTATTGAATAAGTGCTGTTTCTACTAGGATGATTGGCTATCAGCAGCTTCCAAAGTTCCCAAGGGCTTCTTTTAGTTGTAGTTAGAGAAAAATGATGAGTGTTGATCCCTCCTCTGTCTTCAATCAAATCATTAGATTAATGAAACATACATTGTTATTGTTGTGTGCCCTCAAGTCTCTAAAGCAAACCTAGTACAGGGTATTCTGGGGCTCAGTGTAATGCATCCAAGGTCACCAAGTGGGTTTCCATGGTCAAATGGGGAATCCAACCCTGGTCTCCCGGGTTGTAGTCCAATGCTCAAACCACTAGACCATTCTGGGTCTCAAAATGCAAATACGTCAGGTTGAAAGTGGAATCATAGCGCTATAACAGCCTAGTGCGGAAGTGGCCCTGGGTCCCGCCACCTTCACAGGTAAGTTTGGTGAGGACATGAGAGAGAAGCTTCTCAAGGACTGCTCCTAGGCTGTGGAACTCTCTGCCACAGGAGACGGAGCATACCTCCTCCTTGCTTTCCTTGTGCTGATAGGCATTTGAACAGGCAAATATGTAACCATGATATTTTACTGTTACCTTCAGAGAGAGGTATTTTGTTTAATAATTTACAGTGCTATCCTGACTCTGGCCATTTCTGCCCTACATTGTTATAGTGCTATTATTCCACTTTCAAGATCCAGTGGAATCCTGGGTTTTGCAGTTTAGGGAGGGGCCTTTACAATCCTCAGCCAGGGAGCTCTTGGGCCTCAGTAGGAGGAGACTTGTTCAGTGAAAATGATCAGTGAAGGTGAAAATGTTCACAGAAGTGGACATCAACTTTTACTCCAGCCCAGTACAAAATAGAAAGGCTGCTACTGATGGTGAGAAAGGCCTTAAATAAACTTATTATATCTGTATCGAAACAGCTACCAGATGAATAAATTATTATGCTTGTGTCTATCAGCTTCAATTTGTACAACTAGCCCTGCTGATTTTTCATTTAAAGCACTGCCCAACTAATTTACTATTGAACTAAAAGCACCCTCTTAGCTTTAGTCCATTTCCTCACTAGACCATTATAGCGCTATGATTCCACTTTCAATATCTGATGAAATCCTGGGGTTTGCAGTTTCGGAAACTGCAAACCCCAGGAGTCCATCGGATGTTGACAGTGGAATCACAGCGCTATAACGGTCTAGTGTGGAAATGGACTAAAGCTAAGAGGGTGCTTTTAGTTCAATAGTAACTAAATAGTAACTAACAGCCTTGGGAATGTTACTAGCCTGGGGCCTTGTTATGTTAAAAGGGACAGAGGGAAAAGAAACTTGTCACCATTGACATCATCATCATCATCATCTAACTGATTAGTGAAATTCCTGGCAGAAGAAAAGTCACTTGCACAAGGTACATTAATGCCCCCCTCCCAAGAGGGAATGTTTTCCTCTTTTGTACCAGCACAAATAAGCATTTCCATTCATTTCAGTCTCTCTCCACCAACTTCCATTTTAGAAGCAAAAGCTCCATAGTTACACAATCAGACAAACATATATTTGTGGCTGATAAGGTTCTTTTTATATCTATATTGGAAGGCATTTATTTGCTTCTCCTTTTCCTTGTTTTTTTTTTTAATGGACATGAAAGATTGTTGATTAAATGTAATAACAGTAATAATGGAGTGGACTGAAGGCAGAGTTTGCTTAGAAGCTATTTCTGCAAATTCCAATTTAATCTTTCCCTGGTAGTACTACTTCATTGTAACTCTGTTTGGTAGCCAATTTTACAGAAAGAGTCTGTGTCACCGTGGATGAAGGCAGACTTCAGAAGAACAGTTTTTATAAAAATGATCACCAATAATGTACACTGTACCCTTATGCTATCGGGAAGAAAAACAAACAAACGAATACTTGGACAAATAATACTTATTGTGTTTACTTTACATCCAGTATGCAAAGATAGATATTCCAGGGGTAAATCCTTCTTATTAACGTTCTTCACTTTTTCTCATATATTTCTTACCTAACTTCAGAGTTTGCTTCTTTAATATAGAGCATCTTATCTACCCCTTTTAATCAATTATTTCAAAACCATTTTCAAAAATGGAACAGCAGGTAAAACAACAATAAATCTGTTCAAAACACCAGCAGATCAAACCATAATTATTTTTATTACATTCAGCTATATCTCATTTTAACTCCAATAGGTACAAGCCAGTCTACATGACTCTTTCCTTTCTTCATTTCATCCTCATAAAAGCCCTGTGAGGTGGGCCAAGCTGAGGGAAGGTGTAAGTACGGCCAGCAGCTCTCTCCCAGGGTCAACAATTTATTAATTTATCACATCAAATTGATATCTCCACATAGCTAATATTAGAAATCATTCCATGTGTCTGACAGGGTCACTGAAAGTGCACGCAGGCAGGAAGTTAAAACTTTGGTCAAGCCAAAGGTGACTCAGACTAAATCTGTCATGGGCCAGGGATTCCTGGAAGACATTCTGGCCATCAAACAGACAAAAGGGCCCTTTTGCACTGATATGGCAGCTCAGTAGAATCACAATCAGCCTGCTGAATGTAGGCAATTTCACTCTACCTGGGCCTTTTGTCGCATTTGGGCAGTATCATTCACAAAGGACTGAGAAAACATTCAGCCGGAGATGTTTGTCATTGAAGGTCTTTGATCTAGCCTCCTGTACTATTGTTCTCCCAGGGAGAGAACTAGCCCTCCAGGTATATTTTTTCTATAAAAACCCCATGTTTTTATCTGTTCGTGGGTTCATTCACATTTTCCTCCTGAATCCCTGTCAGTTTGTCTTGCCTCACCCCCCCTTCCCCCATTTTGAGTTTCATCGCTTTGAATCTCCAGTTTTTCAACATTGGCTCCCTTGGGCATTAAATCAAGGTAAAGTATTGCCTCTGAACACCCCAAACAAAATCCCTATCAATTTTCCTTACTTTCTTTTTCTTTAGCTCTTGAATGAATGTGTGAGGGTGTTTGTTGTTGGTTGCTTTAATTACTGAGGATTTAATAAAATCTTTAAACTGAACAACCTGCCTAGTTCTTGGCATGGCCTGACTCTGTAAAATCTGGGTTACAAGGTCCTGCAAAGTTACCCTGCCTCTCGTATAGCTAAAACAGTGCTCTGAGCTGATTTTCCCCACAATTTTGACAGATTTTGGGAATCCCTTAAGGGAGCCCCCTAGCAAGCAGGGTAACAAAGGAGTGGGAGAGAGAGTGGTACAAAGCTCCCAGTAAATTTCACAGCTCAGTTGACACTTGAACCTCCCAACTCCCAGTCCACCATTGTAACTAGTATATTACACTGGTTTTCAGATTAAAAGTCAGGGGACTTTAAAAAGATACTAAATACCTAGGAATTTGTAGGTGATCTGGGTTCTCCATTGTTTTAAAAGATAGAAAAGTTTGTGCCAAATGTATGTATCCCTCCCTCAGGAACTATTGCTAAGAAAGCACTATTCCTTCTGATAAACTGGGATAGAGAAAGTATGTGTTCCCAAGGCCATTTTTCAGACCTCAAGGGCATCTGTCATCCCACAAATTGGGGAGATGGGGCTGTGAGGAACAGTTCTCTCAGGTCCCTTGGTTCCAGTGGAGCCTGCAATCCCCAACAGTTGTCCAACCCTGTTGTAACCTGACCTCTAATAGAGATAGTTTTTAGAGAAAGGAATCATATGGTGAACTTACTCTAAGAACCAGGTTGAATAGGAGAAAGTGTTCCTTTCAGTGTTTGGGCCCTGAACCTTTTTTAACGAATCCACCTCCCATCCCACTCCTAATCTGATGTTATGGAGATATGGGGCATTTGATCTTTGTGAATTCCACCAGAAAAAGTCCCAGCCTACACTCTTTGGATTATCATGCAGATTGGATCTTAGACCAGCACATATTTCACCCTTTCCAAAATGGTATGGCATCATTCTCAGCAGCTGAAGCACATTTTCTGAGAGAAAAATGAACAATTAATATGTATATGTAGTTTGGATAAAATATGCAAAATAATAAACAAATGGAACAGACCTAGATGACAAGGTTAAAAGACAGTAACAAGAGCTACATCAGCAACAGATGAAAGTCTCATATTCCAGAAACAGACTAGCTTGTATCAGAACTTGGATAAGCTACTTGAACTCCTAATCAGAGAAACCCACTGTGAGCCAGGTGAAATGGCCATGTTGACTAAGGCCGTTTCCGCACGGTGATCCCTGCACCCCAGCGCCGAAGAAGGTAAGGTGTGGAAAAGGCCTAAAAGATTTTGGGAGTTAAAGCCACAAAAAGTAATGGTTTCAAGTTCTAATTCCTTCCCTTGGATTATTGTGAGTTGTATAGACTTGTGATGCACTGTTTGTTTCACACTGTTTAAGGAAAGCTGGCTTTTTTTTTTTTTTTGCAATCAGATTGTGAATTACCTTTATAGTCAACTTTGCAAATGGGGAGTCTACACAACAATCATGGCCCTCCCCCATGAACTATGTCTAGGCATCTGTTAATATTCCATAAGACATAAGACTAAGGCAGATAAACATCAAGATTCAATTACTCATTTGGTTTCAAAACTAAAAATTCACCACATACAGCCTCATGTAGCTATATAATATTCTATGGCAACTCATGAGACTGAGGCTGGGATTACATGTCCTTCCATTTCTCTCATCTGAGTTACTATACATCTATAATCAACTGCACAAAAGTTCAGACTAAAAGCAATTACTTAGTAGATGTGGGACACTGAGCCTACAAGTTAAGCAATTAACACACAGCCTGCCATGCTAGTTTTTTTTTCTTCAATTTTTACTTGCATGTTTATATGCTGTTATTAAAACATGTGGAATAAGAAAGCATTTACTTACCTGAAAACCAACTAGTAGAATCCAGTTTATATTTTACATTCCTTCACTGCCATTTTGCCCAGTGGAAAAGGAAAGGGGTAATCTTGCATTTATACACACACATCTCAGAGAAAGCAGGTTGCTTGCTCATTATAACTGCTGAGATGTACAACTCTGTAGCCTATTTCCATTTATACTCAAGAGGGCTATGACACTAGAAGGCAACAATCCAGTTGACCATTTAGGAGCCTTGGAGATGTTATGTCCAAGGCCCTTTTCGCACAGCATTTTCCATGTGAAAGAGGGACTGGAGCATTGCGCAATTGTGAGGAGCGATCTGCACGACACACTCACAATCGCGTGACACTCGAGGGGCTGGCAGGGGCCAATTCATGCACCTTTTCATTTTTGGCTAGAAGCTGAAAATGGTATTTGATCACACATTGCTCCCAGGCCCCTCACGCACTTACCTGATGTGCGGAGCCTCCGGAACCACCCCGTTTGCTCTTCCTGCCCCAGCACAGCCTGGGAAACTCCCAGGCTGCACTGTGGAAGGAAGAGGTGGGGCTCTCGCACAAACAGGCAGCTCGTGTGGAGCCGAAGAACCCCGGATGCAAGAGCCTCTTGCCGGAGGCTGCTCACGTGATCCCCGCACCCTGGTGCCAGAAGAAGGTAAAGTGCGGAAAGGGCCAAAGATTTGTGATTCCTTGGTACTCTGCTATTGATGTTGGAAGGGAAGTACCTGAGTGACTCTGAAGAGCTTCCTGTTCTGTCCGAGCACAATGTCTCAATCAGGGTAAACACTGCATATGAAGAAGATAGTTTGGAATCGGGTGGTGGTGGTGGTATTTCAGTTCAGTGCATTTTTGAGAAGAACTGACCAAAATTCCCACCCTTTTCTTCACATTCAGGATAGAAAGAACTTGATATTTAAAAAAAAAAAGAATGTAGGAAAAAACAAAATTTACAGATTCATCCATCCAAGGCCAGGGTTTTGAGCATTTAACTCATACAATTTTGGTTTTGAATCTATGGGTGTTCAGTGACATTAGGGCTAAATTCAGGTTGCCATCTCTTTCTTTTATTTTCCTAAGAGACCCCTCCCCTTTTTTTCCAAGAAACGTCTCATCTTTAACAGTTATATGGCAGAGAAGTATAGCATGATCATCTCTTTTCAGCAAATAGCTTTACCTATTCAATTTGACTGGCACAGACAAGGATGAATTTCATTTCAGCTGGATATAGCAGGCGACATATCTTTAGAACAGGTGAAAAACAATATAGTCCTCTCCATGACAGGAACAGTTGTACCTGTTGAGCGTGGCAAGAACAGATGGTGTAGAATTAGATTTCAGCTTGGCTTTGAATTTGTTATTGTGTGCCTTCAAGTCATTTCCAACTTATGGCAACCCTAAGGCAAATGTATCATGGGGTTTTCTTGGCAAGATTTGATCAGAGAGGGTTTGCCTTTGCGTTTCTCTGAGGCAGAGAGAGTGTGGGTTGCCCAAGTTTACCCAATGGGTTTCCATGGCTGAGAAGGGATTCAAACCCTGGTGTCCAGAGCCATAGTACAACACCAAAACTTACACCATATTTATTCTCTTTGGTTTTGAATAATTTACTCAAATTTCTTTATATCTAGGATGGAAAGATATCCTTATTCTTAATAAGTATATTATTCTTTGATCATTTTTTTTTCTTGGGGAAAGGAATGAGTAATTTTAGCAACTTTCTTCTTGCTGTGAGATAGTCTTTCAAAACTGTGCAGCTTTTGAAAACTCTTCGTAGTTTGGGACTTATTCTGCACAAGATTTGCAGGTATTTTTATGCCCCAAAACAAACACATGTAGATTTTGCATAGAAGAAGTCCCAAACTGCAAAGATTCCCATAAGTCCAGGATTCGTTGTCAGTAGGATTTTTCTTGACAATCAGGAGATACATTTTTGACCATTTTCCAAATATTTAAAAATATCCTTCCTATCTTTAATCCCTAGGCACAAAGGCTGCATGTATCAGCCACACCCTAGCCCATATGCCACCCTATCCCAAACCCCAATATCTCCCTGTGCTCACTCTACCCTTCTAATTGTGAGTGTTCCAGAACTGAATGAGAAATATTATTATCCCACCTTGTAGATGCTGCCCTGAGAAGTATAATTCTTTATATTGAATATAGTGAGCCATAGAGGTCTACTGGAGGGACATGTAGGCAGCTGAAACAGATCAAAGGTTAAAATTAGCACTGGTTCCTGTCACGTGTCCAAGGTGAATCTCAGAAATGGTTCACACAGACCATTTAAATGGACTTTCAGCAATAATAGCGCCAACAGGAGACGAGAGGTCTCTGGGATCAAATTAACATTTCAAATAGCCAGGAATGTTATGCCTGCGTCCCCAGATGAGATAACAATCTTGCAGAAACTATAAAGATGCCTGGCTGTATTTTCTTTATACTACAAAGCTGAACTCCATCTTCATAAAATCTAGCTATCTGGTCTTCTCAGGAAAGAGTCTGTCCCCCCCACATGGTTTTTCCTATAACTAGACCCCCTTTTTGTATCACTCTTCAGAGCCCCCAGAGAGAGAGAGAAGAGAGATCGAAAGAGAGAGATCCCCATGCTGTCTGTTTTTCTGAAGAGCTTCCCTCAGTTGCTGTACTGAGTAGGTTTCAACTCATGTCTTCAGGATTTCTCGTCTGGTAGTATTCCCCAAAACCCCTATGCCTCTCTTACTTTTCACCTATTTTTAAATTTCTATAGCCCTTGTATGCTTGTGTGAGTGAATGCAACAGTGTGCCTGTGTGGGTTTTGACATCTTTTCCAATAAAATACTGAAAGTTGAACAGTTAACCTAATTCTCTGTGGTCTGACTTCGTAAACTTGGGCTCAAAATCCCTTGAATTACCCTGTCCTTTTCTCATTGCTACAGCAGTATATAGTTAATTTTCCCCATAAGTGATAATTTTGATAAGTGTCAGGAATCCCCTAAGGGACCCCCAGCAGACAGGATAACAATATGAATGGTCAGGTTTCCCTATTCAGTGTAGGAAGGCCAGGAAATAAATGAGATGTGGACGGGAGTACAGGAGTCAGTAGTGGGGTGAACATCTCCAAGCCTCTAATAGAATAAAGGTTTTGTGATTCAACTATTCAGATGCTATTGGTATATTGTAGGATAAAGGTATGGGAATGAGCCAGCTAAGCAACCTCACTCATAAATGAAGAAGTGTCCAGTCAATAGCTACTGACACAGTATTATTTTGAAAAGGGTGCTCTTTCCAGTATACCTGCATAGATTTTGACTTGCCTTTCAGTCATCTCCACACTTATTTTGCTTTAGTTGTAACTATTATGTGTGTGTTAACATTACTTCACTGCCAGATCCCAGAAAATGAATTTATGCCACATTTTCGATCTGCCTGATATCTAATGGAACATGAGGAAAAAACTCTTCAAACTGACAACAGTAGCTGTACATCTGATTTGGTGTGTGTGTTGTCTTCAATTCATTACTTTTTGACACATTCAGATAAGCACCTTTGATTTGGCTAGCTTTTTAAAAAGCTTTTATTCTGCAGGAGCAGTGTGAGGCTGCATTCATCCTAGTGGGAAGGGGGCACTATGGACTATGTTATTTCTGTGTGTGTGTTTGTGTGTGTGTGTGTGTGTGTGTGTGTGTTCTGTTAGTGAAAATTTCAGGCAGCAAGAACAAAAAAAAAATTGTGGGAAATCTGTGGCAGCAGCTGTTTCTTTCAGTCAGAGAAGATTAGCTTTAGCATGCCTTAACCTTTGCATGACACAATGACAGGTGCATTTTCTGATACCTAAGGCTATGTGACCTCCAGATTTTGGGAAGTGAGAACAGAAAAAAGGTTTTTCAGTTCACAAACTGACCTGGGACTGATCTTGCCTTCTGATGTGGAAGTGTCTGGTGAAGAAATGAAGAGCTTTGAACTCCAGCTACACTTTCCCTCCCTCTGACATATTCCAGAAAACAAAACAGCAGCAGCAGCCAAATATAAGACAACAAGAGTTCCACGAATGCTCGTTAATCAGAATATGTTTTCTTCTGAGGTATTTGACTGAAATAAGTGAAAATTACTGGAACTTCTGATTGATGAAGTTTCCAGTTGGGGAAAATTTTAAAAAAATATTTTTGAAGTTCTTTTGGCTCAAGAATACACTCAAGTGACATGCAAATCAACATATTAAACATAAGAAAGTGTCAAAACAGAAACTTCATGTTAAAAAAAAAGGCTAGATACAATTGTTAGTTCCAGCTATGTTCTTTAGATTTCACAGACCCATTTTAGCCTGGACTACCACAAACATGGGAATTGTGTGGTTCTACAGATGCTCATGAATGGTGATTTCTAGCATTCTTTACTGTTGGCTGTACTGGGTAGTGATGCTGGAATCTTTGGTTTGACAATAGCTGGAAGATAACAAGATTCCTACCCCTGTATTACACAAAATTGTGCACAAAACTGTGTCTGTTAGTGGGAAATATAAACAAAATGTAAGTATAGTAAAAAAAAAAACTAATTGAAAAATTGTATATTAAGTACATCCCTGTACAATATCACATATGTTAGGAAGATTGCAGTAAATGCCTACAAATATTTCTGCTTATGTTTCTGTTAATGTTAAAAAAAATTAGGATGGACTCAAGGAAAGTATGCGAATGAGAGAAATCCAGACTGATAGATTGACAGAATAATTCAATCCTAAATCTGACATATCAGGAAAACTTGCAAATCTCAGGCCCAGATTTCAGTTTGGGAGACTGGAGGCCCATTTCACAGTATAAAGTCATAACACTATTATGCCACCTGAACTGCCATGGCAACATCCTATGGAATCATAGGAATTTGTAGTTTAGGGAGGGGTATATAGAAGCCAAAGAGCTCAAGTGACTGACCATGCTACAAGCCCCAGGTTTCCAGAGGAAGCACCCATGTCAGATAAAATGGAGTCCTGGTAACATAATTGGTAGTGTCAAAGGGCCTTGGAAATTCTAAGTTTTACCTAAAAAAACCCTGTTTATTATACTGAGCAACTTAGAGACTATGCTATTGCTGCTGTTGGAGCTGTTCCAGTGACTGCCTTCTGTTCTTTGCCACCAGTGGAGGAGCTTGGAGTGTGTGAAGCGGGGAGATCATGGCCATGGTCATGTGTGGGGAGTGGCCATGGTATGAGGAGGTGGGGCTACAGTGTGGGGCTACAGTGTGCAGGGGCATGGCTACAAGCTGGGATGCTTCCCCAAAAAACTGCCACCCAGGACAAATTTCCCCCATCACCCCCCCGTCCCTACATGACTGTTTGCCACCAATTTGACTGTAACCAGGACAGAAAGAATCCATGAAAAGGAAAGGGAGAAACAAGCCATTATCAGTTAGGACTTCCCTGTGAATTTTAGTGGCTACCTGTCTGCTACAGCAGAAAGGAAAAGGAACCTGTCTCTGTACTGGACTATACAATGCTTAGTGAGCATCCTTTTCATCATCCCTGGTGTTTTAAAAAGACTATATTTCATCCCTTGCAGCTATACCTGATTCTGACCAAGTTCACCCAGAAAGCCCATACAAGGATCCATGTGACCTTTTGTCCCATTTTTGTATTGGGAAACCAGTCATGTAAATAAACAAACAAACAGACTTTACAAATGTCTCCCTCCTCCATCTTCATTTCACTTTCCCTGATTTCTGGAGAGTCTCTGATTCTGAAAGAAAGATCAAGAAGACTGAGAGAAATTATGCTAACAAGTTCAATCAAAGGAAGTAGCAAAGGAAGCATTTGTTGTGGAACAGACTTTTGTAGGAAGACCAGAAGAGGAAGCCCAAAACTCTTTCTCAAGGTAGGGGGCTCAAAACTGGCAGAAAGGCCATTGTGAATTTTGTATGCTTGCAAAACAGTTAAAAAACTCCCACAAAGTTCAGCAAGCAACAACAGCAACTTCAATGACTAAAACAGTTAACTGAGTGACTGGTAAAAAGACAGTAACAAAATAATAAATGAAATATTATAAAATTGTTTGAAGTGTAAAATTAATATACCATGGAAAGGGGAAAATAGATAAGACCCTATTAACTAAATGCAAAGATGGTTATGAATGATGATATTACTGTCTGGTAGTTCCTCAGGGGATCAGCTACATGGGGGTCTTGGTAGCCCTGATTCTAGGTACTTGATTATTTCAGGAGGGGCTGAGCCATCCAGCCCAGCTTCAGTGGGGGCTTAGTCCCCTACACCCCCTCCATTCTTGGGTTTATGGATTGTTATCTAATTTCTCCCTCCATCTCACTCTAGCTTTTATGGTATTTGTGATTCCCTATCAGGTAAATAGCACACTGGTCACAGAAAAAGTGAAAGCCATTAATGTGATTAGGTTAGGCTTAACCACAATGATTTCTCTCTCCCCCCTTTTTTCGTCTTAAATAAATAGTTGGAACACAGGGAGAGCCCTCCTGGACCAGTAGAAGGATAAGTGATATTTATTTGAGTTTGGGTTTGATAAGGTATTATGAAATTTCACACACATGATAATATAGAATCATAGGATCATAGAGTTGGAAGAGACCACAGAAGCCATTCAGTCCAACCCCCTGCTATGCAGGAACACACATCAAAACTTTCCCAACAAATGGCCATCCAGCCTCTGCTTAAAAACCTCCAAAGAAGGAGACTCCACTACACTCTGAGACAACACATTCCACTGCCAGACAGCTCTGACTATCAGGAAGTTCTTCCTGAGGTTCAGGTAGAATCTCCTTTCCTACAGCTTGAATCCATTGTGCCTTGTCCTGGTCTCTAGAGTAGCAGAAAACAAGCTCTCTCCTTCCTTTACATGGCATCCATTCAAATATTTAAACATGGCTATCATGTCCCCTCTTAACCTTCTCTTCTGCAGACTAAACATACCCAGCTCCCTAAGCCATTTCTCATAGGGCATGGCTTCCACCCTTCCCCATTTTGGGACTAAACTGGAAGAAGACACTAAAACTGATTCATTTATCCATGTCTAGGGCTTTAAGTGCTTAACTCTTCAAAGGGATTTCTGCACTAGACTGTTATAGTGCTATTATTCTACTTTCAACATCCTATGGAATCTTGGGGCTTGCAGTTTAGGGAGGGGCCTCAAAGGCCCCTCCCTAAACTGCAAACTCCAGGATTCCATAAGATGTTGAAAGTGGAATAATAGCCTATAACAATTCAGTGTGGAAATGGCTAAATCTGGTTTTCAATCCATATACATTCAGCCTTGTCAGTGGTGAATTAAAGTTATTACTTTTTCCTTTGATGTTCTTGTTCTTGAGCTTCTGTATAGCAAGAAGTTACTGGACAGACTTCTCCATGCTTGGAATAGCAGTATTAATTTGAATTTGGCCAGTGTAAATCATCAAGAATTTTGTTTCAGCTCATTTTTGGAAGAATTTTGCAATTTCCCTAAATTTTAGCATCTTCAGGATAGGGAAAAATGAGGACCAAAAGAAATGAATGTGGGAGAAAGGAAACTGCTAAATTCAGATACACCCCCCCCCCAAATCGTGCAACCACATGGCCAGCCCAGGTGCTTCCAGGAAGTACAGAACAAGGGTACCAAAGTGAGAGTTGTTCATATTTTTTTGCACTATTTGATGTTCAGATATATTCTTATCATCATCTCTTTATTTGTATGCTGTTTTTCTACAAAGCTGAGCCCAAAGCAGCTTTGTTGTCATTCTATGCCTTCAAGTCATTTCCAGCTTACAGCAACTTAAGGTGAACAGATACGGGTCTTTTACTGGCAGCATTTATTCAAAGGAAATTTGTCATTAACTTTTGCTGAGGCTGGGAGGATGTGATTTCTCGAAGGTCACTCAGTGGGGTTTCCTTGGCTGAGCTGGAATTTAAATCAACTACCAATAACTACAACCAAATTTCATAAAAAGGAACTCTTACAAACAGTATCAATCCATACCATGTGAATAAAACAATATATATAAATTAACCCAATCAACAGTTTAAAACTAAATCAGAGAAAAAATAAGATCCAACAAAGAAATAAGAATATATAGTGTTCAAGGAAAAATAGATCTCTGCTCCTCAAAGGCAACATGGGATTCTCCAAAATTAACCTACACGCACGGGTCGATAGTTATAGGAGATGTGAAAATCTGTTTCAGTTTCATTGCTTTTTTCTGAATTCCACTGACATTCTTGTAAAATCCATGTTTATATCAGGCTATGAGAAACTGCTTTTACTTCTCATAAGAACATTCAGGCTGTTCTTTTTCTATTTTGCATTTTACCCAGATGTATGTGTTTCTCAGTGCATTTAATATGTGCATTTTATATATTTTTGTGGAAATGTTAAATATTTGATCATTCTGTCCTTGCATACAAGTTGTTTTATCTCTACTAGGTAAGAAAATTAATATTTCCATGCAGTTTTTGCCTAGCATGCATATATCCCAAACTATTTGAGGAAATTAGTCTGTGTTGAAAAATGCATTTTAGGTACACAAATCATATTTTTCATGAAAAGAAAAAAAAACACTTTCTAGAAACATACTTTTTGTGCAAAAATCAGGAGGTTGTTTTTTTAAAACCCCTCCAAAAAATTTTGCATGACAAGCACATGATTTTCTGCACAAACTAGTTTCCTAAAGCACTTTGGGATATATAAATACTGGGAAAAAACTGCAAAATTCTCACCTTTCTTTTATTCTTCCTGACCGGATATCCTGAATGTTCAGAAATTCTTTTGGTAGTGGTTTTGGGAAATGAGTAATGGGAAGAATTCTTCCCATCTCTACATTTCCTCTACTGATTAAAGTGTGGTTCTTGCTACAGGCAGCAGCATTAGCAAGCTTTGTAGTAGTGGTGGTGATGTGTAGAAGACTTCCGTGCTACCATCCCCTCTTTTTGGTAGCACCTGGTAAAGAATTCCAGAGAAGTGTCAAAAGCAGGAATACAATGAGTGAACTGTAATTGGTCCTATTGTTATCACCGTGAACTGGCCTGGCCTTTGGTAAACTAGATATCATTTTTGATATCACAATTCAGCCCTGTTTTGCCACCAGCCAAGTGTTTGCGAGGCCACCGAACAAGCATGAAGCTAGACATGGCGATTATATGCTGACTCATACTTGTTTACACCAAGGCAAGCCAGAAAGTGCCAGATCTGCTTTAGGAGACCTCCCAAAACAAACACCTTCATTACAAATGTGAGTCAAAACAAAGAGACCCCTGCCCTGAGCGGGCACCCTGGCGTGCTGAGCGCTCAACTGCCAAGCTAGCTGCATCTACTATTGTCAATTCGGACCTTAACTCAATCATGTAAATTCTGACCTTTCGGAGACATTGTCTCCAGCCCAAAACTCATTGTTTTCACTCAAGACCAGACTAGCCCACGGTAATTCTTTCCCTGATAAGAACCCCCAGTTCTGAGAGCTTCTCGGATCTCTACCCGTTTGGACTACCTTGCCGCCGCTTCATTCTGCAAGCTCCCCTCGGCCGTCACGTCAAGTTTCCCTCTCTTCACTTGGACTCTTCAGGACTACGAGAAAGGTGTCGTATTACCCATTTCCCCCAAAACTCTCATTTCCTATTTCTAGTTATCTGTGTGGTTATGTTTTCTTAATAAATTGTTTGCTTGTTAATAAATATTATTGTTGCTATTTTAAACTGTCTGACTGCTCACTGACCTGAACCTGTATACATAGGGTAAAAGATTCCCGCTAGGTTACCCAGCCTGTCGTTAGCTTAAGAGAGTGCTCCAGCTAATTTCCCCATCTTTGCTTGGTTTGTTTGGTCATTTGGGCACCCCTCCCGGGACCCCCAATCTACAGGGTAACACTAAGGCAAGTATTGCCCTCCTTGGATTTTGGATATCATTTTATTCTAACTGGACAAATCACTTTGCTTATTGTAATCACGTCAGTCTTACTTACTTACTTACTTACTTACTTACTTACTTACTTACTTGTATTTCCTTTTCCTCTGTGCCCACTGCTCACAATTCTCCTGTCCTGCCAATTTAATACTTCTGACACCTGATGAAATGGACTCTTGACCATGAAAACTTATGCTGTAATAAATGCACTAGTCTTTAAGTTACCACGAGACTCTTGTTTGTGACAAATTAACACAATTATTCCTCTGGAAAGTCCTGAGCCAGAAGGAGGGGTAGCTCCTAAACAAGATGCACCAATACACAGTTGATGAGGAAGACCAGCAGCCTTCAGTCCCCTCCACCTTTGTCCTCCTGTCCTCAGCAAACCTTCCAAACCATCAGCATTCAAAGCCCCACTTAAGCATTGCTACTGCTCATATAATGAGCACCTGTAACATGAATCTAGCCTCTGAACTTTTTAGAATGTTGGAAATCTACACCTCATTCATGTTTCCATGATTACATGACAGTTCTTTTGCAAAATGCCACCCAATATCCTATTGAGGGAGTGTTTCAGTGAACTTTGCTAGCATCTTATATTCAGCTAAATAACTGGCTCGATTGAACAGGTTGCTGTATGAAACGTCTGTTTTTCATGATGCAAGATTTCCTTGTTGGATGCTGATCTCACAAGTTTTGAAGAGTCTCACAAATTTGGAGATCATGTTAGTAATCCTTCTCGTGTAAGATTTCAAAAGGTCATAAATTGGCCTGTCAAGCTCAGTTTGGCTTCTGTTGTGGCCAACCTCCAAGCACCTTCTCAATCACCAATACTATTTGGGTGTCTGTAGGTATTTGCTGGTTATCTTGCAAGGGCAGTGTCATTGTGGCTTCATTTAATTGTTTATTTATTTGGCCTTCCCTGCAGATTAGCCATGGGCCTGAGGATATGTAGGATAATGAAAAGAGGTCTGTGCATGTTTATACTATGTATTTGTTAGTTAACATTGTGGCTGCTAGAGTTACAGCAGGACTGGCAATTAAAGGGGTTAGAAATATGGCTTATAGAGCTGGCTTATAGACCAGGATAATGGAAACTGACATCTCAGATCAATTTGTTTGAAAAACTACTGTAGGGAAAATACTGTGGCAACCTATCAGTGTGCAAGACTTTCACTTGTTTTGGAATTTCACTATTCCTGTCAAAGCTGTCAAAGTACTTCTAACAGCTCTTCTTCAAGTTTTTATCAGAGGAGGAAACCTCCACTAATTCATATTTCATGCTGAAACTCTTGTGAGAGTCAGTGGGAAAAAGTGGGAGATTTGGGTTCACTTTCTTGACCGGAGATCTTGTTTGTTCATTTGTTTTAACATATCTACATAGCATCCTTCACATTAATACTTTCCATAGCAGTTCACAATAATTACATAATTCAAATAATACCATCAACCATTTCCAAAGTAACTGTGGCTTCTTTTATGCTTTCTGCCACACAACTCCTGATTAGTGCAGAGCCACCAAAATTTCCCAAATATTTGCATATGTGTCTTCTCTTAATAGGTTCTACCCAATAATGAAAGGAACCCTATAACTCAGAGCAGTTGTGGGAGGGACGGTAGTAAAATTAACAGTGAATTTGACAGCCCTGTAGAACATCTATCAGAGAGCCCTGATGGGGAGCAAGGAGACAAAAGAACCCAAATAGCAGATTTGGCTGCTTCTAAGTGATAGGCAGCACCATCTCAATCATATCCACCCTTGGTATCACCTAGTTGGAGCAAAGAATGAGCAGAGCCCTTGGCAGTAATCTTCAGCCAAGATCCAGTAGAGGTTATATAGTGTAAAGTTATGCTACCATGAATATTCTATGCCCTCACAATTACAATTCTGTGCTAAGACAAGCTGGATTCTTCTGAGGCTGGTATAAATGATGCAAAATGAACAAAAGGTACATGATTTCTCTTGTTCTGCATAATTTATTCTGGTTTCGCAGGCCATGTTATAGGAACGATAAGTTATGCAGACAGCTGAAACTTCATCCATCACGTCTGAAAAACATTACTCACTTCTTTCCTCTAGCTTCTGAGATTTAGGAAGGCACTGCCCATTCCCTTTCAATTGTATCTTTGCAGTCACAAGGGCAGAAACTTGATCTTTTTTAAAAAAAAAGTAAAGAAAAAGCAAGATCTCAAAGGAAAAGGGAAAGCCAAAGCTAAGCTATAGTATGTGCTCAGTATCATATTCTTTGCTTTCCCTGTAGTTCTATAGAAGAATGAAAGAGCAAAACTTAGTAACTCAGTTTCTACTCAGGTCAAAACCCAACCTAATGAAGACGTGGGCAACCTTTGGCTGTTCAAATAGGGAGTGATTGAGATAGTAGTAGTCCAGATTTTAGGACTACTACTCCCTTAATCATTGACTGTGTTAGCTGGGGCTTCTGGAAGTACATGTTCAAAATACCCAAAGTTATTGAGTATCCCTGCTCTATTCTAATCAGATCTGTAAAATTGCATGGAAGCACCATGTATATTCAGACAGACAGAGCTTAATATGCACCATTTTAAAAAAAAACTTTTCAGATAAAAATAGATACTGAATAACCATGAGTAACAAGGTACCCTTTTTTAGCTTGAAATTGCCAAGTCCTGCTGTTGCCAACACAGATAGAAAAGAATCCATTAGATGAAGACATTAGATGTCACTAGCCTCTGTCATTTGTCAACCATGTTATCAGTGAGAAAAAGAATCATCTCCTTCCCGCCAGGATGTTTGGAGAGTTATTGTAGTAAATGTCCTGAAAGCAGAGCATATGGAATGGCCTCTAAAGTCTTCCAGTTACTCTAAGCCAGAGGGACCTTCCATTTGGTTTCCTCACAGCACATGTTTTTATTTCATGGTGAGCAGTGCAGAATCTCAAAAGACTATTCCAAAGCCTTTTGCAACTATTCAGGGGAAATGAAACTGATTGTGAAGTATTCCTAAGTTATGAGAAAATTAGGTATCCTACTATGTAAACATTACCAATAATTAGCAATGGGAATGGAATCCTTTCTTTTTGTATTTCAATAGGAACTGATTCTCATTTCTGGAATCAGAATGAACTAGAATATTTTTCATTTCTCTGAATTTTATTATGCAGTTCTCTTTAATTTTTTTTAAAAAAGAATACAAAATACATATATAATACATATATTTATATAATAATATATACTTATAATACATAAATACCTATATTCAGGAGTGTTGCATCCAACCCTTACTCATATTTTAAGGGAAAGTGCTTGCATAAACTTCATATATGAGGAGATATCACATACAAAAGTGTGTACAGACATTCATTCAAATGAAACTATATTAATTTTCATGTGGATTAAAAATGTTTGTAAACTGTTGCAGAAACAGAATGGAATGATGGGAGGCAGAAAAATGTTACAGAAATCAAATTGGAAAAATCAAGAGATTTCTACAAGAAGTATGCAGTAATAGACAAACAAAGTTTCCTGCATCACATGATTATTTATCTTTGGAAATCATATGTTAACATGAAAGCAAAAGAAGATAGTAATTATTAAAAAAAAAAAACTTCAGTAAGTATCATTCCATTTTTGGCTTGCCATCCCATTCACCTAGAAGTAAATCCCACTAACCTGCAATTATTGGTGGGTAAATGCACCTTAAATTCTAGTTAGCTAGAAATAACTTCATTTCATTTATTCCATTTTATATCCAAAGTTATTTCCCCTGAGAAGGTTGAAGTTAATCTATTTGCAACCAAGGAGTCAGCTGTGAGTCCCTAAATGCATTAGACAGTGCTTTCAGCTTTGTCAGCAGTGGTAAGGGTAGCACCAGGGCATTTTGAAACCTCCTCTTACTCTCTCCAACAGGTGACAATAAGTGTAGGAATGTAAAGAGAACCTTTGGCCTTAGAATCATAGAATCATAGAGTTGAAAGAGACCCCAGGGGCCATCCAGTCCAATCCCCTGCTATGCAGGAACACCCATCGAAGCATTCACATCAGATGGCCATCCTGCCTCTGCTTAAAAACTTCCAAAGAAGGAGACTCTATGACACTCCAAGGCAGCCTTCCCAGTTTTTGGAATAGAATTCTCATAATCCCTGGCTACAAGCCATATTGGCTGTTCTATGGCCAGCTTCAGTTAAGAATTGTCTAGAAGGTATCATGTTCCCTTTCCCAGGAAGGGATAATATCCTCCATCCTTACCATGCTTTCTAAGCAGGTTATCAGCACTGTTAAAGTGGAGAAGATTTTGATCTTGTACACACAATTCCAGTTCTAATAACAGCACCCATGTATGGCCCTCAATGTTAGATGTGAAGGACACACCTACAAGGCAGACTTTAAATGGTTTAAATCCCTCTCTCCAGGGAACAGTCAAAGAAAGACATGATAAAGATTGGGAGATAAAGGAAGAAAACTCTTGCCTGTTCCACACGGGGCAAGGGAATCGCCCTGTGCCGGTACTTACCGGACCTGTGTGCTCCATGCGCGGGTCCAGGCTGGTCTGGAGCAGTGCGTGGCTGTGCTCTGCACTGCTCCAGGGATGAAAATGGTGGCTTCTGGTTGGTGGAGGTTCCAACTGGTGAAGTTCGCCAGCCTAAAGCCCGCCCCCGGCAGATCTGCAGGCTTGCACTGGTGCGAGCCTGCAAATCTGCACCAAAGTGCGGCCATGAAGTGGCGCGCTCCGTGCTTTTGAAAGACCTTTTTTTGAGTGGTCTTTCAAAAGCACGCTAAACAACCACTTTGGGTCGTTCCAGAGCGGGCTGAGGTCCGGAACTACACAAAGTAGTCAGGACCCAGTCCGCTCCCAGGTGTAGACGTCCTCTCTGGAGGACGCTCTGCACCGTTTTAAAAACCCCGTGCAGAAAAGGCCTCTGTCTTGCAGTTCTCAGTTCCCAAGCCAGAATACAGTTCCCAAGACAGTTTGATGAAAGACATGGTGATTGAATCAGTACAAGATTAATAATATAGAATATTTCAAATATTTTTACATTTTGGCACACTTGAGCACTGTTTTTCTATAGTGTATCAAGGAGAGCATGGAGTCCAAATTAGTTTGGCTCAGAAATTCAACCCAACAGTGGTATCTGGTGGCCTCTATTATCAGTGGGTGGTCAATCAGCTCTGAGTTTTAGTTTTGCTGAACTCTGATCCTGGAATAGTTTTAGCACTTTGTATAGTTCCTTTAAAACCTAAAACCTAGAATGAATTCACCATACTACTGATATCAGCATCAGCTCCCATCATTGTAACCCACTTGGAAGGAAGAAAGAACTTAGTATTTGCATCTGCATTGTCTTCTTGAGAAGCATTACTTTTCTTCTACTAATAAGAACTGTGGGTGACTCAAATGAACTCTGTTCTACTGAAATCATGGTTGATATACCTTTTAAATCTGAATTTTTCAACATTTTTGAAAGGATTTTCCTTGTCTGCTCAAAACTTCTCTGGGATGTAAAACTGATGGGGAAAGAAAGTAGCAATGACAGACATCTTCTCACTCTATCAATGACAGTTACTTTTGTGTATTAAATTGTAAGTTGAAATGAACAGAACTCTCTTGAGAAATTCCAGTACTGTTATTCAAAACTCTTTTGGTTTCCTGTGAAATTCCTCAGATGTTTCATTCCCTTTGAATTTCACTTTAGGCAAAATCCAATAACAACCCAGGAGTGTTCGTAACCAAGCTAAGAAATTTCACACGTTTTAGTGAAGCTTCTTTTTTTTTTTTTGGAAGCCTGGAAATTCTTCCGGGCTTTGTGTGTGATGTGAGAATGATGAGGGAGAGAGGAAGAGAACTAGAGATTAATTCTGCATTTTGCCTTAAACAAAAATTCAGAGGCAATTGTGGAATTATCTTACATGATAATCTTTCTCCCTCCTTCAATTTTCTCAGAAGGGCACCAATATTGATGTATTTGCAATAAACAAGCATGTTTAAATGTAATCAATCCATAAATCAGTTGAAAACCAGATCATTAATCAACTAAACATCTTTAATTTGCTAGCAACCCTGAGGCAGATTGAAGGAATACAGATGTACAGATTTCTGAAGCAACTGCTTTGGGCTTCTTAATAATAACATTCTCCAAGATGCATGGGGGAGGGATTTTTTAAAAGCAAAAGTGAGAGAGAATAAAACTTAGATTCTCTTTAGAAAAAGAACCATATACTGAAGAGAGGATTGTGATATCATAGGAAAAGAGGGGAGACCAAATTGGACAAGAGTGTCTAGACATAAAGACTCAAGCCCTGAGAAATTATATTGTGGAAGTGAACTTTAACATTGGTGGCATTCATAAAAAGCAAATGGCTACATGTAGAGACTCAGCCACTACAATACCATGAAAAGAAGAATACTACCTGCTTTTACATCTCACCTATACCCTTGAGTTCCCTTACAGCTTTGAGGGGAAGATAAATCTATGAGTATGCATGCTTTCCTGTCTTTCAGAATTCTCCAGTCATACTTTCACTTATTCAGCCTGGGAGGTAATGCTGGAGTTGGGTCTGGGAAACCTAGGCCCAGATTCTGGTTCAACAGGGATTCAGTAGTTGCCCTTTGTCATACAGTCATTTACCCAACACTGAAGCCATTTCCATACTACACTGTAAAAGTGCTATTATTCCACTTTCAACATCCTGGGGTTTGTAGCTTACTGAGGCCAAAGACCTCTCTGTCTGAGAATTCTAAATGCCCTTCCTTAAATTGTAAACACCAGGATTCCATAGGATGTTGAAAGTGGAATAATAGCTCTATAACAGTGGCCATTTCCACACTACACTCTTATAGCATAATTATTCCACTTTCAACATCCTATGGAATCCTGGGGTTTGCAGTTTCGGGAAGGGCTTGCGGAATAATGGTGCTATAAGAGTGTAGTGCAGAAATGACCAGAGTTCTAACTCTTGTCTGAGTTGTATACTTGAGGGGTGGCAACTTTTTGGGTTTCAGGGGGTGGCATCTCCACCAAGCATGCATCTCCCACAGACGACAAAAACAACAACCCTCAAAAACAAGGCTTTTAATTTTAAAACAAGATGTGGACGGAACAAGTGCCTTGTTTGACAATACTGTTCTTGAGTTCATATATTTCTTTTCTACTTTTCTGTCCTATTGTCTAAAACTACCACAGGTGTGTTATTATACTGCATGGTACCCACAGGCTGGCCCTATCATTAGAGAGGGTGAGGTTGTCAACTCAAGCAGCATTTGTTGCCAGGCAGCAGCACAATACTAGAGGAGAAAGATTTTGTGTCACATTGCCAAGCCAACAACCCCTATGCTAGCCTGCTACTTTCAAGGGTGGTGGAGGATGTTGTTCTAGCATCAAGGTTGAAGTAAGGTCTAAGTCCTAGTCCAGCTTGGTTTTGAGAGAAAATTTCTCTCTCATTCTTTGCCTCAGGCAGCAAAATACCCAGAGCCAGACTGTGAATCATCACAACCATTCAGACCAATGGGTCCAGAGAACAGATGCATGACAGTTGTCCCCTCCCCCTTTCCAGAGCTGTACTATTAGCAGACTGTACATCCCCCTTCTGTGATATGATTTAATTGGCAAAAGATTTAATTGGCATGAAATATAAATTATGTCCTGCTATGACTTGGAGCTTGCTGGCAAAAAAATGGATCTGGATGCACATATGTATTGCAAAACTAGGTCAGATGAGATCTCAGGGCATGGCTACGGCATAAACAGGGAAACTTCAGATAATAGACTAACAGATGTTCCTCAGCAACTTGACGGTTAGAAACAATAGCACCCAAAACTGCTTCCAGGAAGCTACTTATTGTCTCCAATCTTCTCTCTTTGTCCATTGAAACTCTTCTTTTGTCTCTCACCTGTCCCACCACTAAGGAGCTTTCACAGTTCCCATCAGTTCTTTGTCAACTAGTAATAAGGCCATTAGATCATTCAACACCTTCCACTTCAGGGTGGGAAAAGAGTATTTAAACCCCGACTCTGAGCCAACCGACTTGTAGTATAGTACTCTGCCATACTGGCCATCAGTCTGCTGCTCTGATTCCTGGTTTGTACTACCTTTGGACCCTTGGTCTGAGCCACATCCCCTCATATCTTCACTTCTGGACAAATAAATATCAACCATGTTGCCCTCAGCTCTCACTATCCAACTTTTCCTCCCTTTTCCTCCAGTTAGCCTTGTGTGATTGCAGGACTGCTTGGATCTTGTGTGTGTCTGTGATAATTAATTTCCACAATAAAACAAACAAGCTCACTTTTGAATCTCCAGCTGGTTCTTCTCTACATTAGTACCAGTACACACAGGTGTAAAAGATCCTGTTAGATTACCCTGCTCTCACACACTTCCTCTTTGACCTAATGTTCCCGGCTTTTTCACAGAGGCACTGTTACCATGGATGGACCTCTGAGTCACCCACATTTTAGAGTAACAGTACGTAAGCTCTAGGAAGGTTATCATGTGTTGCTTGTCCTAAATCCAGATACCCTCTGCTCCTAGCACATAGACTTGTTACATTGTTTTGATCCCCAGGCATAAAGCAGAATGTTCAATAATGGAGGGCTGATTTATAGTCCTGAATTTTAAATCAATCCATTTGAAACCCCATATTGTACTGCAGAGCTATCACTTTTCTAATCATGAAAGAATTATCTGATACGATTATCTTCTCCCATATTCCTCCATGATCTCTTATTGCTACAGTCCTGAACTCACTGAGTTTGATAGTTATCCTTTTGTCTGATTGGCATCGTATGTCTCTGTGTATGTGCACATCCATGCATATCTCCCAGAGCGAATAGACTAGGAAAGGCAACCTTGCCTTTCTTCTCACTTACGCAGTGCTCTCGGCATGAGTTTCTAATCTCATACATCGTTATTCCCAGCCTGCCGCAATGATTCCACAAAGTCAACTCAGAGCCTTAATACAAAGAGAAGTGAAGGCAAACATGATGTTGTGACTGCTGTTGCCATGGCTTGGCACTTTTGTGGACATGACTCCCACCTCTTTTTTAAACCACTGTCATAACATAAACTGCCTTCCTGCCCTTTGAAAATAATTTTCTACTGACCTGATACCTAGGAGAGCCAAGATTAATTTGTGATCCAAACTCTGTAACTTACAAGTCCTGAGGCTTTTGTCCCTTGTCCAGTTCTTTCCAAAAATCATACTATCTTGCTCCTTTGTAGGGGTTTTTGTGATCACATCTATAGCTGCTTAGTTTCAAGAATGCTGTAGATACAGAGGCATCCATAACATTTTAGCCAGCTTCTTTCTACTACATATGTTTCCACATTACACATTTCTCTATTATACATAGTTGTCATCACTGTACAAGTGTTTGTTGCCCTCTTTGGCATGGAAATGGATGGCAATAGTATCTGCAGATCTACCACAGCAGTGATTATTTGGTTCACACAATGAAAGCTGAAATATATTGGCTTGTTTTGTGTGTGTGTGTGTGTGTGTGTGTGTGTTTGAGGCATCCTTAAGCATGTAATCATATACACGTCTATTCAGTTGTAAAGCCCATTGAGTTCACTGGAGTGTACGTGCGTACAGAGTTGCCATCTTTATGTGATTACAATGAAGTAAGAAAATAATCAAGACTAATATTAATTGTGGTAGCTCCAGGGGAATAAATACTGTTCATTTCATTTTCTCAACATTCTCTCTCTCTTTCTCCTTTATTTTTTTTAATTCCCAAATTCTTTCAATCAAATTTAGGAAGAATTGTGTCTGATTTGATAATTTTTTTACCAAAAACAAACTGAATAAATTTCTCATATTCAATAAGTACAACAGTTTCACTATGGAAAGGATTGTATCATATGTATTTCCCAAGTAAGCATAAAAGATGAGTCTGTTGCGGGGGTAGCAGCCCAAATTCAGCATCAGAAGCAGTGGAGGCAGGTGGAAAGGGAGGGAGTGGGTGGCTGGTTGGTATAGCAGGCAGTGTCAGTTCTTACTGGTAACTCATGGAGGGCAGAGTTGTGCTTAAGTACTAGATCAGCCCCCAACTATCTTGCTAGTTGGCCCTGTTGCACCCCAGATCCCTTTGCAGCATCCATAATCACTCATGCCAGAAGATCCTTGTGTATGCAAGGAGTAATTATGACCCTTCACACAACTGGTGGCCTGCACATGCTTTGTGACCCAATAGAAAGCAACTCGGGGATTCCAGGGCAGAATGTGGAGAACTAAGCATTCATTTCCAGAGCTTGGAAAATTGGCTTTTTGAACTACAACTGCTAGAAATCCCAGAGGGAACACTGAGAATGTGTACTAAAAGATAACTTTCCTTTGCAAATCTTTGTACTAGAATGGGCAGACCTGTCAGTTTCACTTTCTTTCACATCGAATCCTTTTTTTTAAAAAAAAAAATCTTAAGTTCATTTCATCAAATTTATGAAGCAAGCAGCAACATTTGGAAAGCTCTTTTTTTTTTTTAATTAAATGAACTGGACAGAATTCTAAGCTACCACAGCTATTACTAATCAAGCAAACAAAAGTTAACACATACACACAGGCACACACAACCAATATATTATTACAAGAGGCAAAGCTTTAGTTTGGGAGTCAAGGCTTTTGTCTGAGCAAGAGGAAAAGACGCTGCCACTTAGACGTGTAGTTTTTCTTTTCTTCCAAAAATGAGGGTGTTGCCTCCAAATAAGAATTCTAACCTCCCCAATAAAAATTCTAGAGTCCCCCAAAGAACCTATCCCCCCCAAAAAAAAAATTCTAGCACAGCTGTTGCTTAAAATTTCAGTTCTTCATTTAGGAAAAACAGTATAGGCATCCCAAGAAAAGGCGTAGGGAAGTTACCAAGGGAATAAAAACACCACAAATAAAAGTGATATGAATAATTTCCACCCTCTGCAACTTTAGAAATTTGGAGCTTGAAGGAAAATCTCATTTGGTGGTGTGGAATTCCTATCTGGAGGGCAGTGCCTCTCTCCCCACTCCCATAGCTATATCACTGTTGCCAGATTACATTCATTTACTGAAAATGATTAAAATAAACTGATTGGTACATCTTACTGCAGACATTTAAATTTAGCCAACAAGTCTACCCTAGTTATCTAAATACAAATTACAAATACTTTTGCTGAGCATTTGGGACGTCTCCAGAGAAACTCTTAAATACGTTTTTTGTCCCCTCTGTAGTGTCATTGTCTTTAATGATTTTAGGGATCCATAGATAGAACTCATGGATCCATCCAAGAGAATTTTCCTCTGAGTTGAGATTGATGTATGATGTTAGAATAGGAGGCATTGGGAGATGTACTGGCCTCAGGCCTCAAGCAGTTCTTGTAATGTGAAGAGAGAGATGGAAGATAGTCATTTTCTGGAACTGTTGGTCTAGCCTCTTTTAAGACCAACGTTGTTTTAAACACAAAAGAAACAACAGCCAGAGGAAATCCTTTACTACCATACAGCAAACTCTAAGCATCATTTAAGAAATGTAGAGAAGATAGTCCTTCAAGGTGGGAAAATCACCTTCTCTTATTCCACAGGTCCCTCTCACCTTTTGTCCACAGCAAGGTCAAGCTGAGTAATTGAAAGCAGCCATGTGTGGTGACTTTTTCAGCAAGGCTAGCAATGAAAAAGACATTTTCCCAATGTACACAGATGCCACGATCCAGAAGAGTGAGCAGGACACACACAAGCGATAGCATATCCACACCCGTTGCTCCTCCTGTTCAACAAACACACACACTGCAAAATGTATCAGGTGGAGTTTATGTTTCAGAAACCCTCCAAAGATGACCTTTCAAAGCTGCTCCAAGTTTTGGAAAGCACTAGGAGCTGAATATATTTTTGAAGAGGAAGGAGCAGGAGGAGGAGGAATTGCCAGAGAAAATCCTTCACTACCATACAGCAAATTCTGAATCCTTTACTACTATATAGCAAACACTACTAGAAACCTCATATTATGCTTGGCTTAGGACATGAAACCAGAGATCTAATGATGAAGAAAACTAAATATCTTCAAATCAATTGTCTGCAGCAGAGAGTTGCACTGAAATCCTAAACATGGTTGCCTGGAGGACAATCCCACTGAGTCTGGTACCCTGTAATCCTATGACTAGTTATGTGGGAGCATGGTACATTTAATTCAACAGAGATTTTTTTTTCTCTAGATAGATGCAGATATAGGATTGTACAAGTAAACTGATTTAAAAACAAGTCTTTTGTATTAGTGTTTATAGGGAGCAGGGGAGCAGGTACAAGGGGGCAAAATGAGGGGATTGTCTCATCAATGGGAAGTCTGGAGCACCAAATGAAATTTTCCTTTGGTGTCCAAATTTCTGGCATTACAGAGAGAATAGCTTTTGAAAATTCTTCACTCTTAGAACTTTTATATCTGTTGTGTTCACATTCCCTTGGTGACTTTGCCTGCCTTTTTTCTTCAGACAGCTAAACTGTATTTCTATAAACTCAGCCGAAGTTTTAAATTATTTCTGTACTCGAAATTTGCAGACTGAAGGAAAATTTCATTGGGGGGCAGCATTCCTGCTTGGGGATAGTGTCCTCATTGCCCCACTGTAGGTACGCTTACAAGGTACTTAATTGGTTTGGAACTTAAGTTCATTACTGCAGATGATGGAAAGCTTTGCCTTGGACCACGTCAGACAAGATTTCCTCTTTTGTTTCATGTTTTAAACATGACACAGCTACAGGTTCCAGAGTTCTAGCTGTGAAGCCACAGACTACACTAGAGTTGTTAAAGAAATGTTTATAGCATTTTTTTCTTAGCTTTAATGAAATCAATTTCATTTGATTTGAAGGTATTGTAAGCCCTTCTGAGGAAAAGAGGCTTGAAAAAATTCCATAACCTTGATATTTGATCCACTACCACCCCCGCTCTGGATTCTGAAAGCAGATGTCCAAGAAAATATGTTTCCTAAATTCTGGAGATTTCAGACAGATTATCAAATTATTTGTCATATTATTTTTCATAAAAATTTTACCAACATACACTAACCTCTTCACATACAGGATGAAAAGAATTTCATTCAAATGAGATAGATGGTGTCCCTCCCATAAATCTTTTGCTCTGCATAACAAACACAAACAACATGAAATAATTCCCAACAATAAATTATTTCCTTTGTGTGTTTCACTTAATTTTTTTTAAAAAAACAACAACAGAACTTCTCAACAATCCATTGAGAGTCTGTAACAATACTTTATGTGTAGACATGAATACAAAAATTCAGAGAATAAATCCCTGCGATAGATCTCATAGTCCTTCCCACAGTGTTAGTGCCTTTTTTGGTCTTGTTGAGGGTCTGTAATATTTGGTCCTCTTCCTTTCAGTTTGTTTGTTTGTTTTATTTTTTAAAAAATGCCAAACTTTTCCACATTTTTCATATTCAGGATGAAATGAATTTTAGATATTCAGATGAATTGATTGTGGCAGAAACTAAAACTTGACAAAATCACCTATCTAGGTGCATCTCCTAGAATGTTTAATTCTCCAAAGTTTTGGTCCAAGTCTCTGGGTAGTGAACTATATCAGCACTAAATTACAGTTGCCAATTATTTTGTAACAGATTCTTCGTCTTTAAAAGCTACATGGCAGACATAGACAGTACCTTTTAAAAAACATGAAAAGTAAGAACATGAGCTACAATCTGAAAAGAAATCACCTCAGCCTTTCCCCAAACCATTTTTGGTTCCCAAATAGTAAAATGAAAAAGTCACAAATAAATGTTAATACATTACTTTTAAGAAATGACATTGCCAGTTTCTAAAAAAGGAATGTCATTATGCTCTCATTAGTCCTAAAAGTAATGTGTTGCAGGTAATGATGCCACTTTTAAGTTGTCATTCTGTTAGTGACATATGTATATACACACACAGCTTATGTATGTGTAAGTCCCATTGCAGAGATATATTCACTTGGCTTTGCACTCTGTTGAAAAACCTTTTCCCTCCCAGTGGCTGTAAAGCTCCAGGAAGGACTCCTGCTACCTTCACTAACTAAGAAGTGTAGAAGACGGGGGGGGGTGATTGATAGCATGAAGGTATATCTCCTCTGAGCTCCCAGGAGGAAGAAAAGGTAGCTGCACTCCATTTGAGAGTGCACCCCAATTTTTCCCTCTCATGACTGAGCTTTGATTAGCTATTTTTCCATGGTTTACCTTACCTCTCTTGTCCACCAGTAAGTCACAGAAGCAGAGGCGTCTTCTGTGGCTTGAAAGCTACCAGGTGATGGGAGAACATGCACATGCAAATGTACCGATTTAGGACCTCAACCATAGTGTGTTACCTCGAAGCTTGGACCATGAAAACAGGGGTCAAATAGAGATATGGCACGTGGACCATCAACCTAAGGGAATAATACTCTCACTAGAGACACAAGATAGAAAATAATCAGAATTTCCTTGCATAGCCTTTAAAATCATGCCCTTCTATGAACCCAAAACGTATACCTTCACTTTTTGTTCTCTACTCCTGCCTACTGTCTTATTTCTTGAGTCCATCCTTGCACAAGATCCTCTACCTTTGTGGAACAGAGATAAAGAGTAAAATGCTCACTGCTAAATTATCAAAGAAACACAGCTTTTGACCCACCAAGAGAAATGTCACTCACCTGGCATTTATGCTTGCTACCCAGATGCCTGACAAATCTGTCCCATGTTTTGCAGTCTTGAGAAAGCAGGGTAAAAATCCAGAAGGTTTTCTCAGCAGCCAGGTAAGCTGTGTTCATGTTGGTGGATGCAAGAGGTGCTGTGCCACAAAGAAGCATTGCCCATATAGGTACCTGAACAGCCTTTATCACAAAGGTTTCTCATGCCAACATATGGGTGGATGGTACTTGTGATGTTCATTCCATCAGTGACAAGGGTTGCTAACTAGTGGGTGAGGAGAATAGCATACCTTCCTCCTGTTGTGCTTGTAACTGCAGTGTGATGTACAAAAATCAGCTAGATGAAATTCTCAATTTGTGAAGATAAATGTCATAACTTGCTAATGACAGCAGCCAGAATTGCACTTAAAAGCACAGAAGTAGCAGCCAAGGAAAAGGCTAGTAACTTTTGTTACTGATCTGCTATTTGCACACCTAGTGGGAAAGGAAAATAGCTATACACATGCTAATTCAGCAACTCATTTACTGTGTCTGGAGGCCTGCAGGGAGAAGATGTAGGGTGGTGGTATAGAGTAGTGGTCTTGAAATTCTTATCCTCCAGAAGTTTTGGTCTTCAGCTCTCAAATGCCCTGAGCAATATGGCCAATGTTTGGAAAGTGTTGGAGTAGAAGTCCCAAACACCTGAAGGATCAGAGCCTGAGAACCACTGGTATAGGGTATCCAGAATGGGCTGCTGACAAGTTCTGTTGCCAAAGCCACCATGCTGTCAATATACCTCTCTGACATTGCTTCTGAGATGGCAACTCAGTAGGTTACCTTCAGATGGTCACATTTCACTGTTCCCTGATCTATACAGTGAGTATATGAATTATGTGAATCAGCCCTCAATCATATTTCTTCCCCTATGGAGAAAAGAGAGAGAGAGAGAGAGAGGACAACGTTTATCTTCCATCAAGATCTTAAAGCATCTCAGCTCTACAACATGATTTGAAAGAGCCAAATCCATATCTGTCAGGTATTGTACTCTGGTTTCCAAGGAAACAAACACATCATACATGGGGTAACAAAGATCTCAGGAGTGTTAGCTTATGTAGGAGAAAACCCTCAGAGGAGTCCCTGTTTTACTTACTTACTCCACTGAATATAAATTAAGAGCCTTATAGCTTTCTAATGGCTCCATAACTGGGAACCGTTTGCCATCAGCCCCTGTGGCTGAAAGCAACAAACATTGTAAGGAACTGATAAAGAGCCTACCTGTTTGGGAGCCTTTCATTGATAAAGATGTGCAGTTAAGCACCATATTATGCACTGGGACAAGGAAGAGGAAAATATGCAGAGCATAATGACACCATCAGCCCATAATAGCAGCTCCCAGCCAGATTTATCCAGGAAAATATTGCGTTAGACCCTGAAGTATTTAAAGCCCCATTCTAATAACATAATATTCCTTGTTATTTCCCTCATCTTTAAAGAGGAAGGAAGAAAGGAGGAAATTCAGTTTGAATGGCAGGCAAGTGAAAGGTGGGATTACAAAAGGGATATTTTGTTTATTTAACAAGCCAGCACACTGTTGAGTAGAAATAGAGATAACTGCGAAATTTGTTCTTTCTCTGCTTCTCATTTATCCAGTCGTAAGCACAGTTCATCTCAAATGTTGTGAACTTTTTTATATCTTAACTTTACTGCATCTCAAATGGTAGAACTTTACAAAGAAAAATTGCAAAAGAGAGAGAGAGAGAGAGAGAGATGTGCACATGTCTTGATAATATATTTTTTCTATTTTTGCCCAATATATACATTTTAAGCTGTATTCCTAATCCTTATTTTCTTTAATATATTTTGGATGAAATTTCCCCTGACATATTCATTTTTGTATATAGGTTTTTTTTTTTCAACTGAAGAACTCAGCAGCAAACTTTATAGAAGTATGAATTTCTAAAGGTAACTTGAGTTACTCTTCATCAGTTGACTTGGAAGTGCAGCATTAGGTAAGTTTGTATTGAAGTATGAGTTAAATGAATTTGTCTTCTACTCCTACTGATGACTCCCCAATCCATGTACCAGTTGTGTACTGTGGCCTGAAAAATACTTGATCAACTCACCCACTCACCTGTTTTTGCTGTTTTGCCGCATGGGGGCAACCCAAGCAGGCTTTCAAATCCCAGAGGACCAGTAGAAATGGCTGGCAGGCTCTTTTTGGTTTTGTGAGTCACAGATAATGTCAATCCATTTTAGAAAAATGTGTGGATTTATTATCCGTATGCCAAGGTTTGTTCACATTCCAAGCCTAATATAACATTTTGCATCAGTGAGATGTCTTTTGGAATGTCAGTGTATTTTAGATATAAAAATAATTGCCCAAGCCATAGATCAAATCACAGCAAGAAATCCATCTGTTCATTTGTAAGGAAATGTTTTACTTCAACAGGTCTTTCATGCATTCTGTTCAAAGATGTGACTCAATTAGCTGTTGGAATTGTGGATCTTGTTTTAATAGGCTGATTAATTATATCTTTGTAGTGTGATTTTTTTTAAAAAAAATAATGTTTGTACTGTCAGAAAGCATAACCATCTCTTCCTGGAGTGTTTTTGCTAGTGATCTGTGGGGGAGTGAGTTTCCCCACTGGACTTACAAAGAACTTTTCTACAGAAGAAATACTAATGGGTTGCCACTTGGGGATGTGAATATTCACCTATTTCACCCTCTTAAGCCTGGATTTGGAGTTTCATCGTGCAGCAGATGAATTGAATTTTCTTGTCCAAAGCCCAGAAGACACCAGTCTTAAGAAAAAAAAGAAGAGAGAAAGAAAGAAAGAAGAAAACTTGTATAATAACCCAAGAACATAAATGGTAGCTTTCCAACTATGCAGTCTGGTACACGTGGTAAGATTATTTTGTGAAAAATTCTGGTTTAAAACTGTGCAACCAATTTCTAACAGCGTTTTGACTTCACCTTTCTCTCTAGTCTTCTCTCCTTTATACATTTACCATATACACAACTTCATGCAATACCCATTACTTCCTCTATTCTTTAACTAACTTCTTGGATAATTGTAGTAGGTATTTAGGGAGCTTCAAGAAGATATTTTAGTCAGTAAGTGATTCCGGTCGAGTAGACATGGAAGTCAGGAAATGTGTGAAGATAACTTGATAATAAGGATATTAATGTAGTACAAATTACTTAAAATACATTTCCATGGAAATGTAAATAGATATAAAAATGATATTTGTAATATAACTTTGATAGAATAATGTGTATGTTATGGTTTTATTACATATTTGTATACATAAAAATAAAGTACATATAAAAAAATAAAATAAATACCTATGAGATTCTAAAAAAAAAATAAAAAAAATAAAATTGTGCAACCAAATGTCCAAATTATATAATTACTTATAGTAAGTAAATTTGATTTCAGAGCAATGAGGGGAAATGGAATAAAAGGGAACAGCTTGCATCTCATGCATAAAGTTCAAAATAAAGGGGAATAAAATCAATATAAATTAGTAGTGCTTTTTAGCTACTTGAGTAAGATCTTGGGTTTCTGAACATGTGAAAGAATCTTTGGATAACTAAACACTTTTTATTATTTTCTGTATGGAAAATAATATTGCAAAGCAGGAATATTAATTCCTGAACATGTAACGTTGTTTTCTGTACAGAAGAAAAAAAAACTGTAAATGGGAATTTTTTCTGTGTAAATTTTGCACATGGTTGATTTGCATAGAAAACAACATTGTCTGTGCAGGAAACAGCATCATCTGCCTGAAAAATATTATTGAATGCAGAAATTCCTTTGCAGAAAATGTTTTCTACACAGAAAATTTTATTTTCTATGCAAATCATCCATTTATTAATTTTACACACACACACACAAAAACCTTGCAGCTTTTTTCTGGACAGAAAACTACATTTTCTGCACAAGAATGACTATCTCAGCACTGAAATATAATTTCCCATGCAGAAAAGATTGTTTCCTGCATACAAAACACTGTTTTCTATGCAAAACCACAGCATGCAAATTTACACAGACTAAATCCTGAACTGTGAAGAGCTTTGCCAATTCAGGATTTTTCTCATCAGAGTTTATCAACACCTGAAAAACATATTTTTCAACCATTTTTTTGAATATTATTGAATATCCTTTTCACTTCTATTAATGGGAATCTGAGATCAGTAGTAGTCAAAAGGTTTGCACTACTGGACTGTTATTTTGCTCAGTGAGAAAATAAGCTAATTTTGGTGATCTAATCAGCAAAATCTAATTAGAAGCAAAACCCGCTTGTTTAAAAGCTCTCTACTTACATGTCAAAACAGGGGGCCATTTTAATTTAGGCCTTTTCCTCATGGACATGGTGTCCCAGAATGGGGACACGAGAGGAGTGGGATGGTGACAATGCTTTTACATGATATTGTCATGGTCCCACCTTTCTCCTGTCACCAGCTGGTGTGATTGCAGGTAAAGCATTGATGAAGTTTCTCCATCAATGATCCCTAATTGTGCCACATTCTGGTACTTATCTGCAATGTGGAAGGGCCAGAAGTGCAAGGAAGGCCCTTCCTGTCCCAGTGCAGCATGAGAAAGAGCGTGTCTGCATTGCAAAAGAAAAAAGTGTGTCCTTTGTGCTTCCTTCCACAGGGAGCCATTTGGGTCCAGAGGGAAGCATTCCCCTCATGCTCCTTTTCCTGTCAAAGATGCTGCCAGAATCATGACCGCAGGGTGACAGCATAAGATAAGGTATAGAAAAGGCCTCAGTGCAGTACGTTAAAAAAGAGTTTATGTTCTAGAGATTTATTTAGAGATAAGGCTCAGAATTATATGCTTCCTCAAGCCTTATGCCCTTTCCGCAGCTTACCTTCTCACACTGCTGGAGTGTGGGCCTTGCGTGAAAAGCCTGGATAGGCAGGCTCTCGCAAGCCTCCTGCTTTCCTGCTGCTCGGGCTCCACAGCTCCTTTCTGCTCATGTGAGAGCCCTGCCGCTTCCTTCCACAGTGCAGCCTGGGAGTTGTAGGCTGCACTGAGGAGAGGACGCACGACAGACCCGGCTCCAGAGGCTCTGTACTGCAGGTGAGTAAGGTCCAGGACCGTGAGCCTTGCACAAGCGCAGCTTATTTTTGGCTAAAAGCCAAAAGTAAGAAAATGCGTATTTGCTGCGCTTGTGGGCCTTGAGCGTGGTGGAAATGGGAGTGCATCATGCAGACCACTCCTGACATTTACGCGATGCTCAAGGGGCCCTTTCGCTTGTACACTGCCATGCGAAAAGTGGGTGAACAGATTCCAGGGACTCTAGGTGGCACTGTTGCGCAATAACAGAGTTAGGAGTTCATCAGAGTATTGGCCTGCACTCTGACACCTTTAGGCACTTAGACATACATCACTGAAACTCTGGGCACTATAGGAAGTATGTGAAATCTATAAAGGCCAACTCAAGGATTGCCCATCTTCTTCACTTTCATGACTTGGGAGCTTCCAGATTTTCACAACTGAAAATTAACTTTTTGAGGCCTTTTCACTACTGACTGATTGAATGTGTATGTAAGCAAGCCTTTAATATCACTCTTCAAAGTGGCTAAAAATAAAATTATAAATAAAAATTATAAATAAAAATAATTAAAAATTAAAACACGTTCTAGTCTGAAAAACTCAAATAAACTGAGCAATCTAGAACCAACATCTAACACTTGGACAAATATCTATGTTTATACCGGCATTTGTCCCAGAGAAATACTTTAAAAAACTCTGTTACCTGTTGCAAGTTCTTCAAATGTGGGGAGAACTCCATAGACTTCCATCTACTTCCAGGAGTTGCTGTACACCATACACTTACAGCACCACAACTCTACTTTATTAACTATGGCTGAGTTCTGTGGAATCCTGGTCAGTGAGGCAACAAAGGAGCTCTCTGGCTGAGAATTCCAAATGCTGGTTCTCTAAACTGCCATTTCCAGGATTCTATAGGATACAGCCATGGCAGTTAAAGTGGAATCAAAATGTTTAGTATGAAAGGACCGCAGCTAAGCATATATATGTGACAGATCCCCTCTCCAGGCTGGCCCTATAGCTCCAAACACTTGGGCTCCTATCAGTCACCTTGCCTTCTTTCCCGTCAAAAGCCCCTGATGGATTGGATACTTGGGCCTCTAGATTATCCCTACATGGACCAGCAGCTGTGTTATTCAGTGGTTTTACTGTGGTAAGTGTAACCAGAGTCTCTTTCAAAACTTAACAGCCAGACACAATTGTAAAACACAAGTAGAAGTTTATTACTACACAATTAACACATTAACCTCTAAACTATTTAATCATTCATAGCTATCCAAAACCCTATTCAGTTCTTCCCCAGGCTGACTGTCTGATCTCTGTTATAGCTTTCCCCTGTCTCTATACCATCTTTTCCCAATCTCTCTGCAATCTTTCTCCTAGCTCTAGGCTGGTCACGTTCTTGTTGGTGGAATGATGAGTCCACACTGGGTGTTAATCTGAACTTTAAGGGAGCTTTCTAAGGTGATGAACTATATCCCTTAATAGATTTGGCACCTTGGAGAGCTCCTTGATGAAATTAGGGCTAAACCCAAACTGAATTCCCCACCCCATTGAACTGAAGCAGCTATGCACTAGTGCTCAAGGTATGTCCAATGACATCATGCTTGCTTGGTCAGATGGTTTCAGGGTCAATTTTCCTCCTTTTTTATTAGAAGCCAAGGCCTGTGTACTACACAGTGCTATGTTCCTCACAAGGATGATATGCATGGAGACCTATTTAAGATGATTCTTCCCCTTTAAAAGATGAGACAAAGGCCCTTTCTGCATGAGGCGAGGGAATCGGTCCGTGCCGTTACCCACAGCTTCTTCTGGGGTCTGAAGCAACGCGGACTGTCCCTGAAGCCCTTCTGCAGGCCTCCTCCTTGGTCCAGGGCAAATCGGAGCAGTGCGAGGTCTGTAGATCCGCACTGCTCCGGCTTCCAAAATGGCAGCTTCCAGCTTCCAAAATGGCGGCTTCCAGTTGGTTGTGGGTGCTGACCAACTGCTGAAGCTTGCCATACCTAAAGCCCATCCTCTGCAGATCACAGGCTCACATTGGTGCGAGCCTGCAAATCTGCACAAGGGAGCAGGAATGCAATGGTGCATTCCAGGAAAATAAAGGCCTGTTTTTTCTGGTCTTTCAAAAATACGCTGGAGGACCACTTGGGGTCGTTTTGGAGCAGACTGAGGTGCAGATCTCCCGTAAGTAGTCTACTCCTAGTCTGCTCTGAGGTGCAGACGACCTCCGTGAGAGGACACGCTGCTCCGTTCTAATTGCCTGGTGCGGAAAGGGTCATAGGTTGTGTGAACCAGGCTTCTTGTGTCATTCACGGAACTCTTGATAGAGTTCTTGTGTCATTCACTTTTACTATGGGTTTAGAAGGTTTCACCCCACCTCTCTTTCTCTTTCGTGGGAAGAGATCTGCTGGCTATAGGACAATGTCAAGTCTTTTTGCTGCCTAGGGAAAGAATAAGGTGGTGCCCTTTACTAGTATTGTAAATGAATTTTAGTTCAACCCTAGCAGTAGGGTAATATCATTCATTAAACCTGATGGGAGAAGGCTAGCTTGAGGAGGGCAGGGAAGACAGTGTGACACAGAGCTCATTTCCTTTTTTATCTTGCTGCCACCTCCTGGCATCTGAGGCAACTGTCCCACCCTGCCTTATGGTAGTATCACCCCTGGTAAGTGGGGTATCTACAGAAACCAGGGTTTGATTCATCATATAGCAAGACAAATAGGGCCAAAATCCATATATGCTCTTTTATTGAAGGCAAAGTCTGATTCCCTCAACGTGCCCATCTAAGCTAGCACTTGAACAGTGACAGAGACTTTGACTTTTGACATCCTTTTAACATTCCCCTTTTGCAGTAGCAATAGACTGCAAGTCTCTTAACAGACCACTCCAAGTCCAAGGTCTGGCACACAGTATTTATTTCTCTGTTTGCTGACTTTGAAATGTACCATAAAGAAAACAAAGGGATTGAAGGTCTCTAAACTCCAGTTAAAAGGAGGTTGCTATCAGAGCTACCTGTTCAGGACTAAAGCCAATAAGTCACTTGAGTGGGGTTTTTAAAAAATAAAAAACTTCCTTCACTTTTAGAAGTCTTGTTTCCCAAACGTGTTAACAAGCTAACCCCTCTGACATCATACGTGGAAGACATTTTTATTAGTGGTTTATCGTCAGTTCTTGCTTTTTGCAGCTGTCTAGAATTGCCTTGTTCTCCTGTCTTTGACACCAGCTCAGTCTGTAGGCATAAGCAGATGAGAATGCTTATCTCCATCACCTCATTAAATGCAAACCCTGCAATTTCAAATTTATATTTCTTTCACTCACAAGGAATCCTGTGGCACTCCAATACAGATCAAGATTACAGTACTATGTGCTGATAGGGAAGATTTAGACCTTCACCCCAGCTATCTGCCCTCTATTTACATGGTCTTGCACAAAGAATTAAAAACAAAAGAAATTCACACTTTCGTGTAAGCAAAGCAAAACAAAGCAAAGCAACCCTGAGTGGTTTTTCCTGTATGGGGTTGTGCAGCCCCAAACAGAATGCTGCCCATTTCACGTTCATTCCATGTGCACATAACTGGATGGAATTCTCTTTGTAATTCCAACTAGAGTAGATTAATTGAATCACTGGGATTCATGTATGTGTTGACTCACCATTTAACAACAGACTCAGTGAGTGCATGATAATTTAAAATACTAATACCGTTCAGATCACTGACTGTAAAAGGCTGAATATCATTTTCTGGGGGACCATCAACAGGAGAAGACTACAGTCCTTCATGTCTTATTTTTGTGCTTCCCATAGTTCTCTGGTTAGTCACAGTTGCATCAAGTTGTTGGACTACATTGAGATGGGGAAATATATGTCTCTTCAGAGGTTGTTGAACAACAACTCCCACAATTGGCTATGCAATGGGGGACATTCAAAACTGATTCAGACTGCTCCATTAGAAGAATACTATGTATATCAGACTAACTGAGGCACATTTGTCCCATCCCTAAAATAGATCTTCGGTCTGATCTAAAAGGGCTATTCTTAGAGCGACTGTGATACTTTGTGAAAATTGAACAAGCTGTCATAGATCTAGTGACACATACAGAATAATTAGATGAGTAGACATAATTGAAGTCATAGTGGAGTTTCAAGGGAGTCAGGTTGTTACCCCAACTCAGGGGTCCACCCATTATGCCAGTACCTCCACTTGACAATGGGGAATTGATTAGCTCAGTTAGGAGGCTTGTGACCGGGAGGGTAACTAACAAGATTTTCCACCAATATTTACAGGGTTCTTGAAGGAAAGAACCAATGAGAGATCCCAAAATAAGCTAAAATGTGTTTTATTGAAAAAGGTTCACTCTCTCACACACAAGATTCAAGCACTCACACACTTGCACAAGAGCCAACTGAAAAATAAAAGGAGGAAAATTGTTGATAACAGAGTTTTACGGAATGGGCAATCATTACCAATCTGGAAAGTAGCAAAGAAAGCAGTGATGTGGCTTAGACTTGAGCCTAGGGACAGTACTAGTTCAGAAATCAAAACAACAGTGTGGTGTTCAACAAGCGAGATACTGCATTTGACTGCTCAAAACCAAAAGTTTATATACTCCGTTTCCCTCCGTAAAGGGACATGAGTTAATTGCTTTCTGGTAGAGTAAACAAAAGGGGTCTGGAATGGACTGATTGTCTCAATGTCTTCGTTGGAAAACGTGAGTTGGGAAAGTTTTGGTAGGAAGTGTGAACAACAAAGGTGCTTGCCTGTTGCACCTGGGCAATTTCTTTTGACTACTGTTTTCTGAGGTTGGGAAATTGAGAGGATTAGCTTAGAGCTTTATCCGCTAATCCACAGTGCACTTATGACCTGGCCATGCTGAAGTCACCTCTGACCTATTTTTGCACATCTTCCCAGCCAGTGTCCCTTCTCCACATGAACTTTCAGCCATAATTTCATGCCAATTAGTATTTGCCAATTAGATCATATCAAAGCATGGGAGTGTACAGATGCTAACAAGGCCATCATTCAGTGTCCAGTCAGGGGTCGAGGGGATACGAAATGTGTGGCTGATAAAATCAAATAAAAACATGTATATGTGAGCAAGCAATCATCATTTCATAGAGTTAGTTTGCACATTCATCTCTCAGCCTTCAAGGCCCTTTCCAGGCATATAAACATTTGAACAGGGGAAGGGCCTTTGGTGCCTTCCAGATGTTTTGAAATCCATCTTCCATCAGCCCCAAGCAGCATGACTGCTGGTTGAGGAAAGTAGGAGTCACAGTCCAGCACTTCTGGAGAGCATCAGATTTCCTACGTCTGCATTGTAAGACAATGAAAGTACAAGGATACATTCATTAACCTGTGTAAAGAGAGTGTCTGAACATACAGCCATCTCTTTGCACTTTTTAGTAAATACACAGCAGCTGGAAGCAGAACCAGTAGCCCCTTCCCCATTCACACATTCATTGTCCCCAGTGAAGAAACCTCAGAAATGGTTTAATGTTGGGTGAAAATCTTGTTACAAGACATCAAGTGGTATAGATGCCTGAGAGCCAGTCTAACTACCATTGGTTAGGTTACAGCTCCCCAAATCCTCCGGCCAATAATTATGATAGCTTGGGCATTGTGAGACTTATAGTCTAAAGATGTAACTTTGCCACATTCTGGTATCCAATACCATCCTTTGAGATCCATCATACAAGCAGCATGGGAGACATATGTACATTTTCCTGACAAGTCATTAACAGGCTTACAGGACCTAGAAATGAAAAGAAAAAGGTTGATTTCTGTGTGCGTTTGGTGAAATTCATTTTATTCATGTTTGCCGCACCACCCCTGGCCCCTTCTCTTGTTTAAAGGAATTTATAACATCTGAAATGACAATGTCTGGGGACATCACACAGAATAACATCACACAGGATATTATTCCACCGCAGGAAAAGATGTTGGAAGGAGAAGCACCAAAAGAACACAACAACAACAACACAGTCAAAACTTCTGCAAAAGTACCTTCATGTCACTTTTCCTGATCAAACCTGAAAGACTACTGTTTTTTCTTTACATTGGGATTTATTGGTTGGGATACACTGTAAAGCTCACATAAATGATAACAAACAGTAACGGATGAAAAATTACAAGGTTACATTTGTGGAACTAAATTTAAATTGGTTTCATATAACCTCCACCTTTCACAGTTTCCTCTCCCACCTGCTTAGTTCTATGACTGCAGAGGCTAAGGCAGATTTCCCCAACCCAGTGCTCCCAGATATTTTGGACTACAATCCACATTGCCATCTGCCAGCCCAAGCAAAATCCTGTAATGAAGAGAGTTGCAGTTCAGTCTATATCTGTAAGGATACCAGGTTCAGGTAAGTTGTGGCTAAGGCAACAGTGGTGGGGGACTCCCACATCTGTGGGAAGGTAAATCTACTTTGGGTTTTAGCCTAGACTAATGAGCCTAAATACTCTAAAGATACCAGATTCCATCTGACCTTGGACCTTAAGCAGGATCAGCCTTGGTTAGTATTTGGATGGGAGACCACCAACAAAAACAAGGTGCTGTAGGCTGTATTTCAGAGGAAGGAACTGGCAAAATCACATCTGAGTATTCTTTGCCTAAGAATATGAGATTCATGGGGTCACTATAAGTCAGGAAGCAACATGAAGGCACATGCATACATACAGAGACACACAGAGCTAGGCAAAGTACTGTTCCTTATCCCCCAAATGAGCTCAGTTCCTTGTTTATCTCCTATAAAGGTCAGCCTAAAGCCTACCAGCTGCCACTGGACTGAGGAATCTCTCTATTCAGGTTAGGACTTTCTGTCTAATTAACAAATTGAAGTGAATAGGGAGAGGCAGTTATTTCTCCTCTACTGAAACTGCTTCAGAACTTGAGGGAATATCTGAAAGCAGTTTGGATAACAGGTAACATGACTGTTTTGGTAAAGTTGCCTTTCAACCAGATCTTGCCAAAAGTAAAATTTAAAGGTGATGCAAATAATTCCATCTCAAGGAAACATCTGAACAATTTTGAAACAGGTTGAAGTAATTTTGATAATACTATTGAAGTAAGTCTGTGTAGATACGTCACAGCAGCTTACATAACCACTAAATGTCATCTAAAGCAGCATTTGAGGAGAATTTTGGGTTTTATAGGTAAAATATCAAAAGCATGGGTGGGAAAACCACAGCCTTCCAGATGTTGCTACACTATTATTCCCAGCATTCCTCTTCACTGGCTTATGTGGCAAGGGGTGATGGGAGTTGTCATCCCATCTGCACGGCCGCACTATGCCCACCCCAGCAAAGGACTATTAAGCAAAACTAAAGGAGTTCTCATAAGACTGATGAAATGTCTTTGGGGCCCTTTCACGTTACACAATTGTAGCACTGTGATTCTACTTTAAGTTTCATGGCTGCTTCCTACAGAATCCTAGCATTTGTAGTTTGGTAATATACCAGAGCTCTGTGGCTAAGAATTCTAAAAGAAGATTCCTAAGCTACAAATCCTAGAATTCCATAGGTTGGGGCCATTGTTACAGTGGAATCATAGTGCTATAATTGAGTAGTGTGAAAGGGTCCCAAGTAATTTTATATAAATTTCATCCCAGCCAGGTGAACAAGCCCTCCTGCACTTCCCACTGTAGTAGATAAAGCTGTTTCTTTGTACTATAATTTAGGACTTCAATTTGGAAAGTTTTACAAGTACAGCACCTGAAAGTTTTTCCAGATGAAGTAGTACAGAGACTCTTTGAGAAATTCAAAGTTCTCTGCCTAAGAAAGGAACAGTTAGCTTCACACAGGACAAGGACATCTGGATCTCAAGAGTAGTTACTTTTTTATCACTAATGAGAACTGAAATTTTGTTTGTTGTTGGTATTGTGTGCTTCAAAGTAATTTCTAACTGATGGTGACCCTAAAGTGAACCTATCACAGGGTTTTCTGGAGCTGAGTGTGTGTGAAACTTACTCAGTGGGTTTCCATGGCTGAGTGAGGAATCGAACCCTGGTCTCTGGGGTTATAGTCCAATGCTCAAACCACTACACCGTGATAGCTATCCTGTCTTTTATTGCTTATTGTCTCTAGTCTTCACATACATAGCCCATAAGGGGAGTGGTCTCCGCCTGCTTTGAAATCCCTCAGTACCATCTTAACTGACAACATCTCAGATAGAATGTAGGCCAGTGACTCTAACATTATCACTGTTTTGCTCATGTGTGATTTTAAACATCTTTGCCTGATGAAGAAGACAGTGAAGCGTTGAAAGCTTGCATAATGTATTTTATGCTTTGGAATTGTCCCCCTCCCTCTCAAAAAAAGGTATTGCTGCTTTTGTATTTAATAAATGAAAAGTGAGAGCATCCTCAGCAGATGGCTGTCCAAAAGGGCTGCTTAATTCAAGCAGCTGCTGATATCTTCCTGCAAACAGGATCAGTTTGCATCACCTGTTACTTCAGTGCCATAGTTCATGACACCTGGCTGTCTGACTTCATTATTCTTTTCCCCCCATGATTCTGTAATGGACACACCCATTTGTAGTGTTTTCTATAAACATAGAACAATTTTTCCATCATCCATAGATCCTTTTAGCTATTTACAATCACAAACCATTCTTCTTTCCATTCGGGGTGGAGATAAGCCACATCGCATGAGGTTTCTTTTCTTTCTGCCTGCACTTTTGCCAGTACCTTCATTTTATTCCTGCTGCACTTTAAGACATCCTCTTTCTTCCATGTGTGACAGTTCTATTTGTAGCCCTTTCCCTTTTATACTGCAGCGTATTTGTTCTCTTTCTCTCTTTCTTCTATAACATCTATGGTTGTCACATTATTCCTCAAGCCTGGAGGAGCACAGTGACTTCTGAAGCAGGTGTCACTGCTGCTCTGTGAGTCAACCATCAGGAGGTATTTATGGAAGTAGTGAATCTCTGGCTAGGAGCTGAATAGGAAGTACAGCTCAGGTCATACTGCTGGGGAAGTAACAGGAAACCTAGTGAGTTTTCACCTAATCAGTAGATTATCTAAGTCAAGTGGACCTCAGTGGAGCTGAACTGAGACTTCGACAGTTCAGGGTGTGTTTGAGGGCAACCCCCCCACCCCAAAAACTGTGTCTTCTCATTAAAAAAAAAAACCCCACCTCATGCTGTTTTATTCTGTCCCTTAACCCCACTAATAAAAGTCCCACTCAAGAGTTTAATCAGTGATTTTTCATTATGTCCTTTACATGATATTGCAGTCCAGGGTCAGCTGGTAGCTCCCACAGGAAGTCAGTTGGTCCAGGTTTTAACCCACATTTTAAAGGAGCTGTCCAATATGCTGTATCTATTTCACAGCTATGGATCAACATTTTGGAGAGCTCTTTTAAAGTTCCGACTAGAAGCTTGGATGAATTTATCATTCTTCTGTAACAGAAGCCACCACTACTTCCATTTTTTTGAAAAAAAAATATGATGCTCTTCTTTTTTATTACCTATATTCTCTAATTTATTTTTAATTACATTTTTTAAAAAGTTGTCTTTCCAAAAAATGAAACTGTACACTGTTCTATCCTCAAATCTGTTTAGGCTCTGATGATTGTTCTGTTCTCCTATTTCAATGTTCTCAAAACTTTCAAAGGGGGGATCGGTAGAATCTGTTCTTTTCTAAATGATAAAGTGGATACACATGCCATTTTTTTTTATTTTTTGAGTGGGGCATGCATGGAACCAAAGTGTCATGAGAGGACTGGCTTGGACAATTGTCAGTACCACTGAAGAGGTGATTGTCCAAGCTACCTCTCCCACAGTGCTTTGATTCCATAGCCCTCCCATCTTGAAGGCAGACATTTGAAGTTTTTATCCTTTTCTTCCCATTGCCACCATTTTTCCCCGTCTTTGCGTACCACTGCCACTTTTTTCCCTTCTCACTGTCATCATCACCTTTGCTTCTACCATTGGTTAATCTATACCAATGGGGGTTAGGATCTCAGCTATATTTTTATAGTTTTATCAGACTTTGTAGGTATTTTTTTAATGTTCATTAGCTGTTAAGCCAAAGCTGGTTAAATATTCAAAAATACCAAGATGCCAGATTTGACATACAAACTGAGTGATTTAGAGATTTGGTAGCATCACTGGTTGTAGGGTGACATACATCAATGTGTCCTGGTAAATCCTCCCTGAGTCACCCTCTCAACACAATGAAACTGACTGCAAATCATCAGAGACCATGGGATATGTATTCAGGCTACCTGACTTAGGGCTCAGATAGCAACTTAGACCATACTTTATTTAATTCCAACTATGCTGGAAAAACTCTTCTGCATTTTTTCAGCCATTCACATTCACTCTGGTACAAAAACAAAGAGTGAAAGTCATTTTGAAGAAAGCGATTTTGTAAAATCACATATGTTAGGTCTAGGAGTATGGAAGGAAAATATATTTGTTGGTTTCCCATTTCCCTGTGGAAATATCCCTTTTGCATCTCCTGAGACTGGTAACAGAATGGAACATCTCTTATCTCAGAAATTCTTACTTTTCCAGAGCCTCCAATACATTTCTGAGGCAGGGGGGAAATGCCCACAAAGTGAAGCATGAGAAAAATGTTCACTACTTAAAATGTGTGCATGTGAACATTTGCATCAACATGATTTTTCAATCAAAATACCACATAGATTAGGAGGGGACAAAAAAGAAAAACGCCTACACAAATACAAAAATGCTTATATCTAAAAAAATGGAAAAAGTGCACAGAAATATGCATACATTTCTCTGCAGGAAGCGGGGAAAGGTTTCACAGACCAATATGAAACAGGGATGGAATATAACTGTTGGTGGAACATTGAAAAAAAAATGAAACTGACAGATTTTTCATGTACCTAGTGTAGGGCTTTCAGCTTACCTTCGTTAGAAGTCATCCAAGGAACATACTTGTGCGGCCTGTCATTCATTGTACAATCATCTTTCTGGCAGTTTTCAGCTTCCTTGCCTGCCCATGCTTCAATTAAAGCCTGGGGGGAGACATTGTGAGGTAATTCCTCCTGTGGGGCTTTGTCAGATCAGGAAGCACAGTGAGGCTGCAGAACAATGGCAAAAGATGTAGTCAAAAGAAGAAAAATCCCAAAGCACCCTCAACCACCTCTGAAAGATTTTTGAAAAATAAGGGAAGCTCAAAGACACCCAAGAAAATCAAATGAACTTTTAAAATACTCTGAGAACTAAGCAGGAACAAAATAGAAACCTGTTCTTTAGGGAAGAGAACGTTTTTTTTTTGCGGGGAGGGGGAATTTGAGGACAGATTTTGGCACCATATTACTTTTTGGAGGTGGCCCAGTTCTCTACTTCATATCTAATTCTACCTTTAGTAAGAATTGTGAAGTGAAGAGATTAGTATAATCATTTTATTCATTGCTTATCTAAACTTGGGTCCAATATAAAATATTTAAGGGGGCTGGGAAGCCTCCTCCCTCTCCCCAAAATAAGAAAGGCATGAGATGCTTTGGTGGATGGGTCCCCTGACAGAACTCCTTCCAAACATTGTGTTCATTTTGATGGAACAAAGCAGCATATTTGCTGATGTAAAGAAAAAACTCAGAAACTGAGGGCCATAAAACACATTGTTTTGTCCCTGGGGGTCCCAGGTGTCTTTTGTAGGACACAATTATCTCTTTACCATTGCTTTCCTTAAATAATATATATACAAGCTGCAGCTCTTTTTTGGTCTAATCAGCTCAGTTTGGGAATTTGTTTTCCCTGTGTTGGGATCTTTGGATTGGTTGAACTTCACTTCATCTAGGGCAAGAAGAACTTTCTGTCCCATGGATGTCACAAACAGCACAACCTCTCTGATTAGGATTTTCAGTTTCTTATACCAAAAATTAAATATATGGTTGTCCTAAAATGTAGCTCTGGAACAAGTGATGAAGAGCAGCCAACATGAAAATTAGGGGTTGTGATGAGAATTGAGAAGTATAGCTGCTTGTTGTGTTGTTGTGTATGTTCAAGTCATTTCAAACTTATGTTAACCCTAAAGTGAATCTATCATGGGGTTTGCTGGGGCAGAGATTGTACGACACACCCAAGGTCACCCAGTGAGTTTCCATGGCTGAGCAGGGAATTGAACCTTGGTCCCTGGAATAGTAGTCCAATGCTCAAATTGCTACACCACATTGGCTATCAAGAAATATTACCCTGTTTCCACCTGCTATAGCTGTTACCCCAATAGCATGCTAGTTGTAGCCCTTTCCTCACATATTCACACAGAAGGGGGTTATTGGATTTTCCAACTCCGCTTCATCTTGAAATTCAAGTGGAGGTGGAAAGGACTGACTTGCTTTCAGAAATTTAATTTTGGTGTGATATATGTTGCCCTTGTACACTATATCCATAAAAAACATTACATCAAAATAAGGCTTCACATATGAATAGTAGGACACGTAGTAAAGGCATACAAATTCTCCCTTCTACACTGACAGTACAGTTAGTGCATAAAGTTCAGCCAACAGAGATGAAACTACTTTTGGAGCGAAGGTGGACATCAAGGTTCCATGCTCAGCTATGAAAACCCACTGGGTGACCTTGGTTGCATCACATACTCTCAGCCCCAAGAAAACCTCATGATAGGGGTGCCATAAGTTGGAAATGACTTGAAGGCACACAACAACAACACTGTAGGTAAATCTAATTGATCCAGTAGCTCTACTTTACTGTGGATTAACAATAGGATTTAGGAAATAGGCCAGCATGGTGTTAGTGACATACGCAAGTACATCCACCTTACACTTGTATATGTATTTTGGGGCAGTTGTTGTTGAAGTTGGTATTCGCTGTTACTCCTTCTACAACATTACTCCCTCTACTACCCCCTTCCTCCCAGAATTCACAGTTTCACTGTGATAGCCCCACCAGCACAGCCATTCTGTTGCTAGTTAAGGGTAATGAGAAGCATTTTGTTATGTTTCTATAACCAGACCCAGACTGATTACCACATCCACTGAAAAGCCCAGAAGATGCCAGCAGATCTTAGAGAAAGATGACTATGGGAACATCTGACTATGGGAACGTAGCCAGATGATTTCCTGATCTCTCATTTCTCCACCAGCAATGGAAGAGCATGGGAGGGAGGTTATCATAGTGAAACTTGGGCCCTTTTCCTACAGTATTTGACATGCGAAAGGGTGCCTGGAGCATCACACGGTTGTGAGGAGCGATCTGCATGACACACTGACAATCACGTGGCGCTCCAGGGTAGGGCAGGCTTTCAGCCAAAAATGGTGTGTGATCGTGCATTGCTCCAGGGCCTCGCGTGCACTTGCTGTGTGTATGGAGCCTCCAGAGCCGCGGTGGTCGCGCTTCCTGCCCCAGTGCAGCCTGGGAAACTCCCAGGCTGTGCTGCGGAAGGAAGAGGTAGGGCTCTCCCACTGCCTTCTTGGGAGCAGGCAGCTCATGTGGAGCTGAAGCAGTGGAGACTTGAGAGCCTCTCACTGGAGGCTGCTTGTGCAATCCCCACACCCCAGTGCTGAAAAAAGGTAAGGTGCGGAAAGAGCCAATGAATCCTGATGGTGGTGACAGGGGGGCTGTAATGGAATTCTGCATGTAAGAAACTCTTGTATTACTCTGAGCAATGTAGGATTTTGGCAATAATTTTCCTGCATATGTTTACTGTGCAAAACCAAATGTTTCTCAGCAGGAATCACTGTTTGTTTCACAAAGCAGACATTTTCTGTCCCAAAATATTTTTTCCACACAGGAAAACCATGGGTATAATTGTTCAAAGGAATTTTCTCCAATGAAGTCCTGAAATGTGAAGTATCCTGCAGCTGGTCTCCTTTTCCTCAGTGGGGTGTCTCAAGTGTCAAGACACTCTTTCTTTCATCAAGGATGCAAATATGAATGATTATGCTTTACATTTGGAAGGTTTCCAAACTGAGAACAGTGTGGGAGTGGGGTGAAGGTGCAGTGATTTTTTTTTCACACTTCAAAATAAAAATCAGCTTGCTATGAAGTGTGTGGGCATCTAATGACAAAGAATGAAGGACTGTTTTCCCGACTATCTTTCAGCTCTGTGCACTTCCTTCCTTCCTTCCTTCCTTCCTTCCTTCCTTCCTTCCTTCCTTCCTTCCTTCCTTCCTTCTTTCTTTCTTTCAGCTGAGAAAGTAGTGATGCTCCTTGTACAGCTGACTAGCATGGATGTTGTGACCCCTGGGTGGAAAATCACAGAGGATTTAGGAAGCGCTCGCCACCTCATTTTCTATCATCCCCATTCCCCTGTAGATTTCACTTCCATGTTTTGACAACATGGACAGTGATCAGAACATACCTTTTCAGTAGCTTTGCTGTCTGGGGGACTCTGGGAGTTGCAGTCTTCGAGAAAGCACCCCCCCCCCCGAGCTGGGTGTTTCTTGAGGTGTCTTTGAAGAGAATCTGTATTGCAAGCCCTTGATCATTCTTTAAAGTATTCCTCCCTTAAGAAAAGCAAACCAATGATTTTCAATTGAGCAAATCAAGAGGCTTTTGTCATATCTCGCAAATGAGTTAACAGAACAGAATAAAACAATTTCTCCCTCTTTCATCAGTTGCTATAGATGAGAGAGTCTAGACAGTTGTGGGGGCTGATAACAAAGCAAAGCAACAACCTATTTTAACTATGTTCTATATATAAGAAATATAAATGTCTGATCCAAGTAAATCTGGCTAATTTTGCAAAAGCTAAACAAAGTCCGTTGGCTGGTCCCATTATCATTTGCAACCAATTCAGCTTCAGTCAAATCAGCCACTTCTGCAGGGCTTTCTGTATATACTACTCCAAAGCATAAATGCCATTCAGAAGGATTCAAAAGTCCCATAGGGGAACAGCTCTTTGTCCACAAACTGCAGTACCCACACAACTATACATATTTCATAGGTCATTTCCACACGGAGTAAGTAGAACGGCACAGTGCGACCTCTGACAGAGGACGTCTGCACCTTGGGAGCGGACTGGGTCGGACTACTTGTCGAAGTTCCACACCTCAGTCCGCTCTAGAGCAACCCGAAGTGGTTGCGCAGCATGCTTTTTAAAAACCTGTTTTTACAGGTTTTTCAAAAGCATGGAGTGTGTCACTCCGCGCCACTCTGTTCCCACACTCCGGTGCAGATTTGCAGGCACGCACCAGTGTGAGTCTGCAGATCTGCCGGGGCAAGCTTTAGGCTGGAGAGCTTCAGCAGTTGGTGGGGAGCCTCCACCAACCAGAAGCCGCCATTTTGGACACCAGAGCAGTGCAGAGCAATGATCTTGCACTGCTCCTCGTCAGGAAGGACCCAAATGGATCCACCAAAAAGCCAGTGAATAGAGACAGGGAGCATTTCCCGCGCCACGTGCGGAAAGGGCAATAGTTGCAAACACGGATTAGCAACAAGGGAGGAATCAGCACCAAACCAAAGGGAAAAAATGGTGGACAGAAAGCCCATGAGATAAGGTTTAATCACTGCTTACACATGGTTGATATATTCAGAAGTAGACATTCCTTCTCATGCACCACAGCTCTAGGAAATTCAACACCAACCAAAGATTAGAGAGCAAACTTTTCTGTCTGCATGTATAACTCTGTTGGCTAGAAGAAACCTGGATGTAAATACTTAAATACTTATTAAACCTTATTACATTCAACATTGGATTTCCTGACATTTTCTTTTTCTTTGCTAAGAAAAATTTTTGTCTGGCCTGCTGATTATACCAAGATTGAAGCGAGAGCTTTTCATGTTCCATTCACTGTATGTTTTGGAGTGCCTATTGCTGAGTAATGGGATGCTAGGGTAAGCATTGACAGTCATTAGAATACTGGCACCCTCTAGATGTGATTGGACTGCACATAACCAATGGCTAACTGGAGCTGCAGCCTAACAGTGCTTGGAGGGTCTTATGTTCCCAGTTCCTGTCTTAAAGGTACCTTGCCAAAAAAGAATATGAAAGAGTCTAGCACAAAAAAGATGGTGTTTTTTTTTTTAAAAAAAAGGAACAAAAGAATACCTAAAGGCAGCTAAAAGAAAAAAAAAATGGGAAAAAATAATTGACTGAAGTGGAATATTCTCTTTTCCTTGGAGGAAGTTCTTGCTTTGGACTATAAATTTCTATATCACAAGAAAAGAAGAAAATAATCTTTCTTTGACTGGTTGCATTTCTAATTGATATGTAAAAAATACATTTCAGGTGGCTGAAGAACAGTGTCTTTATTAAACATGCATTCAGCATGTACATCTTGTCTTTCTTTTAGTGAGCTCAAGGTGGCATAGATAGCTCCTTTCCTCCTCATTTTCTCCCCACAGCTTGAGATAACTCAGGTTAAGACAGAGAGCAATTAACTAACCTGTGGTCATTTGCAAAGATTCATGACCTTGTTATCTACCTCCCAGATTAAGATGACCATATCCTAGGGTTTTCTTGGCAAGATTTATCCAGAAGTTTCTCTTTACTTTCTTCTAAAGCTGGGAGAGTATGACTTGCCGAAGGTCACCCAGTGGGTTTCTGTGGCTAAGTGGGGACTCAGATTCTGGTCTTCTGGAGTCCTAGCCCAACACTTAAACAACTATAGCAAGCTGGCTCATGGGCACTAAAATCTGCATTTATGAAGTACAAGATCAACATACTAACCACTATACCACACTGGCTCATCAGAGTGGTTTACATAGGATTACAGCTTTCAGATTGAAATATATATAATTGGAAACAGTTGAGTTAGTCAGTGTTTTATAACTGGAATGCTTCACATTTCTTCCACCTACCTCATTTCAAACTGAGACCTTTACATACTTCTCCCTAAGGAGGGATTAACATGCTCTGACAATTAATATAAATAAGTTTTGTATCTTGGCAATTTCTACAATTTTCTCAGTAGACATTAAGGGCAAAATGGCATCTGCTTATGATAGCGTGATTGGATCAGATCCATTTGTCACAGAGGCAGCTGAAGAAACACACAAAACACCATGCTGAGGACCCCAAATGAATGCATTCATGTGCCAGAAATTTGTTTTGATTACCATTTCTGATTACAGATAAACAAACCCCAGTGCAGCTTTTCCAAACTCCCTGGGAAGACTTTTGTGATCCAGCATGCAACAAAACCACACCTAAGGAATAGAATTCAGTGCTCCTTTTACTGTGGATGAGTGTATAGAATCCTAGAACTGGAAAAGGATGTACAAAAAAATGCACCATTCAACTCTATGACCCTTACCGTGTGACATCACAGTATGGCAACATGTTGCTGCCAGTTCAGGACACGTGCCATTGCACATCATCATTGTGGTCCTGTCCCCATCTATTGCAATTGTGCTGTATACCATTACCAGAAAAAAATCTGGTAATCACCCCTTTTCCTGCAATGATTTGGGGATGTGGTAAGGGTGAATGCACTATCAAGTGCTTCCTTCTGCAGTACAGTGCAGGAGGAGGTAGGCTGTACTGCAGAAGGAAAGAAGGAGAGTGTTCCTAATGCTACCGATCTGCCAGCAGCCAATCAGTGTGGTGGGGAGAGTTCATATGGCATTGCTGGGATTGCAACAGGATGACACAGGACCGTAACATAGTGTGGTAAGGACATATGTTTCTTTTCCTAAAGGCGGGACCATACAGTCTGCACTGTCTACACCTGAAATAAGCAATTTTAAAGAATTAGAAACTACCTTGGAGAGTGTGATAATGGGGCTTCCCATTATCTAGGCTTATCAAAGGGAGATACTTCCCTCTTCAGGTAAACCAAGGGTTAATGAGGTGTTGGGATTACATCAAGGGTCACAGGGTGAGAGTTGACCAACCAAAAGGAAAAGAGGTGGGCACCTTGGAGATGCTTCCAGATCCTTCCAAGGAGGAAAATATAAAACTTCTGAGAGGCCATGTGGCCAGAGAGAAAGAGAGGAGAGCTGGGTCAGTCGAGCTGGCAGGCATGCCGTGTCTCCTGGACCCCCCCTCTCTTCTCCTTCAAACCATCTACGCCTATAACCTAATTGTGAGTAACTAGAAATAAGTAGTTAGTCGTGTTAGGGATGTTGTTATTTTGGGAATTGGCTGATCTTAAGAATGTATCTGTGCTTTTATATCTGTTTTTGTAACTTCTCGTAACTAAGCGTACCTGGGAGGGGGAGCCTCTCAAGTGTGATATTGTTTTGTTTATTTGCATGTCTTGATTAAATACTTTCTGAAAACCTCCGTTTCTCTCCATTTCCACGCCAGGTTTGGCACACGCTACACAGGACCTCTCACTCAGGGGAGGGGGAGGTGGAAGATCCTTACACTTAGAGATTGGGCAGAGTCCCTCCTGTTCTGTCCAAATGATTCATAATTCAGGGTGGTGGTGGCAGCATACCTGATAGAGCTGGAGAGATTGCCAGTCTTTCCAAGCGTGGGAGTCACCTTTGGGAGGCTGGCAAGAACCCCAGTAAAACGCTGGGAGGGAATTTCCAGTCTTGCATGGTGGTGGTCAACTTAAGAGACTGGAAAGAAACCTACAGTGTCACAGAGAGTCATATTCACTGCTGTGACTGTCAGACAGGGTGGGGAAAACTTAATCACTTTTTAAGGTCTTCTCTGGGTTGTTTGGAGCCTAGGACAAGCCTTTTCCCTAATACTATATGGCTTAAAATGACTCCAGGTGGCCAAAAAATGTAGCAAAATTGCTCTCCCCATCCCCATCCCCTCCCATTGTCCCAATTTGGCATGGGCAGTCCCAATTAATACTCTATCATCCCACTTTTTAGCTGCTTTCAAAATGTCCAGGATTCTGTCTCCTCCTCCTCCTCCTTTTCTTCAGCTCATTTCAATGGCTGCAACCTGAGTTTAAATTACAGAAGGACCTTATACTGAATTAACTTACCAGGGAAGTGAGAAGAAGAAGGGAACTCTTTGCCTTAGGCAAAAATTTTGTAGCTTCTCCTAGCCTGTGTGTCCTTTCTCAATAACTTTTGCCATTGGGACGATATGCTGGTGTTGCTTGGCCATTTGTTCCAGTCTTCATCTTTGAAATGCTGAAGGGTATACAGCCCCTGAGGGGTGTTTGGAAGTATTTGGGGGCAAACCTAAATTCCTTTTAAAAAATGAGAGGGCCTGAGGGGCATAGCCTGCACTTTCCCTACCTCTAGTTTACACCCAAGCAGTAAGAAGATACCACAGCAAAATATGTGGAGGGAAAAGATATACCCAGAAATTGAAGAAGGGAAACAAGGCACATACAGAAAAGAAAGGAAGGGAATTATATATTGCTTTCATAGTTCAATTTTAATTATTTTTATTTGGCAGCAGTGTAGAGAAGCCAGGATTGGCAGGCCTGCAGTGCCAAAAACTCTCCTTTTTTTTAGCAGAAACAATGTTATCATCAGTTATCCCTCAAAGACTTTCCTGTTCAGTTGCAGTCTTTAAAGCAGCTGAAGATGAAGAAAGAATTTTCCCATTAGCAATATAGTGCTTGATAAGTCCCTGATGTTGTGGAAAACATCTGGGAACAGCTTCATTTTGAAAGGCAATTAAGACCCATTAGCTTTACAAAAACCCTGCTTCTGTAAAGATGAAATGGTTTCTGGATATGAATCAATGCAGTTGATTGGATTTTTGGACTCTCCCTGTACCCATGCATATGAGTATCTTGACCCACTGTGCTTCAAAATTTAGCACCACCGTGCGAATTAAGTCCCAAGGAAGCATGTTTAAACCTGTTGGTTTGATTCGTGGAGAGAATGGCTTTCTGAGGCTATGGCTGTGTGGGCTACCACAACAAACTCCTTCACTTTAGAATTTACAGTGCTCCATTGCTAGCAGGACTGTGAGCTTGATTGCTTTTACTTTCAATTGCAAAATGCTTTCGGACCTAATCTGTGCACCATTGCTACATGCCCATTTTGTTTAAACTTTCCTTGTATTCACTTAGCACTCTCATGTCACATTACACTGGAATACGACAGCGCAGAACTTAATAATGGAACAAACATGGCATTCACTTTAAACTATTTCTGACTGTGTTCCATTATTGAGTAGCACCCTTGCTGTTTTGTGGAAATAACATTTAGAAAGGGATATTGAAAGGAACGTCCACAGTCTGTGGTCATTTCTGCACCTTACCTGATCCCATTGTCCTCCTGTTCCTCCTGTCATGATCACGGCAGCACTTTTGCCAGGAAGGGAGCATGGTGGGAATGCTTACCTCCACACCCAGCCAGCTCCCTGCAGAAAGGACTGTGAGCAACACGCACCTTCCTTCCACACTGCAGCCGGGCTCTTTCCCATGCTGTCCTGGAGAAGGAAATACCTCCATTGTGCTTCCTGGCATGACCAGGAAGGATGGGAACATTACATAACTGTGGGCACTTAACAGACTTATTCTGTTAAGCGAATATCCTGCAATCGCAATGGGGGGAGAATGGCAGTGGGACTGCAATGACGTCATGCAAAAGCACGGCCTGTGGACCACTGCCATTGAGTCTTTAACCCAGGACTGCAACACCATGTGAAAATGGTCTTTGTTTCAGGTGTTTGCCCTATTATCTTTTTTTTTAAGCTGTTAATATAATGGCTTGGCTTGTTGGGTTTTTCTCTAAAATTCTCATCGAGATACATTTCCCTTGATCCTAACTAGCACCAAGAACAGGATTTCCCACAACATGCAACTGCCAGCAGTGGGTCAGGGAATTTTCCCCACAGTTTGTCTGAACTTTAAAGAAGCTATCCAAAGTGCTGAACCCTATCATAAAGAGATTCAGCACCCGAGATACCACCCTCCCCCTAGGCCTGCACTAAAACCTGGAGTGAATTCATCTCACCACTGATGTGAGTGCTACTCGATGCCACTAGACATTGCCCCGCTGAATCAAAATTACAGACCACAGAAGCAGGAGGGCAGGGAGAACAGAAACGCAGAGCACGCACCATCACCCATCTTGGCAAGGATTGCTGAACCCCTGCCTAGGGGTGATCAGGGAGGGGAATGTCAAGACTGGTTACAGGCATGGAAAGAATATTAAACAAAATAGTGAAATAATCTTTCTTAAGTTTCAGGAAATTCTTGTGTTTTCTTGTAGTTTTCTGATGAGAAAAATCCTGGACTGATGACATGCTTTGCAATTCAGTTCCTACTCTATGAAAAAACTACATATATATTGTGTGTGTGTGTGTGAGAGAGAGAGAGAGAGAGGAGAGAGAGAGAGCACATGTGCAGAAAATAGCATAATAATTAATAAATAATAATAAAGGAAACACTTTATCTGTGCAGAAAATGATATTTCTATGCAGAAGATGCTGCTTTCTGTTCCAAAGTACCATTTGTGAACTTTGTGTTGCAGTCCAACACCATCTGGAGGGCCACATAATTCCCACCATTACCCTAAATCTGTTGTCTCCAACATTTTGGTGGAGATAGAGAGATGAGATGACAAAGGGACAAGTGTCCCAGCCTCCATAAGTGGTGATTTTGAGATGGCCAGTTTCAAACACCTCACAGACATATTTAATCACAATTTCAAGGCTGTGAATTATGTCTCAAGATGTATTTTTGAAAAGTTTGTTATTTTCAGATTTCCAAATGATTCACCGGCATTAAATAGAACAGAGTTTCAGTCAGATTAAACAGGAAAAGCATATAAATAAAAAGACTAAAGAGAAACAATTTAAAATATCATCTACTTTATATTATTATGAAGGTGGAACCTCCTCTATAAATTCATTACAAATTCATCATTTTGTTCAGCAAATCTAAGTTCTTGGTTTATTCCTTTTTCCTTTTAAAGGTTTGTTTCTGCATGTCATACATTGAGTACATCCTTCCACAAATTCCTGTGGGTGGATAGAAGTCCACTTGCATGTCAAGTTGAAATAAATGGGAATCAGATAACTTCAAAACTATTTTAGTTGTGTTCTACCTGACTATCTTTTAGGTTATAGGTTAAGTTTCTTTTTAAAGTAACAGTATACTGCACCTCTGTAGATTTAAATATTTCACAGATATCAATAATAGATGTTGTGGCTGAGAGAAAGGCTGCCTCACTCCGCAGTTTCAAAAAAGAAAAAAAATGCCGTGTAAATGCATCAAGGTCAAATGAACCAGTATGCTAAGGAAGCTGTCCCAGAAGCCCTAATACACTCCAGCTCCTGTTGTGATGTAATCAATTGGAAGTTCCCTGTGGCAACTCTTAGAAGATAGTGAATGCTCCTTTTCAAGAGGTATAATGCTTTAGGCTGAGCCAATAGTAGAATATTTATCAGCCAGTATCCAAAACCTCAGAGAGAAGGAGATGAAGATGGACAGGCAGCTGCAGAATTTGTATGTTATATATGTGCTTGTAATACAGATGAAGAGATTCAACGTGCTTACATGAATCTGTAGTTTTAGTTCTCCTAACCTGAGTGTGCCTTTGTGTCTTGGTGCTATTATGGGTATTTATAAAGATCCAGGAGCAGTTCTAGCACCACCACACATAAAGAAGTGACTTTAGTTGGCCTATGGTGGAGCTTGGAGTGTCTGGAGGGGGGGCAGGAGGGGGTCGGGGCTATGGTGAGATGGGTGTGGCCACTGTGCATGGGGGCATGGCAGCGGTGTGTGGGGGCATGGCCAATGTGCGCGGGAGCAAGGCCAGGGCATACAGGGGTGTGGCTACAGTCTGGGACACCCCCCAAAACATAGCCGCTTGGGGCGAATCACTCCCCTGACCCCCATATACCTATGCAACTGTAGCTGGCAGATTTGGGATGTTTCATAAAATGTATTTATTTTAGTTTTTCTGTTGGAAAGAAGGCAGGCAATTGCAAGATTTTGCACCTGGACCTTCAGAGGGAAGGACACCATTTGCTACTTTACCTCAGCCCACAAAACATCTTTCACCAGCCCTGCAAGTACAACTTGAATTTCCGAATTTTAGGGCAGATTCATAGGTAACTATAGTGTGATATCTCTGCTGCTTCTCTATACAGTTGCGTAGGGACAAGGGGGTGATAAGGATGGTTCACCCCAGTGTCAATATTTTGAGGGTGTCCAGGCTCCTTGCTTGCCCTCCCCTATGTTCCATGGCCCCACCCCGTCTGTCATAGCCCCACGCCATCCATCATAGCCACACCCCCATGTGCTGTAGCCCTTCCCCACATGCTGTAGCTCCAACTCCACACACTGTAGCCATGCTCCCCATGCTGTTGCCCCCCTCACAGCCACGCCCTCTCCCCCCTCCAAACACTCCAAGCTCTGCCACTGTCTGTATAGCTGTTGCTCGCAGTGTTCTATCGTATCTCAAATGTGGAAACCACACCAAAAGGGTATGTGCTGTTCTGTTATTACCAAAACAATCTCCCATGAGTTAAGTTCACCTAGAATTTCTATGCTATCAATGAAATATAACAAATGTATCTTCCCACTTTCCATAAATCATCTATAAAAAGACAACAGAGTTAGGTCTGTCCTAATTAATACCATGGAAGTTAGTACCCATTTTAATAAGGTACTAATGTTAAAACAGAAACAGAGCAGGATGCTGATTTCCTATTGGACCAAGGAAAGGGATGGTCAACCTCCCCAGTTCCTTTGGCTAGTAAGAGTGGCAGATAAAAAAAAAACACTTGGTAAGAGATGGTTTATAGAATTTCAAAAAAAAAAAATCATATCCAACAATTGCCATGGGATTCAATACTATACAGTTGGGAACATATGGCCTTCCAGATGTTGAACTGCCACTCTCATCTGTCCTAGCCAATAAGGTCAGTGGTGAGGGATAATGTCAGCTGCAGTCCAGCAAAATCTGGAGGATCATATATTCTCCATCTCTATATAAGAGACCTCTGCCTTGAAATGGTGTACCACTGAAACTCTATGAACATGCAGAGCCCTTTGATGGGGCTGCAGAAAGCTAGTTTATCTTTACAGAAGTGCTGGAGCAGGATTTTGAAATTAATGATGTTCTCCTTAAGAGACATGAAGCAGTACTTCTAGATTCCCTCAGCTAAATTCATCTATAGCCTAACATCAATCTCACTGCTGCAGAGAATGTCCAATAATCAAGGCTTTTAAATAGAAAAAAAAATGCTCTTGAACAAGACATCCCCATCCTCAAATCCTTCTGATATGTGCTTCTAATGGAAAGTTCAGGATCCACAAATGTAATCAGCTTGAAGGTTAATCTATTTTCTCATTTGCTACCAAATTAAAGAGATTGTCAGAACATTGTGCCTTTAAGGATCAACTTAATGATGTACTAAAAGACACATTTGTACGTGCTCTTCACTATGTAGTAGAAATCAGTATCAAAGGAATGCAGTGGGCCTCCAGAGTAGAAGCAGGAAGTCTTTCTTGGAAAGAGACATGCATTATTGGCCTAGAAGAAGATTCCATGTCTCTACACACACTTTAAGAAGCATACTGCAAATTCTGCTTTTACAAAAGCTTAATTTGGTTGTGCTACAAAATCCTACTTTACAGCTCCAGCGTCAAGGTTCATTCCCCCCTACATTTTAAACTGCAAGTCCTTCCCATCCCCAATACGAAGAATTTCATAATTTTGTAAATTCTTGGAGAGACTGGCAAAGTTCCGGGGCAAAATTTAAAGTGCTGATTACGACCTATAAAGAACTGTGAAACTTAGGTCCAAGCTATGATACAGACTGTATTCTCTGGCTGATAATTCTAAACCCCCATCCTTAAACTGCAAACCCCAGGATTCCATACGATGTTGAAAATGGAATAATAGCACTAGAACAGTGTGGTGAGGAAAGGCCATTGGACCCAAACTATGTAGGTCTCTAAAGATAATAACCAACACTTTGTACTTTGCCTGGAAACTAATTGGCAGTCAGTGGAATGATTCTAATATTGGTGTGATATGTTCACTCCTTGCTGTTCCTGTAACCAATCTGGCTGCCATATTTTGGACCAGCTAGAGTTTCCAAACTTGGTACAAAGGTAACCCATATTCCAGAATATAAAACACATTCAAGGAATGTCCAGCCTTGAGGTTACTAGTGTGTGCACTACCATCTTTAGGTCTTCCAATTCTAGGAAGGCCAACAGTTGGCATATCAACTGAAGCTGATAATAAGCACTCCTGACCATCACATCTATCTGAGCTGACATTTAGAGGAATGGATCCAGGCACACCTTCAAGCTATGAATGAAATGACTTGAAGGCACACAACAACAAGAGGGATATTGCTTACAAATATGGACATACAAGACAATGTTACATCAAATACAAGGCAGTGTTGCATCAAAATGTACATATGGATTGAAAAGTTAATTAAAATGTGTATGTATAGTGTTGCACATACTTTTTGAGAAATATCACAAACCAGTGTGCAAACACAATGGAATAAACTTGAACAGGAAAGAAGAGAAATAGAGAGTATTGTCTGTTCTTCACTACACAGTGGTTGCTTTCTTGACCACAAAGATTTTTTTTCTTGATGAAAGCTTCTCTTATACTAGAAGCTTGCAAATGGATGCTACATAGAATTTACCTTCGTTTGAAATCCATTTATCAAAGTCTGTAATAGTGGTATTTTTTTAAAACAAAAATCAAGGCGAGAATGCGAGTATACGTCTACAGTCACCCTCCTAAGATATCAAGAAAAACACCTTTTAAAGAATGCCTCTTCCTATGCATCTAGGGTTCCCAGGTCAAGAGTATTCCAAGCCCTGAGATTTCAGGGCTAAAACCTGAGATTTAGGAATGACCGCTCATAATGGTGGAAGACCGTGGTGATATTGTTAAGTGTAATACCTTAAGTATTTACCACAATTGCGCAGAATATGTTATTCAAATTAAAAAAAAAAAACAACAACTAGAAAATGAGAAACACACAGTTTTCTTGCACTGAGATTCTTCTCTCTTAGGCTAAGGACTAGAGAAGAGAGGTCAGGCTTTAAGATCTGGGAGTACTACATGATTCAGAACACACATGTTTTTAGAAAAGAACACTTATTGCCGTAGTTCTCATGAGCTAAATCTATTAGAATACCAAATGAAATCACATTTGTTTTAAAAGAAAAAATTCATCTGGAATTAATCAAGAGCACACCTTTGGATTAAGGTATCAAACCTATCCTCCAACAATATCCTTGCTCCTCAGCTGAAATCACATCCCCTTCCTGGCAAATCCATACTCCCTCACCCAGATGTTAAGACAATATGATAAAATAAGATAAATAGGATAAAATAGAAAAACCACAGGAGATGGGGCCATCATTTCTTTCCACTTCAGTCTCTTGCTGAGAATGAATGATGGACGAGTGAGATCAGTAAGATGTTTACTTTTCTGTGGTTAACACATAATGAGAGGCTTATTCCGTAATGTGCCTTTATTTATTATTTAGCTGAGTCGATGATCATTTACATTTTAGGAACATAATTTAACTGCAAACCAGGAATGCTGGAGTTCCCCACTGAGCACTTGCTTTCAAATGTGAACTTTTAGCAGCACATCTCAGCTATATCATTGCTCCCAGGATTACCTCTGCAAAAAGTAAAGGTTCGAAATAAGAGGGGAAATGAAGACAAGAGTTTTGCGTCTTTCTCCCCAGCCTATAGCAGTAATTGAACTTGGTGCTGCAATTAATTAGATGTGAAAATAAAGACACCAGCAGTGGAAGTTATTTTTTTTCTCTCTTGGTTGGCTTTGATGCCTTTGTCCTCAAATAATTTTTATTAGATTAGATTAGACCACTGGCCAACCTAGTCTAGATTCCTACAGTGCACAAGCAGATGCCTCTGGAAAGCCCACAAATGATGCTGAAGTGGGGAGCAAGGAGCAGAGTAAAATCCCCAGGGTCCAACTCATGTTCCCTATCTATTTTCCAGAAGTTCCTAAATGTTGACAGGGATACTGTCTCGGATCTCAGAGATGGTACTTGACCAGTCTGACTAGCAGTCGTTGTTAGTCCTAGGCCCTTTCCACACGGGAGGGGGGACACGCGGGGAAACAGGGCTGCACACGCAGGGACGGAGCTTACCTGGAAGTGGGAGGCTCCGTCCCTGCGGGGAGCAGCGCGATTTCGCCGCTCCACATGTTCGGCGGCATCTGCGGCACTCGGCAGCGCCCGGTGGCACCCAAAATGGCAGCTGGCGGCTTCCAGCGGTGCTCTGCCAATTGAGGCAGCACGCCAGCCAGAAGCCCGCCCTCGGGCAGCTCTGCAGGGACGTGCTAGCGTGTCCCTGCAGTTCCTCATGGGCCGCTGCAATGGATTAGCGCGGGAAAGTTTTAAAAAAACCACTTGGAAAGGTGGTTTTTATAAAACTCGCAGCGCCACCCCCACAGCCGCGTGAGAGCGGTTGGAGGTGTGGAACTTCCCCTTTTTTACCCGCTCTAGCACACCCCGCGGTGTGGGTGACCTCCTTGTCCGGTCGTCCCAGAGCGGGGATTTACCCCCGTGTGGCAATGGCCCTATTCTCTATGAATTAGTCTAGTTCTCTGTTAAAGCAGCCAAAGTAGGTGACCATCACTCCATTCTGTGGGAATAAATCCCACAGTTTTACTATGCATTGTGTGAAGAAATAATTTTCCATAGCAACCCTAGATCTCCCATAATTTCACTTCAGTGGATGACCCTACATTCTCACACTACAAGAAAGGGAGAAAGAATCTCCCAGTCTACTTTCTCCACAACACACATTATGTTTTACATTTCTATCATGTTTTGCTTTTTTCTATGCTAAATATCACCAAATGTTTCCTTCCTATGGCAATTGTTCCTGTCCTACGATTATTTTTGTCCCCTTTTTTGTTTTCAAGAATAGAAAGCAAAACTGTGTACAGAAGTTCAAGTCTGGTTACACCACATATTTTATAAAGGTGTTATGATAAGGACGATTTTATTCTCAGTTTGTTCCCTAATGATCCTCAGCTTGGAATTAATCTAGTCACAGCCACAACACTCTGTGTCAACATTTTCATAGAGTTTCAAGATTCCCGTCCTTGTTTGTTACTATCTGCTCATCTGCTCAGACTGCAACAGCATATCTGTGAAGCTGGGAGGCAGGATTGTCTCAGCCTGTATCACTTTACAATTTATAACTCTAGAAATGGATAACTGTGAGGAATTTGGAGGCCACCTTGGCCCCAAATGAGACAAAGGAGAGGGTTGGGACCCACACCACACAGAGCCCCCCACAAAATATCTTTTTTGATCCTTTAATGTACTCTAGAAAAAGAGTACATTTACATTACATTACTTCCTTACATTTTACATTTTTTTTTTCTTTTGCCTCCCTTGGACTGTTTTAGACCCGGGAGACTCCTTTTTTACAACAGGAAATGACCCAGAAGTCAACATCCATGTCACTTCCTGCTTGAAGAAAAGGGCCTAAATAAGCTTGTGGGGGGGGGGGATGAAAAATTGGGCAAAAGTGCTCCTTGGTTCTTTTGAAGATTTTAATTTTTTTCCCAAAGGCGCGCGCACACACACACACACACACATACACACAATGGCCCTAGGTGTCATATGCAGCCCACAAATCACATTTTCCCCACCCTGATTTAAACTTATCCACATTTATAATGCCAATGTCCTTTCCTCCTAACTGGAAAGAATCATTTTGGACCTCTTTGCTGCTCCTTTTCATTCTAACCAACCTAAATAATTTGGAGTCACAACTAGTTCGGCCACCTCCCTGCTCACCTAAGGCTCCAAATCATTAATGAAGATATTAAAGAGCATCCCAATGCAGTTCCTTTTGGGAGCCGATTTTTTTCATCTTTTCCTTCTTTTTTCCTTTCTCTACCTCCTGTCTCTTTTTAAGGGCCAACCCGTTCAGTGGCAGTAAAGCACCTTCACACTGGGAATCTGAAGGGGGTAATGAAGAGGAAGCTAAGCATACTTTGGACACCAGGACAAGAAAACCTGAGTGAATTTTGAGCACTGATAGTAAAGCAGAATATTCTTTCCATTTATGGAGGTAACTGTGATTCCGTTTATGGAGGTAACTGTGATTGACGAAAAGCATAATTAATTGAAGGGAGTTGATTAAACTTTGGAGCAGGAATTCAAAAACTAATCAAGTAACCCCTTGTTCACTTTTAGCTTACTTTTGAATCAGTGCTTCATTGAAATACATTTTGGTGCAAAATTTACCTTGGGAGAGAAGAAACAATGTTTAAGAGGTTACGCACACACAACAGCAACAACAACCACAACAACAAACCCTACCAGCCTTCTCCCTCCCAAATTTGCAAATTAATTGTAACTGACAGGGAAGAACTGATTTTGGATAATTAGGGGAGGAAGTGAGATCCAAATCAGTTTAATCATTTATTTTATTTGGGTCAGTCTGAGGAGGAATTTGGCTGACCCTGATGTCTGTAAAATTTAAATAAATCTTTGATATTAAAATCCAAAACCATTTTTCTAAATTTGCATATGTACAGACAAATTGTTGTTGTTTGCATTTTCAATTTATGGCGTCCCTAAGGCAAACCTATTATGGGGTTTTCTTGTCAAGAGTTGTTCACAGGGGAGTTGCCATTGCTTTCTTCTGAGAGAACTCAATTTGCCCAAGGTCAGCTATGTTTGAGAGGGGTTTGAAACCTTTGCCTCCCGGAATCCCACACAAGAAACATTTTTTTTTTCCTGTACAGAAAAACTGGTTTTGTGCAAAATACCCCACAAAACATTTTTTATTACAGAGATTAAATTTTGCACTACAATTCAGGACATTCACACTCAGGGAGAATACTGTGGAGGAATATTTGTTTTTCTCACAGTTATTTGTCCTCACATGCAAGGATAAAATAGCTGAAGATATACATTCCTTCTTCTGGGTATGTGGTATTAAACATTCTTTAATTTTTGTAACATTAAAAGCTCAAGGGTCAGCACTACAGAGTTTAGTTGCTTTTAGATGAGAAATCAGAAGAGCCTTATGATATTTTTCTTTTATAATTTTTATTTATAGACAAATCAACATATGGAGCATGTTAGCAGATTGTCAAACTGCTGTATCTATACCAGAAAAGTTAGACCAGCCCTCCTCAAGCTGATGTGCTCTATATGTGTTGGCCTACATTTCCCATCATTCCTAAATGGAATGGCCAGTGGTTGGATTGCTATGCTGACTGGGAAGAATGGAAGTGATCTATGCATCTAGCTATGGGGATGGTGAATTGAGGGCTTTGCCTACTCAGATAAAGATTCTGCCCTTCAAGTGAATTTTTCCTCCAGTCCACAAATGTCTAGCATTGCACCTAGAACTCACCTAGAAGTCTTATATTGCCTGCATTCACATTTCCTTGGTATCTTTGCCTGCCTCTTTCTAAATGAGCAAAAGAAGTTTTAAATTATTATATTACTAGAAATACGGTAGCCTGGCATATCTGGAGGGGGCCAGGTTGGAGAACTCTGGCTTTATGCTGTTTTAGAGCAGTGAATGTCACTCTTTTTGACCTCCTCTCTTCACTCTTTCTCTCTCCAGATTTGACTGCATTTTAGCTGTTTTAAGCTTCATTCTCAATGGATCTCAGTAGAGTTTACTTCAGAGTGAACAAGTACTGGATGTACTGCTAACTGTCCTTCTGAAGGGTATTCACATCTGAAGGGCAGCAGAGAGATTCTCAGCCATCAAGGAACACTATAGTTCCTTTGATAGGTCTATGACAACTCATTCGTTTGTCAGGGAAAAGCCATAGTCATTGGCATCATTCACAGGAAGCAAAGCAGCCAAGCTCAAAGCAACACTTTGTACATATGACAATGGTATACCTGAGTGCACGTATAGTAAACGCAGGACATTAGTAAACGCAGTGGTGGACAATCTGTGCCACCCTTAAATCTTGCATTTTTTTTAAAAAAAATGGAAAGCTGTGATAAAAATATTGAACACAAATAATAGAAGGACAAGGTTCTGTCATTGTACCCACCCACTCATAAAATACACCATTTGCTTCTCAAACTAGTTGATTACAGACCCTCTGATTAATGGCACAAGATCAGGCCAGGATGTTTGTGTGATCAGTTGGTAATTCTGCTCATTGCTTCCACCACTATATTGTTGTCCTAGGACTCCCAGAAATCCTAGTCAGCAAATCTAAATCTGAGGGATGATGGGAGTTAAAATACTACAAGATCTGGAGGGGTCACAGTTCATCTGCCTCAGCCAACAGCAAAAGCATACTTTTGACAACACCCTTTTTGCCATGTTCTAAGAATGTTGTTGAGTTGTAGGGTATGTATGGGGTTCTCACCGATTCCCTGGCTCTCCATCATCTTGGTAGATATATTTAATAAAGGTATATTGAATAAAGAAATGTAGGAAGTCAGAAAACACATTTTGACAAAAGACTGAAACAGCCCCCAGAGTTTTAATTGTTGTCCCTGCAAATCAATTCACATTCTGCTTTGTCTGATCATATAGAGCTGAGAGCAACGGCGGGGAAATTAATGAGGTCATCGGCTTCCAGAAGCCCAGGTGCCAAACATGCTGAATAAATTGCGCTTAATAGCTGAGCTTACATCTAACAATCAATACAGCAATTTCACCACATCCACCTAATTTATAGAGGCAAGATGTTACTAAATGAAGATGTGATCCAAGGCGCAAAGGCTTGCCCTGTCCTTAAATAACCCTAGATGCACCAAATTAAAGACACGTAGTCTTCACTGGAAGTTACTGAACCAGTTTAGCTAATCAGAAGCTAGCCACACCAACTGGACACTGTTTGGGCGATAGGAATACCTATAAAAAGTTCACATGAAGCAGGCATGCACATAGTGTGGCCTTCCAGAAGTTGTTGGACTTCAATTCCCAGAATATTTTAGCATTGGTTACATTATCTAGAATTTATGAGAGTTCCAGTACAATAACACCTGGAGAGTCACACTTTGTCCATCACTTTTGCAAAGACTGATGGAAAATGGAGAGAGGAAGGGTTCCCATAGCTCAGTGAAGTCATAATGTTCTGTGTATATGAAATTTCTGATTTGATGATAAGATTGCATAAGAGAGTTGGGGAACTAAATGCAGTGCTATTCCTAGGAAGTGTAGACTCATCGAAATCAATAGGACTTGAGATAGTTGTTACTAGAAAGCTCCATTCATTTCAGTGAGTTTGCTTTACATGTGGCTAATCTTATATTAATAAGTTTGACAGAACTTTAGTTAATACCAAGAAAAAAGAAAAACAAATGTCTTTCATAGTGGATTGAATTTCTTATAATGCAAAAGAGATCAGAGCTCTGCATTTTTAATATTTGTGTAGAAAGCAGAGTTTCAGCAGGTTTGGGTTGTCATGAAAAATGCTTCTTCTACCCAGCTATTAAGGGTACAGGGTGCTTATGTTGTTTTGCATTCATTTACAGTGGCCAGAGGGAGAAAAAGTTATTTACTTTTGAACTAACTCTTATAGCTAAGCCTTGAGCATTACTGTGATCTACAGAATCTATCAGACTGTGGTGTCTGATTCCATGGCCTTTTGAGTATTTTGCAGATCAAACCAACAATAAGACCATAGAGCCTCCAGAATTGCTTTTCTTTTCCTGGTTAGTTGACAAATCTATTTGGTCCCCAAATCTTAGATGGCAGAGATGAGAAAGACCTCTTGTAAATATCTTGCTGAGCTGCTGCTTAAGATGACTGCCTTGCTCTGCCTCCAGTCCCACCTATGAGTCAAAAAGAAATCTGCTATCTAATTGCCTAATTGTTTATTTTCCAGAGATTCATTCCATTTTGCCTTAACATCTCATATACAGCCAATGACTGTTCTCGCTCTCTCTCAATCTCACTCTCAATTACTGCAAGTCCTCACACTTTCCGACACTTTAAAAATGAACTGCCAGACTATTTTGCAACACTGTCTGCTCTGGGACTTTTTCCTCTTCTTCTTCTAATGTAGCCTTGAAAATGGATGAGGGGAATAGTGGCTTGCAGCAGAAAGGAAACAGGCTTCACATGTACTAAAGTTTTCTCTCCCCCCCAAAAAAAAGTTGGTATGAAAGAATCGAGCAGCATTAAGTTGACTCTTTTCTCAAAGCAACCCAAGGGCACAGAAAGTTTTTGCAGATGCTGAGGGGAAAAAAAGCATATAAGTGGGTATGATATGAAAATGTTGATAATCATTAAAACCACAAAAACCTTAGCAGTCAAGCATCTTTCATCATTAAATACTTAAGCCATTTCCGCACTAGATTGTTATAGTACTATTATTCCACTTTCAACATCCTATGGAATCCTGGAGTTTGCAGATTGCAAACTGCAAACCCCAGGATTCCATAAGATGTTGAAAGTGGAATAACAGCACTATAACCGTCTAGTGCAGAAATGGCCTTAATTGTCATTGTCTTCTGTGACCCTTGCAAACCACGTATTTCAAGACAGACACATTGTGACAGAAATGTTGGGTTTTGGTTTTCCATTATGGCAGACTTTGAGACTGCTGCTGAGTTACTGTCATGGTCCTTTGTTCTGAAAATTCATTGTTGTGCTCTGCCCATAAATCAGTAATAACAACCCTGGGCAGTAGTGTTGAAGATGGTATATCTTCCATTTCAAAAAGTCACAGCAGTGGGTAGGGGAAGAGAAATGTCTGACTTGGACTGAAAGTCTTAAGAAGCCAAAGAAAGAGATGGTGATTACCTGGCTTTCATGACAAGACTATCTTGGGAGCAATCACTAAAATTATTTGCAGGCTGATCCTTCACCATCTGTACCCTCCAAAGCCAATGGGGGGTAAAGGAGATGCGGTGTGGAGACAGATGTGAAGAGAATCAGATGGCGACATCTTTCTGCCCTCAGCTGTACACTAAACACTCCCTTGCTGGGTGGCCAGCCCACCACAATAACTCAGCAGCATTTTCTGTCATGCTTATGATTGTTTTCTAAGCAGAGCAATAAATTCCCCAGAAAAACTTGAGAGTTTTGTTCCAGCCTAAAAGTCTCCATACAAGACAGAACATTGAACAAAAGGGAATTCAGGTTGCTGGGCAGAGTTGTAACTTATTCCTTTTTTAAGCTGTACACATTGTACACACTTTTTTTTGCTTCCAACTTCTCCTGTTCTTTCTTTGTATTCAAGCTATAGATCTTGATGGGAGACAGAAAAGATTTAGATTTCTGAGTTGTAGTTTAGCTTAGGATGTTGAAAGTGGAATAATATCACTATAACAATCTAGTGCGGAAATGGCTTAAGTATTTAATGACCCAAGACAAGTTAGGCAGTCTCCAAATTGCTAAGTCAGTCTGAAACAAATCTTGTGGTTAATGCATAAAATAAGTATCTTTGTATTCATACTTACATGTCTTAAAATATTCACTTACAAAATCAGTTCTCTACCTACCCACTGCAGATTGAAAATGTGAGACACAAACTTTGGATTAACTTTTAATTTTACAGTTCAACCTTACAAACAGCCTCCAAATTTACATTTAATTTTCTCTAGACAAAATTGAGGCCACCAAGAATGGGTTCAGGCCCTAGTGATTTTTTTTCAGGTGGGGCTCCCAGCTTTTCATTAGTAGTAGATATGCATGACAGGGAGAGATTGCCACTGAGTGGCCATTGACCAACCAACCAGTTGGCAGATAAGCACCTGTGGTTTGAGGTGGGGGCTTTGGGCCAAGTGTGAAAGGGATTCCTGGATGTGCATGGATGGGAAGGATCCAAGGAAAGGGTTCTTTTCCTCTTTCCTTTTGTCCATCTCTGACTTTCTGTGGGCCAGACGGAAACTCTAGAAACCTACTGCCTGGTGGGCTTCTGAGAGGGCATATCATCAGTATTCCTGCTGGCAAGGAAGGGAAGTGAGTGGGGTAAGGAGAGAGTGAAGCAGCCATTTGACATGATGGGCAGAGGAGGAATCAGGGAGATCTCTATTGACTAAAGCAGCTGGGAACTTGACTTGGCATGAAACAGAAGCTTTTCCTCTTTTGCTTCCATTTTGTTACCCCAAAACGTGGGTGACTCACAGGTCCACCCTTGAAGCCAGTACCTCCATGAAAAGGTGGGGAGTATTAGCTCAAAGAGGAGGCCTGTGGGGGGGGGGAGGTAAGCTTACAAGATCTTTTACACCTATGTTTAGCAGTACTAGTGCACGGAAGAACCAGCCAGAGATCCAAAAGTCAGTTTAATGTGTTTTATTGGGGGAATTGCAATGACACACAATTTTGTCACACAGTCAATCAAGGCTAACTGCAGGAAAAGGGAGGAATGTTTTGGACAGAGAGATTTCAGGTGAAGGGGGTGGTATTTGCCAATCTAGAAGAGCAGTCAAGAAGGTGATGTAGCTTAGACACAAGTCTAAGGACAGTATACAATTAGGAATCGGACCAGCAGAGTGGTGACCAGCAGTGTACTGTGGGTTGGCTGGCCAAAAATTGGGGCTTTTATTTACTCTATTTCTTCTTGTAAGGTGAGGATGCTAATGGGGCTCTGAAAGAGTAAACAATGGAGTCTAGAGAGTGGACAATGAGGTCTGAAATGAGCTAATGGCCTTATTGTTAGGTGACAATACTAATGGTAGTCTTGAGAGCTCAGTATTTGTCAGTCAGACAGAGGTGGGGACAAAAGGGAAGCTTCCTTGGTCAGAGGGAGAGGAGTTAAGACTGTCAGCTGTCTTGTTGATGTCTCCCAGATGCTATTGTCTCTTAAAGGTTGAGTCATCAGAGGCTAACTGCAAGTCCATTATAGCTGGAGTTTCCAGGTGACTTCCTCACTATGACATGCTATGCCTTGACATCTTTCATGACCTTATTTTGAAGTGCATGTGTGTGGCTAGCTTTTCTTCTTAGATAGCGTGGCCTTGAAGCCATAGTGAGTATATTTTATACTTATGCCAATTAATATATTCTGCCAATTAAATCATATTTTGCCAATCAAACCATATCAAGGTGTGGGTATGTATGGCTTGCTAGCACAGAGATAGAGCACTTTATTTAATGGCTGTAGGAGCAACCCTCAAAGAGGCTGGCTTTCTTTCCTTCCCTATCTGGCACCAGCTTGAACACTGAACCCCTGATGGATCAGCTTTTTTTTTCTTTAACATAAGATTTGAAAATTTGTATATCATTATTATTTTCTTTGAAATTTACCATCTTTACAGTGAATGTCAAAAACAATAAACAATCAAGAATTCCACAGAGAATTACAAAGACAAAAACATATGCAATATAGTTGGGCCCTGGGCCCTCTTCGAGACTGTTGGGTCATAGTAATTTGTACCAGCCATCCCCACTATCAGTCCTGGGCAAAATTCAGAGGCAGCTCTGTTAGAAAGAATGCCAATCAAGTATGAGCTTTCTTAATAAATTATGTTATAAGGAATAAACTCCAGTTATCAGCAGTGTTAAAAACAGTGACTATCTTTCAAGATGAAACACAGGCAATGCAGCACACCATGCAATATTAATTTAAGGTTACCCACTGCTATTGTTCTCCGATTAACTTTTAATAACAAGCAAGAAAACTACAGTTAATTTAAAAAAAAAATAGCCTATTTCCATAATTTATACCTTATGAGGAACTTCATTCTAAAAGAAGAAATGCACATCTAAAGAGAACACCGCAGTCTTTGTCCAGCTACCTGCCCTGTATGATCGAATTTCTTTTTGTACTTGTGATTTAAGGAAAGGAAAGGAAAGGAAACCCCAAAAGACAGAGAAGCAAGGGTGTGTTATTTTAAATTCCATCTGAATAACTGGCCTGACTTCATCTTGAAAACCCAAAAATCTTAACATTGGCCTTTATTTTCTCCAGACACCAGACATCTTTAGATTTTAAGGCATCTCTCTGTGTATGTACATGTTCCCTCAAGTCCCCTGTTGACTTATGGATTTCATAGGGTTGTCTTGAGGAATATTTAGTGGTGATTTTTCCAGTTCCTTCTTCTATTAGCCTTAAATTAGAGACACAAATCTTTGTCTGTTTCATTCTCAAATACCGCCTTCCTGCCAAAAAAGAAGCTTTCAAACATTTTCTCTTTGTTGGGCAAGATTACGAGATGTTTTGTGGAGTTTGATGATTTTTCACATTATAGGACTTTTTGTGAAAAAAATCCTTTGCTCAGAAACTTGTTTTTCATGCCAAAAGGCCTTGAAGAGTGCCTTTTCTGTAAAAGACATGACTTTCTATGCAGAAATGTTGTTTATCCACAAACAATTTTGTTCACAGAAAGTCTTCAAATGTGAAAAATCTCACAATTGACCTTTTTCTTCACCAGATATCACTATGTTGTGATGCTTTCTTATAAACCAACAAAGCTAAGTGTTCTTTACATTTCTGTCTTGAATGCTGAAGTCATGTAATTATTCAATGTAAAGTTCCACAAAAAAGGAATTGCCATCATATTCAACCATTTACAGTCTGTGGAATTATTTGCAGATACAAATGTTTGTGCTCTGATTGAGAGTCCACTCTAAATTATTCTGCCTTGAGATTATCTTTTTTTTTTCTCAAAGTACAAGAAATCCTTTTATCTTCTTGATATATATTTCCAATGAATGCATCTACAAGTACAACAGAAGCGTATCTCCTTTCAACATTTTTCACCCTTCATCCACTATAGATAAAGTGGTTGCTACAAAAGCTTGCATTTATACGTCAGTCTTGAAAAGAAGAGGTTGCTGAGAACATGCCTGTCATCACTCTAGACCAAAAACAGACATCATTGGATTACTAACTAAATATAATTCTTAAACACACCCCAAAATAACTTTCATATCTGTCTTTATGTTATTATATCTATCTGTTTTACATTTATTATACTTGTCTTATGTTGCCCTTGCCCCATTTAGGCCTTTGTGGTTATGGTTTCTGCATTCTTTTTGCTGATATGAAATCACTTCCACTTTGCTTTTCTTTAGTGTGCTTCAATTTCAAAGATGCAATATCAGTGGGAGAAACTTACATCACTGAGAGGACATGGTTGCACAGCCCAAGTGCTTCTCTCCTTGGCCCAGGAAAAAAGAAATCAAAGTAAAGACAAAGGCAACTACATTTTTTAAAACAACAATATTTAACTGATAAGAGTCATTCAGGAGATATGAAAGAAACCAAATGCCGTGCATGTCCCAGGTGACAGGTACAAATGGAGCAAGTAACAACAAACTCAGTATGCTAAAGCAAGTCTCAAAAACTGCACAAGAGGAAGTCAGGTTCAATGAGATAACGCTGGCCAATTTAAGAAATGATAAACTGCTTGTAGAAACTGATTTAACTGGCTCACAGATGCCCTCCCCTTGCAGATTTGGTCTGTTTAATACATCTGGCACCAAGTCAACCTACTGCCTATGTCTTGCCTTTTTTATTATCTACTATATAAAAGTCAATATTTGTCTGTGAGTTTGTCTGTGTCAGGCAGGCGAAGACCCCATATGATTGGCTGGCTGTGAAGATTCCATGGAATCCTGGGGATGGCAGTTTAGGGAGGGGCCTTTAGAATTCTCAGCCAGAAAGCTCGTGGGCCTCAGGCTGGTTGCTATGGAGATAAGGCCTACCATCAATAAGGATGCCAGAAAACTTTTGGGAGGCATATGTGAGAAAAATTAAAGTGACATTTCCCAAAAGGATAAAAACACTCAACCTGGCAGTTGGGGAGCAGGTGAGGAAGTGGGGGAAATGCAGCACAGAATAGATAGAGAGGTAGTACAGGAATACCTGGCCACACTGGATGAATTCAAGTCTCCAGGGCCAGATGAATTGCATCCTAGGATTTTAAAGAACTAGCAGAGGTCATTGCGGAACCTCTTGCTATAATCTTTGAAAACTCTTGGCGGACCGGAGAAGTTCCGGCAGACTGGAGGAGGGCAAATGTTGTCCCCATCTTCAAGAAGGGAAAAAAAGAGGACCCAAATAATTATCGCCCAGTCAGCCTGACATCAGTACCTGGAAAGATCCTGGAGCGGATCATCAAACAGTCAGTTTCTAATTACTTAGAAAACAATGCTGTAATTACGAAAAGTCAACATGGATTTCTCAAAAATAGGTCATGCCAGACTAATCTTATCTCTTTTTATGATAGAGTTACTTGCTTGATAGATGAAGGGAATGCTGTGGACATAGTATATCTTGATTTCAGTAAGGCCTTTGACAAAGTTCCCCATGACATTCTTGCAAAGAAGCTAGTAAGATGTGGACTGGACAGGGCTACTGTCAGGTGGATTTGTAACTGGTTGACTGACCGTACCCAAAGGGTGGTCACCAATGGCAGATTCTCATCCTGGAGAGAAGTGACTAGCGGGGTGCCACAGGGTTCTGTCCTGGGCCCGGTGCTGTTCAATATCTTCATTAATGACTTGGATGAAGGAATAGAGGGCACGCTGATCAAATTTGCAGATGACACCAAATTGGGAGGGGTTGCTAATACGCCAGAGGACAGGATCAAAATTCAAAAGGACCTGGACAGATTGGAGAGCTGGGCCAAGGCTAACAAAATGAATTTCAACAGAGAGAAATGTAAGGTCCTACACTTAGGCAGAAAAAATGGTATGCAGAAATATAGGATGGGGGACATGTGGCTGGCTAACAGAACGTGTGAAAGGGATCTAGGAGTCTTCATAGACCACAAGCTGAACATGAGTCAGCAGTGTGATGCGGCAGCCAAGAAGGCCAACGCAATTCTTGGTTGCATCAATAGGAGTATGGTGTCTAGATCAAGGGACGTATTGGTACCACTCTATTCTGCATTGGTTAGACCTCATCTTGAATACTGTGTCCAGTTCTGGGCACCTCAATTCAAGAAGGATATGGATAAGTTGGAGCAGGTCCAGAGGAGGGCAACCAAAATGGTGAGGGGCCTGGAAGCCATGCCCTATGAGGACAGACTTAGAGAGCTGGGTATGTTTAGTCTGCAGAAGAGAAGGTTGAGAGGGGACATGATAGCCATGTTTAAATATTTGAAGGGATGTCATGTCGAGGAGGGAGTGGGCTTGTTTTTTCCTGCTCTTGAGACCAGGACAAGGAGCAATGGATGCAAGCTGCAGGAGGGGAGATTCCGCCTGAACCTCAGGAGGAATTTCCTGACAGTCAGGGCTGTCCGGCAGTGGAATGTGCTGCCACAGAGTGTGGTGGAGTCTCCTTCTTTGGAGGTTTTTAAGCAGAGGCTGGATGGCCATTTGTCGGGAGTGCTTTGAGGGTTTTCCTGCATGGCAGGGGGTTGGACTGGATGGCCCTTGTGGTCTCTTCCAACTCTACATTTCTATGATTCTATGATTCCATGACATACACAACATAGGCCCTTTTCGCACCTTACCTTTTCGCGCTGCTGGGTTAGGGTTCTCGCGTGAGAAGGCTTGGAAGGAATGCTGTCGCATTCCTCCTCCTTCAGCTCCGCAGCTCCTTCCTCGTCGGGCGAACGCCTTGCCTCTTTCATTCGCAGTGCAGCCTGGGACCTCCCAAGCTGCACTGAGGAGAGGATGCATGACCGTCCCTGCTCCTGAAGCACCACACGCCAGGTAAGTGCCCGCAGGGCCCCAGAGTGATGCCCGACTGCGCAGCATTTTTGGCTTTTAGCCGAAAATGAAAAAATCCGTGCGCGGTCCACGTCAGGCCCTTGAGCGTCGCGTAAATGTGAGTGTGTCATGCAGACTGCTCCTCACATTTACACGATGCTCAAGGGGCCCTTTCATTTCAAAAACACCATGCGAAAAGGGCCATAGTTACAAGGTCTTCTCGCCTCACACAGTAGATTGTATGGGTTCCATATGTGAGGAATCTTAAAGTTGAAATTCAAAACAAAAAATGCTTCCAGAAAAACCTAGAGCCATTGCACAAATTCAACAGAAAACAAAAAAAAATCACAAGCCAGTACATCAATGTCACCAGGCAACACAGATTGGATTGGGGACTATGGAGAAAAATTACATGTACTGGAATAGGTCTGTTGCTATGGAGACGATGCCTAGCAGCAAGAAGGAGGACAGTGTGTTCCCACAGGAACCCAACCTCTGTATGTTAACAACTCTGAATACAGATTGGATTGGGGACTATGGGAAAAAGTTACAGGCACTGGAATAGGCCGATTTCTATGGAGATGAGGCCTAGCAGCAAGGAAGAGGATAGCATATTCCCTCAGGAACCCAAACTGTATATGTAAATAACTCTGAATACATAGTGCATTGGGAAATATGGTGAAAAGTTACAGGTACTAGAGAAGACAGTTAGGTGAGTTCTTAAGAGGAAAATAAAATCCCAGGCAATACTGGGTAAATATGCTAGTTACCTATATTTGTAAAGAGGGATCCAAGGTATATCAGAAGGGAATGGTACAGGGATGAGGGGCTGATATGTGAAGACTTTATGTAACTTATACATATGGTGAATATGCAGATAGTGTGTTGTAGACCACAAACAGCATAACTCTGGAGCTAGCTCATGAGATTCTGTAGACCTTTACATCTGCTCCCCTCCACCCCATGAGACAGTCAGCATTAGTAGTAGAATAGAAGGATGTGTAAAAATAGTGCCCTGTCTTCTTCAAAAGCTCCTTTCTATAGAGGCTTTTAGTCACTACACAAAATTGACAATTTCCATGAGCTGCTGCCTCAGACATTTGCCAGAACTTCTTCAGGTGTGTGAGTCATTATTCCAAGAAATGCTTCTCAGCTTCTTTCCTGAAAATTACCATTTCATAACTAAAATGAACCCTTGGTGTGCTGAGATGCCACCACAATGCTGGGTGATTAAAAACTTTGGAGGTGATCATAAGGCATGCCTCAGACTGTAAAAGTGTTTTTGGACTGGTCCCAGATTCATCAGGAATCCAAATATGCTCGTCCTTCCAAGAAGCCTACATGGGACACCGAAGCCTATGAGTTTATTTCTATTTGCAGCCCTTCATCTGAATATGGGGGTTCTCCTGCTATAAACCCTTGGGATAGCAGGACTTTGGATGAATCCTTTCCCAAAATGTTGTCTTGACAGAAAGCATAAACTATACTGACACATTACTGTCAAAAAGAAGCAGATGTTACATTATTTCCCTGAGAAAGTTGTTTGTTCATAGAAAGAATCCAATGATGCTATTATTCCCTATAAGAATAAAATAATATTTTAGAATATGTTCTCCTTTCATGTGGACTTCTTCTCTCCTTTGTTAAAGGCATTGTGCCTGCAATTTGATAACATCTAAAAGCCACAACAGTGATACCTTTATTGGGCCAACCAAAAATGCACAAAATACTCAAGCTTTCGAAGCTCCACTGGCTTCTTCATCAGACAAAGGTACTAAAAAAATCATACAAAAGAAGGGGAAAAAAACCCTGTAAATATTAGCATCACAAGCCTCCATTTTGTCAATATGTTGCTTTTGTTGTTATCCATTGAGATGGTCCAGAGGGATATCAATCCAAGCAGAGTTCACTGCCCTGTTTGGCCATCTGGGCACTGAGAAACAGTGGCCCTACCTTATATTGTTATCCTCTGGTGGAGATCTCAGCAGTGGCTCTGCTGGGAAGAGAGTGCAACAGGAGTGCTTCCTTCTGCACCAACTGGCTTGCTGCTGAAGGAAGTGAAACAGACACACCTTTTCCTTCCACAGAGCAGCCAGCCACTTTCCCAGTCTGCAATGGGCCAGGAAATGCATCTATTGCGCTTCGAGGGCTTCCACAGGCCAGGTAAGTCTGGGATGGCTATGCGATCATGGGTCATTGATGAGGAAAACCCATCAATGATTTAATCCATGATCATGCTGCCTGGAGACAGGAGAAGGACAGGACCATGACAACTTCATGCAGAAGCATTGTCTTGGTCCCACTCCTTTCCCATCCCATACTGAGATGGGAGGTATCAAGGTCAGAGACCTGGGCAGCAAGCCAGCACGGAGAAGAGAGTGGGAGAGCCAGCAAAGTCCAGCCAGGAGGAGAGAAGCAAGCACTTGCTCAAGGAAGTTCATTACCCAGAGCACCAAGCAAAACCATAGTCAGAGTTCCAAAACCAAGGGCCAAGAGTCCAGAGATCAATTCAAAGTATCAGGAACCAGATGCAGGGAGCAAGGTACAGGCAAGAGGAGGGCTTGTAAGAAGTTTGCCACAAGCAAAGGGAAGCTTCCAGGCAGGCAGTTACATAGCCCCAGGCACAAGTGTGTCCAGTCACCGCTTCTTAAACTTAGCAAGGAAGCCTCCCTTTGCATAGCCCTCTTCAGTCTCAGCCTTGATTGGGGGCTTGTTGAACCAGGCTCCAGAACCTTTTCCGAATCGGATCCCTGTTGCTCCAAAGGAGCAGGCGCAGGATCAGATCCCTGTTGCTCTAAGGGAGCAGGCAGAGGGATGTCCATGCCTGCTTGGTCCATGGCAGCAGGGGGAGCTTTTGAGCTGCAGGACTCATCTCCAGCCAGAGCCACAGGGCCAACAGCTGCTGCTCGCCATCTCCACCCTGAGCAAGGGGGACCACCAGCTGCTGTTTGTTATCAGCAGCTCTGACAGGGGCTTCAGTTATCACAGGAGGCTCCTGCAGAAAGGGCCAATGATTCATAAAATCCAGGCAATAAATTTAACTTCATTAGCAATAGAAAAAAAGCAACATCTCTTGACATCCATGTTGTTTTTGTCCAGGGTGACAAAACTCTTTTTTTTTTTTTTTTTTTGGTAGAGAACATTGAATTTCTAAGGATGTCTCTGTACTGTTGCATCTGGAAAAATCTTTTAGCTGCTATATAGGTAAAACTTGTCAAATGCAGTCCCAGTGAAAAAAGTTTTACTCTCAAAGAGTTAAGTCCCTGTTTCTTGGCTCCTTCTTCTTTAGTATTCCCCTGTGGTGGTTAAAATCTTTGCCTGATGAAGAAGCCAGTGGATCTTTGAAAGCTTGCATGATATATTTTGTGAATTTTTGGTTAGGATGAGGAAAAAGCCACTAACCTAAAGTGAACTAGTAATTTTTGTGGTTCTTGCAAATCCCACTCTAGCACTCTAACCCAAAATCCTATGCCACACTGGTTCTCAGTCATCATCTCTATATGAAAACACAGTTTTCATAGTTACAAAATCATGTATGTGTGTGTATATATATGTATATGTATATACACATACAAACATTGTGTGGGCCAAAAGCAACTGGGCTAGCTGACTCTTGTGATTCACTGGACCTTGTATGACAGTCCAGAGGCTGCAGCCAGTGCAAAAACAGGATGTAGATCTCTGCTTACTTCATTCTAGTATGCAAGAATGAAGAATTGCAAAAGTTTTCTCTCCACTGGGTGAGATTGACAGAATTTTTACACATTTTGATATTTTTTTCACATTTCAGGATATTTTGTGAAAATATAGTTTCCACATTTCCTTTTCTGAGCCCAAAAGTGGCGCAGAAGACTTTTTGTTGTTGTTATTTTTGTTAAAATTTTGTTTGGACATTTTTTTTCTTCACCAAGTCCAATATTGTTGTATTGGAAATAGTATATTAAAAAAAACAAACCTAATTGCTTTTTAACTTTTGTATGTTTTAATTATTGTAAGCTGCCTTGACTCCCATATTAGGAAAATAGCAGGATGATGATGATGATAAAGATGATGATATCACCTATGATTTTTGGCACACATAAAAAAAGAAATCTTGGCTTTGCTTCTCTATCACAGTCTACATTTGCTCATACTTAGCTGTGTAGCAGAGGTGCTATAGAACCTTTGTAGTGAATTGTGAAAATGAATATCAAAGTCCCAGCAAAAGTGTCCTGATGCACATCCAGCATCCCAGAGTGTTAGCTGTTGAGGAACTCTATTATAGTGGACGGGTAGCCCAGATGACCTCTGGGTGTGAAGGAAAAGCAGTTGAGAAAAGCAGTTAATTTTCCCTGCAATTGAAATGACTCTGTGTTTGAAAGAAGAACAATAGGACACTGTGAAATAGAATGTTAGGGAGGATGAAATGCGCCTCACTATGCTTCCTTTACTTTGCAACATTAGTAAGATTACGCAGGAAGATGGTGAGAACTATTGTTTGTGTCAATTTCCTTTCTTGGACATGTGATGTATTTGCACTGGAGATGTATAAATTGCTTTGAATGTAAAGAGGTGGGGCTCAGACTTTTGAGAATTATCTCACTGAAACATTGTGCACAATAAATCTTTTTTCTAAACCGTGGGTCTCTATCTCAGTTCCACTACACTATGAAAGCTAAAGCTGTGAGGAATTAGCCTTCTTTTAACAGAGTTGCAGAGAAAGCATGTCCCAATTTCTATGTGTCTTCACTGAACTGAAAGCTGACTTGAAATCAAAAACAAGACAGGCTGCTTTAAGTTCCACATTTAAAATATTTGCTAATAAAATTTATAATTACATATTCATTAGAGAAACTAGATCCTAACTATCTAATAAAAGTATTTGGGAATATTGTATCTTCATTTTAAACCCACCGATGTCTTGATGAAGAGGCTAGCATAGTAGAGAGAAAGTGCTAGAAGATTACTATAGAGAGAGTCGTTGCTTTCTTAGTGTGACCAGTAACTGACACCAGAATGTATCCTGAGCCACACGGTCTGGATATCATAGCTATAGAGCAACAGTTCCTATACTATAACAGTTAACCCTATACTAGCTAACCTCCGTTTGAGTGGAGACACAGAATGCTATAGTTTTTCAACACCAACACATGTTGGGACTCTCTAGCAGTGTCATGATGCACATCAGGCTTTATTAATGCATATCAGTAGTCCTTAGCTATTGTGTCTATGCACGATGCAGTTTAGTGCCCGCTGCACGTTAAGACTGATGCTCATCAATCAGGATGTGCACTGGAACCGATGTGCACTGGAACCAATGTGCAATAGTCTCTGGCTTCTCTATATATTAACTTCACATTGGACAAGTATGAAGAAAGAAATGGGGGAATTAGTAGCCAGTGACGTAGAAGACTGAACTTTCACAACGGGGCCCACCAGTAGATACAATTTTAATTTTATTACTTTTACAACTTCATAAAAATAAGTATAAAATATGCTGTATAAGTTCAAACACAACATGATTTAAGAATGACAAAATGATAGAAAGATTTAAATATGACAAGAAGAACTATGAACAGGGTATAGAGTTTACTGAGATTAGAACATATTTATCTTTTTAAATAATGTTTAAATAATGTTTAATGTGTAAGCACTTTGACTAATGAACAGTATATCTTACAGTACATTTCACTGTATATTTTATAAATATTAGGTATAAGGATATGGTAAAAAAACCAAAATAATTACTTTTTGTTGCTCCACTAAGATAATTGCTAATAAATATTATAAGCTTTTGAATATTAATAAAAGGAGGAAAATAAATATTAACTTCACATCAGCTCATTGATAGATATAGATATTGCTCAATACTATTTCTCACAGATGTTAAGTCCACTTGTCCCATATTAAATTCCAACCATTTTATCATGTTATACCTGTCCCAAAATCTGCAGATGTGATTGTCTGCCAATGAGCCACTGAGACCAATTAAAAGAATTATAATTAGTGTACAGAGACTTAAATTGCTCAGAAACCAGATGCTTTGAGGACTTCCCCCTATGG
>CAOKZL010001815.1:600000-773167 GCA_948472985.1 Iguana delicatissima
AAAAGAGAGAGAGTGTCAAACAGACCAGGGTCAAGAAAGCTGTAAATCAGAGACAGGATTCCAGGTAGTCTTGGTAACCGACTTGTTTAACTGTCCAGAAGCTGTAAATCATATAAGCACACTCTTATCAGTAGGATGGTCAAGAGGAAGTTGTACTCAGAAGGAAGTCTGTGTTTGTAACTTCCTTTTATAGGCAGCATGTCCAGCAGTATTTTGGGAGACCGTTCTACAGCTGTTTGCCTCTCAGTGCCTTGACTGCAGCTTCTTACTTTGTCTGCAGTGAATGATCTGGGAGAGATGCATGAACCTCTGCCTTTCTCTGGGATTCAGGGTGGAGTGGGGTCTCCTTCAGCTCCTCTTTCTGCTCTGAACTCAACTTGACCTGCTGAACAGGAGGACGACTTGGCTGGCTATCAGGTGTCAGCTGTGACATCTCCAAAGTTAAGTATGGTTTGTCTACCAATAAAGATGAACTCTCAAGAGAGGCATAACAGACAGAAGAAACTCTTCACGCAGTTAAGGACGGAGGAGAAACAGAAATAAAATGTGACAGAAACGGAATCTGAACCCTGAACTGTTTCGTGACTTGTGCACAGGGACAAAGAGAAATACTATGATAATCAATAACAAAAAATAGCAGGTGACAACAAAAAAGGATGAACAAGAGACCTCTTTTGTAAGATCTGGGGAATCAGAGGAAAATTTAAACCAAGAGTTGGGACACTCTATGACCAGTAGGGGAACACATTATATGACCAGTGGATTTTAAAAGGCAAAGGAAAAAAATACATGGAAGAACTATATAAAAGAGATGAAATGATGACAGATTCATTCCTGGAAGAACTATTTGAATATGAACCTACAACTTTAGGTGAAGTGGAAGCTAAACCCAGGGCCCTTGGGAGAAATAAATTAGCAGGAACAGATGGTATGCCAATAGGGCTGCTTTAAGCTACAGAGACAGAATCTATTCTAGTTCAAACTAAAATCTGTCAAAAAATATAGAAAACAAAAGAATGGCCCACAGATTAGATATGCTCAAAATACATTCCAATGCCCAAGAAAGGGCACACTAGGGATTGCATTAACCATAGGACCATTGCATTAATTTCCCATGTAAACTGATGCTCAAAATCCTACAAGACATTTGCCATATATGCAGCAAGAAATGCCAGATGGCCAAGCTGGGGTCAGAAGAGGAAGTGATTATATTGCAAACATACATTGGATAACGGAGAGCACCAAATAATTTTATAAGAAAATCAGCCTATGCTTTATAGATTATAGCAGAACCTCTGGTTGTGTAGATCATGGTTCACTCTTAAAGAAATGGATGCTCTGCTACTTTTGATCATCCTGATAATTGACCTGTACTCAGTATAAGAGGCTGCCATCAGGATAGAACATGGAGACAAAGAATTGTTTCCAATTGGAAACAATACAAGGTTGCATTGTATCACGCATCTGTTTAACATATATGCTGAATGTATCATATGTAAAGCAGGAGGAGACTGAGAGGTAGGAGGAAGGAACACCAACACTTTAATATATTCAGATGACACAGTACTACTAGCAGAAATAGTAAAGACTTGAAACAATTACTGAAGAAAATCAAAGAAGAAGGTGCAAAAGCAGATTACCATTGAATGTTAAGAAAACAAAAATAATGACTTAGAAAATGAAGATATTGAAATAGTTCAAGATTTTCTATACCTTGGCTCGGTCATTAATCCAAATGCAGTCAGGAAATCAGAAAAAGATGAGGACTTGGAAGGGCAGCTATGAAGGAACTAGACAAGATCCCAAAGTGTTAAGATATATAATTGAATACTAAAGGTCATTTCCACAGGACGGCACCCTTCTGACATGGAGATGTGAGCAGAGGGAGACCGCAACAATGCTTTTGCATGATGTCATTGGGGTTCTGCCCTTCTCGCATCCCTAGCTGGTACGATCGCAAGGTATATCATTGCTGGAAAAACTCCGCACTTCCTTCCCCATTGTAGCATGGTAAGAAGGCTGGCTGCAGTGTGGAAGGAAGGAGCATGTACTTCACACTCTCTTCTGCAGGCAGCTGGCCAGGTGTGAAGGGAAGAATTGGAGGCATAATCCCATTCTGGCAGAGGTGCTGCTGGGATTGTTACTGGACAACATGGGAGAATGTTGTCATGTGAAAATGGCCAAAGTTAGAAAAGTCCATGCCATCATATTTCCAGTTTCTATGTACAGTCATCCGTCCACATTCACTAGGGTTAGGGGCACAGGACCCCCCTGTAAAAGTGAAAAAAAGTGAATAACTCTAGGCCCTCCCAAACCATATTTAAAACACACACAAAATATGATCACCATATTCAGCCCTCTGTGGATTCCTCTGAGGCATCAGGGTTCCTTCATGGAGCAGAAGTGGGTGGCTGGTGAGGCTTACTGCCACCTCCACTGCTACCCCACACCATTTTTAATAGGACTTACAAGCCTTGTTTGCAGTTTCTCAGTCTGACTAAGCCTGTAGTCCCTATTAAAAATGGCATAGGGAGGCAGCAGAGGTGACAGCAAATCTGTGAATAATCAAATCCACAAAAGTGAAACCCGCAAATGCGCAGGGCTGACTGTATATTTGTGAAAGCTGGACAATGAAAAAAGTTGACAGGAAGAAAATAAACTCATTTGAAATGTGGTGCTGGAGAAGCGGTCTAAAGACACCATGAACGGCTAAAATGAAAAATAAAGGGGTCCAAGATCAAATCAAGTCTAAACTCTCCCTGGAAACCAAGATGACTAAATTGAGACTGTTATACTTTGGACATATCATGAGAAGACATGATTCACTAGAAAAGACAGTAATTCTTGGTAAGGTAGAAGGCAGTAGGAAAGGAAGACCATGTTACAGATGGATGGACTTCATCACAGATGTCACAGCCCTGAATCTGCAAGACCTGAGCAGGGCTATTGATAACAGGGTGACTCAGAGATCTCTCATTCATAGGGTTGCCATAAGATGAAGTCTACCTGATGGCAGTTAACAATAACAAAAGTATAAAATGAGAAACATGAACCAAGAAAATGTAAAAGAAAGTTGAATAAGACAAAGTAGTTATATCAGGGTTATTTAATTCCATTTCATTTCCTGAAGAGTCTGTTCTTTTCCTGTAATCCATGAAATTCAGAAGGATAGTAACCTTTAATACTCTCTCTAACTGCCAACTTTTCTAAGCTGTCAAGACAAAATAAAATAGGAGTAAAAAAATTTATGTGCTGACCTTCTAAAACAATCCCTTCTCAAATATAAGTTAAAAGTCCCTCTTTCCACATTCGGGTGGGTATTTAAGTTTGCCCTTGATTTTTACACAAAGCTCAACCATCTGTATGAAAGTCTAGATACATTTTCTAGCTTTAATGTCCATCTGGGGAGATTGGAAGGAAAAAGAAATACCATATTAATGCTTTCAAAATCTCTTCTGAATAGCTGATAGCTCCTGGAATAGGCAATTTTTAAACTTTAAAGCTTTCCTGGGAATTGGTCAAGGAAGGAAAATAACCAGATGAGTATTTTTTTAAAATCTCATCTGCTTAGCTTATAGATCCTAGAAACAGTTAAATTAACCGTCTCCTTTGCTGAGGAAAGTTAGTAGTTATCAATTGTCTGACCAAGGCTTGTATGTTTGTGACAAAAGCAACATGTCATGTGGTCTTGTCTATGTTTATTCAGAGGTTTTCATTTGTTCAGGGTAAATTTTCCTACAATTTATGCCCCTAAGAGATGCCCAAATTATCAGAGCTTGGAAAAAAATGTATTTTGGGATTATAGCTTTTAAAATCTTGGTCATTCTGGGTAGGTGGATAAGATCCAGGGATCTGCAATTCAAAAATGTGACTTTTCCAAGCATTCAAATTTAGTAACAAATAAGAATCAAATTACATATTGTATTAAGTGTACACTTTATACTTCTTCTGTGTTGTGAATTATTCACTGGAAAGTAAGATGTGTTGTGGGTTTTCAATCCATTCAAGACCACATTTAGAAACCACATTTAGAGGTAGATTTAGTCCTTTCCTCAGCAGTCACTTTCACCCAAACATAAGGAGTTAGGCTCATAGAATCACAGAAGTATAGGGTTGGAAGAGTCCACAAGGGCCTTCCATGCACACAATCAAAGCATTCTCAACAGATGGCCATCCAGCCTCTGTTTCAAAACCTCCAAAGAAGGAGACTCCACCACACTCTGAGGCAACGTATTCCACTGTCAAACTGCTCTTACTATCAGGAAGTTTGACCTAATGTTTGGATGGAATATCTTTTCCTGTAGTTTGAAACTATTATTTTTCCATGTCCTAGTGTCTGGAGCAGCAGCAAACAAGTTTGCCCCATCTTCCATATGACATCTTTCAGACATTTAAACATGGCTATCACGTCACCTTTTAACTTTCTTTTCCCTAGGGCCCTTTTCGCACTTTACCTGGTCACGGAGACATCCGGTGTGGGTCCCAGTGTCAGTCATTCCAGGAGGGGAGGACAATGGGAGAACTCCCCTCCACACTGGCTTCCTCCTGGATCCAGGAAATATGATGACCATGCCTTTTCCTGACACAGCACAGCCAGGTACTGTCCCAGACGGTGCTGGGGCAGGAAGCATAGCCATTGTGCTTCCAGGGCCTCTGCAGGGAAGGTAGGAGTGGGAACGTGGTGGGATGGTGGTGTGATCGCTGGTCATTGATGGGGAAAACCCATCAGTGATTTGCAGTATGATTGCACTGCCTGGGGACAATGTCGTGCATAAGCATTGTCGCGGTCCCCTCCTCCCATCTGTGGTGGGTTGGCAGGATGGAGCGGAAAGGGGCAAGGTTAAGTATACTCAGCTGTTCCTCATAGGGCATGGTTATCAGGGCTTTTACCATTTTTGTTGCCCTCCTCTGGACTTATTCCAGCTTGTCTGTGGTGCCCAGAACTGGGTACAGTATTCCAGGTGGGGTCTGACCAAAGCAAGACAAAGTGGTACTTTTACTTCCCTTGACCTAGACACTATAGTTGTTACCACCCCTTATACACCCCATCCTGCAGGATAGCAAAATTGGCAAGAAATATCATTTTCATATAAAAACTGGACATTTATGGCTGGGAAACATGTGGTAAGCAGGACACTGGTTGTAAGCCTGGCCTAGGTCAGGAGAACTCAGGGTGGCCAGGTCATAAATTCAACGGGATTTGGCAGGAAAGCCTGGCATAAATGGGCTTCCAATAATCCTTTTAATAGTACAGGCAACCAAGACAAAAGTAAATGAAACTGCCCAGGTATGGCAGACAAGCACGCCTGCATTTCCTACAGAGACCTTCCCCATTCGTATGACCTAACTAAGACATGAAGAGGCTGTCAGGACTGCCATCAACCTTTTGTCACCCAAAGACAATACTTTCCCAGAAAGCAATTAACACATGCCCCTTCAAGATGGGAAATAAAGTATTAAAAAAACATCTCCAGCACAGGTAATTTGCTTTGGGTGTCACGCTGCACTCCAGATTCCCATTCCTCCATGTTGCTCTCAAACTCTTGTTTGAGCCACTCCTCTTTGATCCTCTGCTCCAGGATTGGTAAATGTCACCCTCTACACCCAAAATCTTTTCCTAGCCAACTTTTTTCATTTCTCCCTTCGTTAGCCTTGTATAGTTTGTGAGACTGCTTGATTTCTTGTGTGTGTGTGTGTGTGTGTGTGTGATGTTTAAACCTGTTTAAACCTTCAACTGGAGTCCTACATATTGGTATGCACAGGTGAAAGGATCTTGCAGTTACCCTCCTCTTACAGGCGTCTGTTGAGCTGTAATTCCCCCAGTTTCTAAGGAGACGCTGACACTGCTGGTGGACCTCAAAGTCCCCACCTTTTGGGATAAGATGCTCCTACTGATGCAGCCTAGAATCATATTGGCTTTTTTAGATGCTACATCACACTGCTGACTCATGTTCACTTGTGGGCTACTAAGATTCCTAGATCTTTTTCACATGTACTGTAGTGAAGCCATGTGTCAGCCATCCTATATCTGTGAATTTCATTTTTTTTTTAACGAATGTGCTATCTTACATTTGTCCCTGTTAAAATTCATTGCATTAGTTGTGGCCCAACTCTCTAATCTGTCATGGTCATTTTGTATTCTTATCCTAACTTCTGGAGTATTAGCTACCCCTCCTAATCTGATGTCATCTGCAAATTTGACAAGCAAGCCCTCTGTTCCATCATCCACAACATTTATAAAGATGTTGAATACAACTGGACCCAGGATGTGTAACCAGGTTGTTAAATCTGGATAACCAAATGTTTTTATAGGCTATTGAGGGTGAATGATGGAACAGAACAAGAGTTCACCGAAAAGAGAATTTATTAAGAAAAAAGTAGAACAAATGACAATTTAATAATTAACTATGAACCAGGGCAGCTAATGGATCTGCAGCTGCTCTGCCTTGTAGGTGTGTTCTCCCAGTTCTGAACCTCTGTCAGAATAAGATCCAGCATATGGATGGCTTATTTACAAAATCGAACACCTGCAGGAAGAGCCACTGTAAAACTAAAACTAGATTCACCATCTCCACAACAGTGTATCTGCCAGCACCCTGGATCATGAGGCTTCCCAGAAAGAAGGGGATAAGTGAGAAGAATTCAGGAATGTGTGGCATGGCTGTAAAAGCTGGGGTGGTCAACTGTGGAGAGGAAGGACCCCATTCATCCCTCCCTTTCTGTGCTGCATATTGTTCCTGGGAAACCAGTAGTGACGTCATGTAACTTCATGTTTCTGGATTTGGCTTAGTAGCTAGAACAGGGAGAGGGAGAGAGAGGGAGAGAGAGGGAGAGGAAGAAGCCCTTAAATTTGTCAACAGTTATTGTCATCAATAATGTTATCACATTCATGTTGTGTTGGCCAAAAGAAGTAGGTTTATAAGTGACTAAAGCTATCATTTGATTACTTTCATTTCACTGTCCACAGTAGAGAATATTTAAAATGCTGGTTATAACCTATAAAGCCCTATATGGCTCAGGTCCAGACTATCTGGCAAACTATATCCCCCTGCATGAGCCTGTCTGGGCCCTGAGATCATTAGGAGAGGCTCTTCGCTCAGTCCCATTACCATTGCAAGTACTGTTGGTGGGGATGTGTTAGAGAGCCCTCTCAGTGGCTCCCCCTAGACTCTGGAACTCCTTCCTGAGGGAGGCGAAAATCCTTTTTATTTTGCAAAGGCATTTAATACAGAAAGCTTTTAAAGAACAGACTAAGGGGTGCTGTATGGTTTTAACCTCCATTGTTCTTAATAGTTTTTTTAAAAATCTTTTTAATCATATTTTGTGAAGTATAAATCTGAACTGTTTTGATACTGTGAATAGTTTAATTCCATTTTAAAGTTGCATTATTATTTTTCAATTGTATGCTGCCTTGAATCTCAATTTTGGGAGAAAGGTGGGATACAAATCATCATCATCATCATCATCACATCATCATCTTTTAAATGCAGAACAGGTCAACTACTCAGTACAATGAGACAAAATCAATCTAAAATGTTCCTTTTCCTTTGAAAAAAGAAATATGTCTGAACAGACATTCATTCATACTGAATAAAAAAGAAAAGCAAAACACTGTATGCCAACCCAGATTGTTCTGTATATTTTTGAATCCCAGTGTATTTCTAATGCTTTGGTTCCTGTTGCTTTGTTATGAAAGTATTTTCCTTCTTCTGTTGCTTTCTACTCTTCTAATGAAAGCAAAAGAATAAACAAATGACATCTCACCCCCATCCTAACCTCCCACTGACAATCCCACTTCATTCTGATGTGGAATAAAGAATTTAGCAGACCTAACCATCTGGGATGTGGCAGGATATGTGGTAAACACTCCAGGGTTTCAAAAATGTTCTTTCACTGCAATATGTCTGAGAAAGCAATGAGTGAATCTCATTTTACCAAGAGTTTGGGGTCTGAAAAAAATCCCTAAAACTACTTTTTAAAAGGTACTTTGTCTAAAAGCATCTGTGCAGCTGAACAGGTATTGATGAAAAGAGACCTTGGGGTCATGGTTCACCCAGTGTGTGCAGCAGCTGTGAAAAGGGCAAATTCCAAGCTGAGAATATGGCATTTGAGAAATAGGATTTCATTATCAGTTTGTACTGATAATTCATATTGGAAAACCAGAAGCTGATAGAGGTCCCCTGCCATGCCTACTGGCTACTGATGTATCAGGTACCTCATCTTCCCTCCCAAATCATTTTAGGAACAACAGCTCTCAGAGAAAGAGGAGACAGTCTTTGAGGAAGAAACACTTCCATCAAGACTTCAGAAGTCTGAAAGCTTAAACAGTAAGGCCAAAAATTTCTAGCTGCACTACAGCCACTTCCAGGAAGGTGGGATCACCAGAAAATTTCCTGGATGTCCGCTAAGGCCTATTTTGAACACTGATGGACGTGTCTTCATCATGGGTGGTTGTTGTAAGAACTTAGCAACTTTAAGAATTGGTGCCAGAGTCTGCTTATTTTTTCCTCAAGAACTTTTTTTTTTAACTTTGTGGTAGGATTTTTGGCTTGCAACTCTGAAGACTGAGGTTTTCTCATTTTCTATTGATCTGTAAATGGCTCTGGGAGTTTTATAGAGAGGTGAAAAGATGGTTTAAATGAATAAATGTGTTCAAGAAATGATAGGATTTTGATAAAGTACAGTTACAAATTTGGTTATAAACTATTCAGCTGTAACAATACAAAAATGCAAGAAATGCACCAGTCTCACTTCTTTAATCCACCCCAAACACACTTAATCTAGCTCAAAATAAACACAAAAACAGTTTGATTAAAAATATAAAAGAGTTTACTCACAAAATCTTGTGCATGGTCTACACAGGTTCAATTCTTGAAGAAGGTAGGAAGAAAATTAAGCACTCACATGCTTGCTGACAATGATCCCTGTTGGGATACCTCAGAGCATGCTTTCAGGTCAAAAGGCGAAGACAAAAAGGGAAGAGTACATGACCAGAGAACCCTTTTTTAAAAGAACAAGGAATGCTGGAGGAAGAGGTGTTAACCAACAAACAGGAGGTTTTCTCTCTAGGCTCTCTCTCTATGCTTACAATAGACATGCAAACAAACTAGCCATTCAATTAGGCATGCAAAGGTTGCCACTCCCAACGCCCCTTCTCAACCGTGCATGCACCCCTGAAGTCCCATCTTGACTCGCAGGTTCTCAAAGCCATCTCTTGCTAGAGGTTTGGTCAGGATATCAGCTACCATCTCAGTGGTTGGACAGTAGAACATCTTGATCATTCCATTCTCTGTGAGCCCACGTACTTTGTGGTATCTTGTTCCTATGTGCTCGCTGCGTGGTGTCATCTTCTCTGTGTGAGAAAGTTTAATGCAGCTCTGGTTGTCTTCCATAACTTGAATTGGTTTTTCTTCATTTATTCCAAAATCAGACAACAATTGATCAAGCCATAGTAATTCTCTACATGCTTCCGATGCGGAAATATACTCTGCTTCTGTAGAGGATAGAGCCACCACACTCTGCTTGTGGCTGCTCCATGAAATAGGTCCATCTCCATACAAAAATAGGAAACCACTGACTGAGTGATAATCTGCAGTATCACCAGCCCAATCTGCATCAGTGTAGCATACTAACTTTGGATTGCTACTAGCTGGTAGCTTCAATTTAAAGTTGATAGTCCCTTTTAAGTATCTAGCCACCCTTTTTATTCCAGTCCAATCTTTCTTTGTGGGTGAGCTAACTTTCCTGCTCAGAATCCCTACAGCAGATGCAATATCAGGTCTTGTGTTAGTAGACAGGTACAGGAGTTTTCTTATTGCTGTTCTGTAGAGACTATTATCTGCTAAAGCATCACTTTCTTCAGTATTTTTAAGAAAATCTGTGGTCATGGGCGTTGCTACAGTATAGGCATCTTGGAGTCCTAAACTTTCTAAAAGTTCAGCAATCTTTTGTTTTTGATTCAGTAGAAAAGATCCATCTTGTTCTCTTTGAATCTCCATGCCCAAATAGTATCTTGCATCTCCTAACTCTTTCAATTCCACTTCTTTGTTCAAGTGATGTACAACCTCTGAGTAGTCTTTATGTTGGTGGCTATAATCAAATCATCAACATAGATCAGGATAAAGGTTGAATAACCTTCTTTGGTTCGGTGTATAGACACTGATCTGCTTCTCCTTGCTTAAAACCTAATTGTTTCAACATTGTGTCTAGTTTCTCATTCCAAGCTCTAGCAGCCTGTTTAAGTCCATACAAACCCTTGTTCAGCTTGCAAACCAGATGTGGTTGCTTCTGGTCTACAAAGCCTGGAGGTTGTTGCATGTACAGTTCCTCTGTTATTTCTCCATGTAAGAAAGCAGTTTTCACATCAAGGTGTCTGACATCCATTTGTTTGGAAGCAGCTAGATTGAGAAGCAGTCTTATGGTACTGTGTTTGACAACAGCAGGCATCTGCTCAATTTGTTCAAAGCTTGATGGTTCATTTGGTAACATTGATGTTGTGAGGTAGGACAAGCGTGGAGCTGGTACACCTTTGTTGGGTTGCATTGAGTGTCTGGGAACCTGATCTGGAACCTGGTCTGTCTCTGCAGCATCCTCCAGTCCAGTGCTCAGGTCAGAGCCATCTGCATCCCCTTCTCTTAGTATACTGCTCTCTGCCTTTAGCTTGCTTTCTGCAGCAGATATCTCAGTCCTTTGTTTAGAATCAGGTTGTGTAGCTGCTTGTGGTATTTCAAATGAAGGCAACATTTGCACTTCTAAGAGAGGTTCAACACTTTGCTCTTCTTCTTCCAGTGATTCTAAGATAGTCTCTTGTTCATCTGGAAAGTCATGACAGTTCCTCTCTTATCAACTCTGCTTTGTTCATCAAAGTAAACTACATGCCTAGTAGCAACTTCACCAGTCATTACTCTATAGCCTTTGCTTCCAGGAGCATAGCCAATTAGAAAAGTCTGCTCTGCTCTTGCATCTAGTTTATGTCGCTTCTGTTGTGGTATGTGTGAATATGCAATACTTCCAAAGGTTCTAATGTGTTTCATGTCTGGTACTCTGCCATGCCATAGTTGAAATGGTGTTCATGTGGTGCCTTTTGTTGGCAATCTATTCGGGAAAATATGTTGCGATCATAAAGGCATCACCCCAAAATTTGCTGGGAAGATGAGCATCTGCCAGCATGCACTTTGTCATCTCCAGGAGAGATCTCAGTTTCCTTTCAGCAATCCCATTCTGCTCAGGAGTGAAAGGGAAAACGCTCCTCCTGTGCAAAATGCCATGCTCTTCCAGGAAAGCTTATGTGAGATGTGAAATGTACTCACCAGCACCATCTGTCTGGATAGCTTTAGGTGTCATCTCAAACTTGGTTCTCACCATGACAACGTACTTCTGTAGCATGTCTTGGGCATGACTCTTCTCTTTCAGAAGATAAGTAACAGAATACCTTGAAAAATCATCCATAAAAATTAAAGCATATCTGTTTCCACCAAGTGAAGGAACATTAAATGGACCACACAAATCACTGTGAATGAGATCCAGTACCTTAGTGATTCTCTTTCAGTCCTTGGATGAAATGAGGGTCTGACTGACTTTTGTTCAACACAAGTTACGCACCTGGTAGTACTTTCATTGTATTGTTGATTCACCTTGATTCCTGTAGCCAAGTTCTGGTTCTGTAGTTCAAGAACTGCCTTTGGATCGTGATGTCCAAGACGTCTGTGCCATAGGTCAAGGCTGTCTTCATTCATCTGTGCTCTAGCAACATTAGCTTGTTGAGCTGAAAGATGTGACTCATAGACACCATTATTCTCAAATGCTTCTGCAAAAAGGACATTATCTTTGGTAACTGTGCATTTCCCTTGTTTGAAAAGTATTTCAAGTCCTTTCTTATCTAAAGCAGACACACTGAGCATGTTGCAGTGTAATTCAGGAACAAACAAGACATTACTTGCTACATTCTGGGTAACTTTGCCATTAGGCAATAGACAGTTTAAAGTGCAGCTTCCTGATCCCAGGATCTGCATGGATTCACCATTTGCAGCTTGAATTTTTCCTGTTGCATCTGGATTCATTTTATCAAAATAAGCATCAGAAAATCTGCTGTGATTGGTACAGCCAGAATCTATAATCCAACCATTATTTTTCTGATTGTAGTCATTAACTCACCTACATGCTGCCTTTGTCTTGTAAATTTCTTAGTTGGAGAGCTACCATTGGTTGAGGGCTTTTTTGAAAGAGTACAGTTTCTTGCAATGTGACCCTTTTTGTTGCAGTTATAGCAATTGAGCTCTGATTGGCCCCTAGGCAGAGCTTTGGGTCTGCCCTTCTTAGTGGCCAGGCAATTTGATCCACTTGGTCTCTGTGTATGATCAAAGGGGAGGCCCCTTGGTCAATGCATTCTTCTCATAGTTTAGACAAAGCTTCATTAAAGGTTAGTCCTTTTAAGTTTTGTAAGACAGAGATGAAGGGATTGAACTCTGATCCCAGAGTTCCAATCAGGAAGCAAACCTTTTGTCTATCAGAAAACTGGAATCCACAGGAATTCAACTTATCAAAAATTATAATCAGTTTGCTGATATAAGCTTCACAGCCTGCTTTAGTATGAAGGCAAAGCTGTACAAGTTCCCTCATCCAAATTGACTGAGATTTTTCAGATGAAAGACCATAAACTTCTTTAATTTTAGCTAGCATTTCCTTTGCAGTTGTACAATCTCTTACATAAAGTAGCTGATTAGCCTCCAATGCATTACCAATCAGGTACTGTGCTGTGGCATCTTTTCTCAACTATTGTTCTTCAGCTTCACCACTTGGTTTTTCTTTTTCAATTGCATCAAGAACATTATGGTAATTAAAGGCTAGATTTAATTTTTGTCTCCATATAGCTCTCATTGGTGAATCGCACAAGTCTGGGTTTGGAAGCTAGGTCTAAATCAGATGTGCTTGCAGCATTTTTGCTTTAGTTAGCAATTCCAACAACAACAACAACAACAACAAAAAAGAAATCAGCTCCCAAAAAGTTAAAAAATTCTCTAGCTAGATGTGTGTTTCCAAAAAAAGGGGGGAGGGAAAAAACAGGCACTTTCACAAGAAAGACACAAAGCAAAAAATAACTAAAACCTGAAAAATCTGGTAACTGTTCTATTCTGGGACCCCATAACCTGTTGGGGAAATTAAAAAAATATTGAATATTGAGAGACTTTGGTAATGAGACTCTCAATCAGCAGAGTATTTTAGTAATTGCACAAAAATGGAAGTTAAACAGATCACCAGTCCCACTTCTTTAACTCCACCCCAAACACACTTAATCTAGCTCAAAATAAACACAAAAACAGTTTGATTAAAAATATAAAAGAGTTTACTCACAAAATCTTGTGCATGGTCTACACAGGTTCAATTCTTGAAGAAGGTAGGAAGAAAATTAAGCACTCACATGCTTGCTGACAATGATCCCTGTTGGGAAACCTCAGAAACATGCTTTCAGGTCAAAAGGCGAAGACAAAAAGGGAAGAGTAAATGACCAGAGAACCCTTTTTAAAAGAACAAGGAATGCTGGAGGAAGAGGTGTTAACCAACAAACAGGAAGTTTTCTCTCTAGGCTATCTCTCTATGCTTACAATAGACATGCAAACAAACTAGCCATTCAATTAGGCATGCAAAGGTTGCTACTCCCAACACACAGGATGTTGAAAGTGGAATAATAGCACTATAACACTGTAGTGCAGAAAAGGGCCCCATGTTGCATATGTTTTTGTATTTCTCAGTAGTATTATTTCTCAATTGTTTTTTGACATACATTGTAAAATTTATAATTTTTTTTTAGAAAATGAAATATAAATTGTGTATGATCAAACTCTAGAAATTTTAGGTGGCCCAGCTTTGCTGCAAGAGTGAGCAGCACAGGACCAAGTGAAGAAAAGGAAGCCACAAGTGTGCAGAGGGACAAAGTAGCATCTGTGAGTAGAAAGTAGGGAATGAGAAGGGCTGACAGTCAGTATCAGAAGAAGCAATGGGTAAAACACAAAACAAGATGACCCAGGTCAATCAGCCCATTTGTGGCCTCAACTGCCTGGATGAGGAGGAAGAGCCGCAGCACTTCTACCTTCATATCCCAGTGAATAGCTCTCCCAGTTCTATGCAACTTCCCTGTCTCTCAAGTCTTGAACTTTTCCTGGCTGGCCTGGATTGACTGCTGACGCACCGGTGTGAGGATTGGTCCTGAATGTGGATTAAAGAATCAAGTCAAGTAGGTCAGGGTAAACGTATTGGGTATATGTGGCAGTGACTATCCATTTCCCTTCCTCACAATGACTTAAAGTTGTTGTTGTTGTTGTTGTTGTTGTTGTTGTGAATACATCATATTGGATAGACATAAATGTAAGGTCCTACACCTAGGCAGAAAAAATGAAATGCACTATTATACGATGAGAGATACCTGGCTGGACAACAGTACATATGAAAGTGATCTAGGAGCTTGTAGACTACAAACTGAAAATGAGTCAGCAGTGTGATGTGGCAGTCAAGAAAGCCAATGAATTCATGGTGGCATCAATAGGAATATGGTGTCCACATCAAGAAAAGTAATAGTACCACTCTATTCTGCTTTGGTCAGACTGCATCTAGATTACTGTATCCAGTTGTGGGCACCTCATTTCAAGAAGGATATTGACAAGCTGGAATGTGTCCAGAGGAGGTCAACCAAAATGGTAGAGGGTCCAGAAGCCATGCTGTATGAGGAACGGCTTAGGGAGCTGGGTATGTTTAGTCTGCAGAAGAGAAGGTGAAGAGGGGACGTGATAGCCATGTTTAAATATTTGAAATGATGTCATATTGAAAAAGGAAACGGGCTTGCTTTCTGTTCCTGCAGAAATTAGGACAAGGACAAATGGATTCAAACTATAGGAAAAGAGATTCCACCTGAACCTCAGGAAGAACTTCCTGATGGTCAGAGCTGTCCGGCAGTGGAATATGCTGCCTCGGAGTGTGATGAAGCCTCCTTCTTTGGAGATTTTTAAGCAGAGGCTGGATGGCCATCTGTTGGAGTGCTTTGATGTGGGTTCCTGCATGGCAGGGGCTTGGACTCAATAGACCCTGTGGTTTCTTCCAATTTGTATTATTCTATGATTCTATGGACAAAACAAAAATGGTTACTGTGTTGTAAAAGTAGTAGCAAAAGTAGTAGAATGGGATGGGTTGCTTCTTTGTGATTAGTCAGCCTCTCCTGCTATGCTTTATAACTTTTTAAAGCAGGGAAATATATCAGTTTTGTGCAGAGACAAGAGCTTTAGACAAAATATATCTTATACACGTTGCAGAAACTATGACCCATTTACATACTTTTTGTCATCTTATTGGAGATGAGATCTCTGAAGGTGCTGTCTTCTCATGTCAAGATAGCCAGTCTTGACTAGAATCCTTGCAAGGCTGACATTTCTTTACACCCCTAGCTAGGCACAGAACACTAAATGTATTTTGCTATCTTGTCTTGTTTTGATTTACTTTGAAAAGCCCTGAGTAGCAGTGCACAAGCTCAGCAGACTTTTGCTCAGCCTAAACATGCAGCTCTATCACACACAGATAAGTGTGAGGACAGGATTCCAATTTATGTGACTGATTTGCCCATATTCTCGAACATAATATCAGGTTGATCCCAGAAAACTGAGCTGTGTACAGGTTTCTCTTTTCGTGTGTGTGTGTGTGTGTGTGTTAGTTCTTATAAACTATGGTTTTGTAAGTTTGAGCATCCTTCCATAGCTCTGTTGACACAAATAATTTGTGTTTTATTCCTTGTTAACTGGAATGTTTTCTTTACTTTTTTTTTTTAAATCAATCTTGTGTAGTCTTGTTTTGTAGAGTTTACTGATTTCTTACATTGCATTCAACGTAATCACTGGGATTCAGAATGAGTATGGTGGTTACCATGGATGTTGTTTTCCTATACTCTAATATCCCATAGAGAGGCAATGATGGTTATTGCAGAAACATTTCACTTACATGTGTGCTGCCAGAGCTGACCCTGAGAAGAATTAATTTCAGTTTGTCCTTAAGGCAGCTAATATTTTCATGGAATGGTTTGAACAGATAGCATATGTTGCAAGTTAATAATCCATTTAAAATATGTTTTTATTAACAAACAGTATTTGGTGATGTAGGTATATTTGCAATAGCAAAGAAAACACATTTGAGGAACCTGATTTGCCGATCAATTGTAACATCAGATTTGACATTTAGCTTGATAGAAATGGGATAACCTTTTCAGATGGTAAAGTAAAGGACGATGCGAATCCGTTTACTAATATATAAAAAACTGTGGCAATTTATTTTTTCAAAATAATATAACAGCTACCATTTCATCTAAAAAGGAGTATTTTATGTCCTAGATGTTGAGGTTAAAGAACAACTGTAGTGACATGCATTTTTTTTTAAAAAAGGAAAGCCTGCAATTTTGTTTATAAGATGAATTGTATTTGTAAAATATTTTAAACAACCATTGTGTGAGACAAAAGGAAGAACAGCACCAAAACCCCAATCAATCTGATAAAATAGGATAGTCCCTAAGCACTGGAACTGGGTGGAAAATATATCTAGATGCCAAAACAGCTCTTTGATCTAAATTGTATATCAATTTTATATATATAAGAAAGTCCCCCCCTCTCTCTCTCTCTCTCTCTCTCTCTGTGTGTGTGTGTGTGTATCTATAAAGTCAAAGTTTGTTTGGCTGTGTCAGGTGAAGACCTCATATGACTGGCTGTCTAAGAAGATTCTATGGAATCCTGGGGTTTGCACTTTAGAGAAGCCTTTAGCAATAGCAATAGCATTTATTTCTATACCGCCTATCAACTAAGTCTTATCTAAGCGGTTTACAATGTATTTTTAGCTAATTGCCCCCAACAAACTGGGTACTCATTTTACCGACCTACGAAAGGATGGAAGGCTGAGTCATCCTTGGAGCCTGGCGGGATCGAACTCACAACCTTGTGGTTGTAGTACTGGCATTTAACCACCGCGCCACCAGGGCTCCCTTTAGAATTTTCAGCCAGAGAGCTCTACAGCCTCAATCAACTGTTTCTGTCTTGAATAGGCTGGTTGCTATGGAGATGCAGCCTAGCGGCAAGGAGGAGGACAGTGTATTCCCTCAGGAACCCAACTTCGTTATGTTAATAACTCTGAATACAGATTAGATTGGGGAATATAGGGAAAAGTTACAGGTACTGGACAAGACAGTTTGGAGAGACACAGGATCTCAAATCTTTCTACCAAGTATTACTTATGAGAAAATAAAATCCAGGGCAGTGCCAGGTATATACACTTGTGTGTGTGTATCTCAGGACTTGCAAATTCTCCTGATAATTTTCAGTTTACTGCATCTTTACTTACACTACCTTTTAATATTTTCTTCCTCAAGAATCTTTGCACTGAAAAGCTGGTTACAAAGCATATAAGTAAATAAACTTCAGTAGTTTTTGCATATTGATATTCTGGAATGACTTTAGCAGTGGCTATTAACCTGTGGTCTGTGGACCCCCCCAAGGGTCTGCCACATCCTCATAGGCAGTCTGTGAAGGCTTGGAAAAATGTTATCAGCTTTTATAGTTAAGACAGACAGATAGACAGACAGATGGACAGTCATGCATTTATCTCAAAGAGTAGTATGCCAGTGATAGACATCATTTGTACACAATTTAATTACAATGTCTCTAACCATTCAAAAGTTATGAAAATAACTGTTTGATAGGGAGAAAAATGTGCTTAGCATTTGCTACTTCTGCATGTGGTGGGAACATGCAAGTAAATGGTGCTGAGTTGTTGAGGGAAAGCAGTGATATTTCTTGCTACTTAAGTCTCAGTGGTCTGAGGCAACAAAAGATATTTCGAGGGAGGTTGTGGTAAAGGAAAGGTTAAGAACCACTGGATTACAGTATCAGTCAGAAGTTGTAATGAAGATTTAAACTGAATGGTAGTAAAATGAGTGCATACTTTATTTCTCTCTGTGTGGAAATTGTAAGAATCTGGTAGTTCTACATGGAGACCATGAAAGGTCATAAGGTATCCAATTATATTAATGCCATGTAGTACCAATGTTCAGTTAATCCCCTAGGATCCCTTGTATTTGCAAAGATGCATATCTCTTTGCTATATCTCTTTGTTTATATTTGTCTGTCTGTCGGTCTATCTATTGGGACCTGCAAGAAAATATTGCAGTATATGTGTTAATAGAGTTAGCCTGCAGCCTTATTAAGCAATTTAGCACTCTGCAATATCAGAATGCCTTAGGCAAACACACTTTATTCCCCCAAAGTAGCCATGCTCAGATTTTTCCCTTGGGAAAACAAGAAAATTAATATTTGCAATGGAGGATACAGGAAAAATGTAGTAATTCTAATTCTGACTAAGGGAAAGATGCAGGAAATCTTGCTTGTCCCCCAGCTTCCGAGGAAGAAAAGCAAGATGTCTTCTTTTCCCAGAGAGAGGTCAAAATGTAAACAACAAGGAGTGAGTGACATAATCAGTCCTCAGCAATATCACAGTGGGATCGGATGGAAGGCCAGCATAGGTCAAGAAGACAAAAGACAGTCTAGGAAACCTGAAGGCATCTTTCTCAGGACCTTTCTGCACTATGCTGTTATAATACTATTATTCCACTTTCAACATCCTGTGGAATTCTGGGGTTTGTAGTTTACTGAGGCCAAAGAGCTCTCTCTCCCTAAACTGCAAACCTGAAGATTCCATAGGATGCTGAAAGTAGAATAATAGCACTATAACAGTATAGTGTAGAAAGGTGCTCATACTTGCCACCTCTACCAGTTGTTGCCACTGCTTGGGATGGGTGGCTACTAGCTGGATCCATCTTTGCTTATTCCCCAGCAGAATAGAGGATAGGAGGGTAAGCATCCTAAGATAAGGTATGAAAATGGAAGAACATGGGATGAATTGGAGAAATCTCCAGTACTTTTTCTGTTGTTTGGTAGCTAGTGAGGTTAACAGATGCCAAGCAGTACAGCAACAACAAGCTACACATCAAATTGGAGGGCTAATATGAGCAAGACAATATAGTGAGACCTCATCTGTGGATCTACTATTGCTGCAGTAATGGCAACCTTTTTAGGTGGCATCAGTGAAGAGGCTGCAGGGTTACACTCAGACCAGATTTAGCTTTTCTCTTCAATGTACACGTGTACAATTGCTGGCACAGGTTGAAATTGGAAGGAGCATGGAAGAGAGTGGTACATATCCATTCTCTCCTTGGCTGAATGCAGCTCTAACACTGGGAACATAAGGTATTAAAGGTAGACAGCAGGAAATGCCTACCATGTACCATTGGAATGCCAGTGGTTAATATGGAGGCCCCCTGAGTTAAGATCACAAAGTTGTTGGGGCTGTTGAAATATTACCATAACAGAAAGGATGACAGATATATTGAGGAAAGATACAGGTTTGATTTCAGGATTTTCTGTGTCAAGGAAGTCACCACTTATTTATGGTGGCTAATTTACATTCTGCTCAAGGATTTGCGTAGTACTGCTGATGTATCTGAGGGACTTTAAGCAGGTATTGCTTGTTATCTGTTGGTGTGACAAGCAACACCTGGTGAAATTCCTTCTTGTGCATAAGTGCCAGTTCCAGTTTTCAACTTCACAGTTCTAAGAGGTGGTATGTGAACTACTGCTGGTCCAAGACCAACTACATACTCTTCTGTAGTGAGTTTCCTGGAAAGAAACAAACCGTTGTAGCCAATGGCACATATATAATATTGTTCCCTGGCATACGGAGCAGAGTGTTGGTCCACCTCATCTAAGGCTTCCAGGTCAAAAACATTCTGGGCCTAGAAGGTTCAGGGACAAACCATGAGACCTAGGGATGCCTCCTGTTGCTGTCACAACAAGAAGAGCCTAATGATGTCGTTAAGCATGGTAAATTAAGCATCAGTTAAACACCAACAACAGTTGTTCAAGGCATCTCATTCAAATAATAAACACCAAGTCTAACAAATGAGAAAACATTTCCCTGCTGGAAATTAAGTTTTCAAAGCTCTGCATCAGGCGGGGGTAGGGGTGGGGATAATCTGATCAAAAGACAATTCCCCCCAGCTGTCTTTTTAACATATTTGTAAGAGGTGTTTAAGAACATATAGGAACTATACTCCAGCCAAAGAAAGTTTTCTGCACTTTTAACAGAAAGACATTTACAGTAGCCACTGAAAAGCAACCTTCTGTAATGGGGTGGTGGTGCATTCTCTCTCTCCCTCTGTGTGTGTGTTTGCGTATGAGTGTACGTATAGGCAGAGTGGCACCACTCACCATGAGAGGGGAGCAAATAGGGCCCAGGCCCAGGCCCTGAGACTCCAGGCTGAGCCCAAAGACCAGGTAGTTGAACAGCATTGGTTTAGAGGAAGTACCAAGGACCAAGGTCAGCAAAGAGCTAGCAGAAGAGTGACTGGGTATGGTCCATATCACATCCAGGCATTATTTACATATCCTACAAATGTTCCATTTGGTCAGGGTCAATCCCTTCACTGCTCTTCTGGCATCAGGTAAAAACATTTTTATTTGAACAGGCATTTGGTAACTAACTGGTATACAGAAAGTTCTTTTAAGGGTGTGCTTGTGTTGTACTATTATTGTTACTGTTGTTGTTGTCATGATTTAAACATGATTTTACACTGTTTTAAAGTAGTGATATTTTAATATGATAATTTAATTGCCCTTTTTTATCACTAGGTATTTTAGATGTACCTTGTTGTTATTCATGTTGTGAGCCATTCTGTTGTGAGTCACCCTGTGTCCCATGCCGGAAGAAATGTGGGATATTTATTAACCAAACAACCAAACAACCAACAAACCAATATACCTTTATTGGGGGCAATTAGTTAAATACATGTACACTTAGGGAGTGGTTCACTCTGATAAGCAGTATAGAAATGTAACTGCTATTACATTTCCCATCTCCCATCTCCCATTTTTAAGCAAGGTAATCGAGAGGGCTGTTGGTCTTCAGCTCCAAGCTGTCTTGGATGAAACAGATTATCTAGATCCATTTCAAACTGGCTTCAGGGCAGGATATGGAGTTGAGACTGCCATGGTCGCCTTAGTGGATGATCTTCGCCTAGGTATTGACAGGGGAAGTGTGACCCTGCTGGTACTCTTGGACCTCTCAGCGGCTTTCGATACCATAGACCATGGTATCCTTCTGGAATGCCTGAGAGGGTTGAGGATCGGGGGCACTGCACTTAAGTGGTTCTGGTCCTATCTCTCAGGTAGATACCAGATGGTGATGCTTGGGGACAGCTGCTCCTCGAAAAAGGAGCTTAAATCTGGCATCCCTCAGGGTGCTGTCCTGTCCCCAATGCTATTTAACATCTACATGAAACCGCTGGGAGAGATCATCAGGAGGCATGGAGCAAGGTGCTATCAGTATGCTGATGACACCCAGATATATCTCTCCATGCCTCGGATAATAGCATCAACTAAGGCTGGCATCTCGCCTCTGAACGAATGCCTTGAAGCAGTAATGGACTGGATGAGGAAAAACAGACTGAAGCTGAATCCAGATAAGTAGGTACTTGCTGTTAAGGGCCCTAGCCCAGGTATGGAAGTTTGTCAACCAGTTCTAGACGGGGTCACACTTCCCCTGAATGACTGTGTCCGCAGCTTGGGGGTGCTCCTGGACTCACCACTTCAGATGACAGCTCAAATAGATGCGGCGGCCAGGGGTGCCTGCTATCAGCTTCGGCTGATACGCCAGCTGTGCCCCTTCCTGGAGCTGGAACACCTAAAAACAGTGGTGCATGCGCCAGTAACTTCACGGCTTGACTTCTGCAATGCACTCTACATAGGGCTATCCATGTGCTTAGTCCGGAAACTTCAGCTAGTTCAGAATATGGCAGCCAGGTTGGTCACTGGTAGACCTAAAACTGACCACATAACATCAATTCTGAAGTCTTTCCACTGGCTGCCTATTAGTTTCCAGGCACAGTACAAGGTGTTGGTCATTACCTTTAAAGCCCTTCATAGCTTGGGGCCAGCCTACCAGCTTAAAAAAGCAGTCAAGACTGCTCTCTTCCGACAGGCCTTCCCAGACTAGTACTTCCACCATCTCCCACTTTTAATAGTTGATTGTTAATTGTTAATTGTTGTGTGTTTTTAGGGGGTTGGTTTTAGGTGGGTTGGTGGGTGGGGAGGATTGGGTATGTTTTTTAATGTTTTTAATGTAATTAATGTATTATTGTTGTTCGCCGCCTTGATCCGTGGGGAGAGGTGGGATAGAAATAAATTATATTATTATTATTATTATTATTGCTATCGCTATCGCTATCATGGCTGGTTGGCAGGAGGATTCTAAAAGCTGTCATCCAAAAGTCACTTTTTCCTAGTTTTGGATGTTAGTGTCTTCCTTTGATCTCAGTAGTACATACTTCCTGTAAGTAATACTTCCTGCTAAGTCCATGTGTTTGGGAATGGCATAATCTTCAACTTAAATCCAGTGTACTTGATTGGAACTGTTTTTCATGCAATTGATAGTCCACAGCAATTGGACGATCACATCTTTTTCCTATTTGCTGACCAAAACTACTCACACACATCATCATATGGTAGAGTTGTTACTCATACACCCTAAATGAGTTCAGTGAACCAGAACTGTAGAGTCGCTGTTCTTTTACTGAATGATTAAGTGGAATATTCTGCTTTGAACTTACAGTACATAAATAATTAAAAGAGTAAGGGAAAGGAAGTGAGAAAATGAGAACCACCCTGAATTGTAAGGCTGCTGCTTTGGTGCTGCTGATGCTGAATGTCTCCCTTAACAAGAGAATGAATGAAATATTTAAATCATCCTTCCCTGATTTTCAGAGAAATGAGCAGAAAGTTTTTTGTTTGTTTTGCAGTATGATCATGATAGGATAACAAGAGGAAACAGACAGCAAATAAAGAAGAAAGGACATCTCTGGTTTTACTTGTGATATGGTGAATCTGAAGTTCTTGGATGTATAAACCAATTTTGTCTTAGCAGTTTTACAAGATTTGGCAGCCCATTTCATTCCATGACACCACTTTAATGAAACTACTTACGTATGTTCATATGTCCATATGTTCTGATGATATCTATGGGGTATACTGCATTGTTAAAGCTTTCCATTTACTTTTTTCAATGACTGCTTTCAAAGCATGTGCTAAATGTATTGAATGGGAAATTTTCAGACTCAAAAAGCTTTCTGCTTATTGATTTCTTGTGAATTTATTTTGGTTTTAGCAAACTTTGGATATGACAGAATTAGGTATCACCATTCATTGTTCAGTTACACTACCAGTACTACATTATAATGAACTCTAAATGGCTTGACTTGACAAGCATTTGGAAGCTTCAACTGATTTAGAACATGGTCACTGGAACAAACTTTTCCAGTATCTCAGATATGATAGATAGTTGAGGAAGGATCATGGGATCTGAAATCCAAAATATTTGGAGGTAACAAGGTTGGAGAAGCTTGTACTAGTGTATTAACCAGGCCAAGGCAACCAGAGTATATTATTCCAATATTGCATCCTCTTCATTAGCTGTCTTTTCTGCTGAGTCAGAGTCACAATGTTCTTTTCCCATATTTAGGGTCCTAAAATCAGGGTGGAAATCATGCAGATTTCAGGATGTTTTTGTGGCATCATTCCCAGCAATAGCAATAGCATGTGTATTTCTATACTGTTTATCAGCTAAGTGCTCTCTAAGTGGTTTACAATGTGTTAGCTAATTGCCCCCAACAAACTGGGTACTCATTTTACCGACCTGCAGAAGGATGGAAGGCTGAGTCAACCTGGAGCCCAGCAAGATCGAACTCACAACCTTGTGGCTGCAGTACCAGCGTTTAATTACTGTGCCACTCAGGGCTCCTAGAAGGCCTAGGCAGTATAGCCAGTAATGGGCTGGAGTATTTCTGACTACTTGTATCATTTGTATCATACCAGTGTCAACCTAAATGTCATTTAGGTTGACCTTGGTATCCTTTCCCCATGTTGCTTTTCCTCTACAACCTCAGCCACAGAGTGTAAATACGTAAATACGTAAGCCAGATGGAACAGAAGGTCCATCTGGCTTTCCTAGTGGCAATTTTCTGCTGTTCAGAAGACATGGCTCCTCTATAAATCATATACAGGAGGGCCTGTGTGATGGCATTTCTGTGTTTCATTTGTTTACAATCATTCTGCTGTGCTATATTTCCTTTTCCTTTTCTGTTCAACTTTATAGTTTCCTGTTCATTCAGTTCACACTAACTTGTTAGCACCTGGGAGAGGAGTATCTTTTCTTAAAATATCAACTAATTTAATAAATATATAAGTTTCCAACTTCTACTTGTCACTGTATGTAGTGTATTAAATACTGCCAAATATTAAACACTATTACATGCTGTCTACCCCAAAATATCATGCTATCTTTAAAAAAAATCACTAACAAAAATATTACCTAATATTAAATATTGGTTTGTCATCTCTCAGAAAATTCATATACCTACCAGAAGTTTTCAATTTTAGTTCAGTTTCAGTTTCTTTGAAGTTTATCACATCTTACCCCCTTTTTAAAAAAAGTAACTCTGCAAAATATTACTTGATAAATTACTAGTTTTTATTGGACAAACAGTAGGACACACTGCATTTACAGTGCTGGAAAGCTCTGGACTGTCCTACATTATCTGAGTTTCTGCTGTAGAACATGCTCCCAAAATCTTTTGAGACATATCTGCTGTGATTCTGTGATAGATGTTGAGCTGGAAAGTACTCTTAGAAAGTTCAGTTTTCCTACACAATGATGGACTGAAGGTCAAATCTGTTTTATTCAGGTTTGCTTTCCCTCTTTTTGGTTGTGACCATTCACTTCAGATAACTTGCTTTCCTTTTGCTGTTCTTCAGAGCTGTGTCAAGTGCAGCTTAAATTGATGGTATTGCATCATTTAAATTTCTTGGGCAGAACTTCGTCATGAATCTTTAAACTTTTTTCAAAAGTACAATTATTTAAATGCAGAGTAGAGGAATTCTGAATTCCTGTCTTTAAATTATTGGATCTGGTCCATTTTTTAAAAAAAATTAAGTTCAGAGTTTTACTGGGTCTTTATTTTATCTGAAGCCTGTTTTCTGTACAGGAGTATAGATAACTGCAGTCTCTAAATTACTGTTAAATGCTTCTAGTTCATTGGTCAGAATATGCCAGTATTTTTTACATTGGACAGAAATGACATTCCACAAAAGAACTTGTTGCTCAACAGAAAGCTCTCATGCCCTTATAAGGCTACTGGAAGTGTTGAGTGAAGGTAAAGTTTTTCTGAAGTTTCAGATTCCCAACTAGTGGAAAGGCGATCATGTTTCTGTGTGACGTAGTTATATTCGTGGTTGGGAGTCCTGTCAAAGGGAGGGGGAAAAAGTCAAGGCCAAGATTAGTAACAACAGCAATATTTCCTTTTCCTGTAAACGTTCAAGAAGGAAAATGTGCACTTATTCACAAAAAGGAATAGAAATATGTACCACATGGGAATGAAACATTAACAGAACATTTTCAGATACTTGGAAAGTTCTGTCTTTATGCAGTTCCTTACGTCAATGATACTTTTATTCATTGAGGCATATTTTCTTTAAAATTTTCTGAATCACTAATAACTGGAAAAGAGGAATATTCTTAAAACATCAAATAATAATTGAAATAATGGACCTTCACCAGAGCCAGCGCCATTCATAAATTAAGGACTGAATTTAGTGTGAGAGAAAGCAGGATGGCTGGACATAGTAAGTTAACCATATTCAGATGCTGATTGATATCAAGAGGTTTCACTGCTTATAACTCAAGCAGAACTTGTAAAAGTTACTTTTGAGGACTACAAATCCCAGAACATCCAGCCACCATCCATGCTTGGGAAATAATTTTAGTTTAAAAAAATTTTAGTCCAAAAAGTAATTTTCTCCAGGTTATGACTCCAAGTGTTCTAAAGTCATGATCCTGCACTAAAGATTTGCTATCACATAAGGGCCTGATTATACTATGCTATTATACTGAAATCAAGGGATATTATCTAAGTAGTCATTCACTACTGAGAGATAACAACAAGGCAGATGAAAAGAACCAGGTGAATAAAATGTACAGAGAAGGATTTGAAAGTCTGGCCTCTAATATTAGCACATACCATAATTCTTGGTGTGAGTGGTAGAGGTTTCAGATGGAAGTCTTGTCACATTTCTAAACAGATTATCAGGCTTCAAAATTATATCAATGAGGAGAGGACATATTTGACTGCAGTCCTTCAAATCCTGGTAAGCCTCTAGGAGGCTGTCAGTACAGGACAATGTCTCCTCCCCACTGACATGAAGCAGCTTACACTGTCATTCACTGTCCCTAACCTGTTATTTGGATAGGTGACCAATATTTTTTACTGGTGTGATCCTACCAAAAGCCATGAAATAATGATGCACAGTAAAATTTATCATTAATATTTCAATCTTAAATGTTATACTTCTGGATTTTGTGACATGTACACTGGAAGTGAATGCTTCTCACAGAAACTGCCCTACTTGTAGGTGCTTTTTAAAAAAGTTTTGCAAAACTGTATTAGTATGAAAACTGTAGGGAGCCCTGGTGGCACAGTGGTTAAATGCCGGTACTGCAGCCACAAGGGCGTGAGTTTGATCCTGCTGGGTTCCAGGTTCACTCAGCCTTCCATCCTTCCGCAGGTTGGTAAAATGAGTACCCAGCTTGTTGGGGGCAATTAGCTAAATACACTGTAAATCACTTAGAGACCACTTAGCTGATAAGCGGCATAGAAATATACATGCTATTGCTAACTGTATTACTGTGGCAAATGTTTAATGAAGCATTCTGTGTTTATTTGATGGGAACTTGGGAATTTAGCCAAGGAGTGGTTTTAGCTGAGACACGGAACACATATTTCTAAAGTTTACTCTTTGGCTTCACTAGAGATTTCAGATTGCAGTGCTTGAAAGAACTTGTAACTTACTTACTTGTAACCGTGGCTCTTCAAGTGGTCACCTGTGAACTCACATAAATGGGTTTACAGAGTCCTGTGCAGTGCATCATTCGAATGATACACTGTGCAGGTGCAGTAAACTCTTTTGTGTGATTCAGAGAGACCACAAAGAAGAAGAATGGGTTGCTTATCTGTAACAGTGGTTCTTTGAGTAGTCATCTTTGAACTCACGCAAATGCAGGATCATGATTCGGGTCATAACTTGGAGAAAATTACTTTTTAGACTATATTTCCCAAACATGGTTTGTGGCTAGGTGTTCTTTTATCTCACCTTTCACTAACAAGAAAGAAAAAGGTGTGTGTGTGTGGGGGGAGCATTCATGTAGGCTAACAAGCATCATTAGAAACAAACACAAAACCAAGGAAATCATCACCAAGACGCATCAAAAATATGTCTTCATACACTTCCTAAAAACAAATGACTATACAAACTGCCAGCAATGCTCAGGGGAGTGCCCTGTACAACTGGGAGAAGGGTAATATCTCTCCTGAATGCCCATCAGTCACACTTCGCAGCTTAGGGCATTTTTAAGAGAGTAAAAATCATATTAACAAAGCCTTGTTGCTGTTGTTGCTGTGTGCCTTCAAGTTGTTTCCAACTGATGGCGACCCTATCACGTGGTTTTCTGGGGCTGAAAGTGAGTGAAGTGCTATTTTAGATTTCCACTTCATCTTCTGAAGATTTTAACATCTAAACAGTTATAGTTGGTACCTTAGATAGATATCCAGACCCAAGCCATTTAGGGTGTTAAAGTTTTTTTAAAAAAATCAACACCTTGAATTGAACCCAGATGTAAATAGCAATCTGTATCTTTCAGAGTAAGATTGGTTTGATATTGTGTACTAGTTAGCCTAGTTGCTGCATTTTGGACCAACTGAAGCTGCTGTCAATCTTCAAGGGGAGCCCCATGTACACCACACTGCAATAGTCCACACATGATATAACTAAGACTTGGATGACTGTGGCGAAGTCAAGGTGATCCAAGAAGGGTTAGGGTTAATGCACTCAGTGGTGTTTTACACATTTAACACATCTAACCATGGAGAAAGCCAGTGTGGTATGAACAGCCAACATGCTTTGGTGGTTTGAGCATTGGACTACGACTCCTGGAGACAAGGATTCAAATCTCTGCTCAGCCACAGAAACCCACTGGGTGGTCTTGGACAAGTCAAACTTTCTCAGCCTTAAAGGTAAGCAATGGTAAGTTTCCTCTGAATAAATCTTACCACAAAAACCCTATGGTAGAATAACCATGTTGGAGTTGGCCAGAAGGCACACTACAATGTAGAGTTTGGCAGATCTGAGGGGTACCAGGATAGAGAGGGTCAATGTAAAACACACAGTTAACTGATTTGCCACAAGGTTTTTCAGAGTAATTTTTTCCTCTCTTTTCTTTCTACCTGTTAAACACACACATTGACACAAGTGTTTCAGGAACTCTTAGATGTTAGCAGGAAATTTACAGAGCTGAAACTGCCTAGGAAAAATGGCACCTGCCTTTTCTTTTGATGGCATAATGACATACAAAATTGGCTGCATTCTATACATGAGATAACCAGCTGCTAATACAGAGCTGGAGTATAAAAAGTGAGTCTTTCTCATAAAGGGGAAATGAGCCTGCTTAAGTTTTGAGGTCTTTAAGAAAAGGGCTTTTTTTCCAGTCCCACAATCAGCACATGCATATTTGGTGAGGACACAGGAGACAGAATTCTTGATGGGTACTTCTAGCAAGTGGAATCTTCTCCCACAGGAGGCTTGGTTGGCTGAGCTGGGATTCAAACCCTGGCCTCTAAGAATTTTAGTCCAATATTCAAATTACAATACACTGGTTCTCTTATCCAATATATTATTCTGTAATGATGTAGATTGTTGCACACACCCAGTGTCTGGGTCCAGACAGAATAGTTCAATGAATCCAAGTAACAGTGTACTTCAGGGAAGGCCAATTTACGTTTAACTGGGAAGATTAATCTTACAAGAGAACTCTTGTGCAAACTGGAACAGAGTTTATAAAATAGCAACCTGTGGACTCAGATCAGCTCATCATAATGAATGTACTTCATAGCAACTCACTGGTTATAGTAGAAACATGACAGAGCGAATGAAATGTTGCCCTTACATAAATTTAATTTTTTAAAAAATCTTATAAAAATAGGTAGTCTGTTATTGTATCTGAGATACAACACAGAAAACAAGCAAGGGAAGCATAGAACATGAAATGTGCAACCAGCAAGGCAGTTCTCAGAAATGTCATAAGGTTGCACTCTAAATACCATGCCTTTGAGACATTTCTGGTAGATGCAAATACCAGAATTCATTTACACACAAAAAAAAAAAAAAAAAAAATACGGACTTCGCTGTGATCATTTCCCCACTGTAATACTTCAAGTATAGCACATCTGACCTTAACACTACAGTGTTTGGCTTTATCTTAAATGTGAAGGAGGGGGGAATAAGTAAGATTCTGAAAGTGTTTTTAGAGCTGATGATCTGAATTTTTACATTAAACTGTATCTATATTCCTGCAGACCAATTGCAACACTGAGCTATAAACAGATAAAATTAAATGATTAGTACTAAGTATCCCTAATGTTTTTGCCTTGGGGGCTTTCCCTTTTTCAGTTGAATTAGCCTTGCTAATGTCAACGGAAGTGATCATTTTAACCACAGGCAAGATGTGTCTCTGCAGATGTCGAATCTCTTTATTTCTTGATTCTGCAAATATGAAACCTACAACCTTTCCAGAAACTCTGATATTGGTACCACCTACTTACCCACAAACAAACTTTTATTTTGTATGCCATGAATACTTAGGAAAGATCACAGTCATCTTGATTTATTAAGCTTCAGCATCCTGTTTAGCAATGCTCAAAATGAAGCAGCAAAATAAGAAATCTCTTTCTGCTGGTGCAAACATCAGGGAAAGGGGAAAATATTGTTGCTGCAGCAACTTTTCTTATGTTTGGATCCCTCAGGTTCCTCAAAACACTTTATTTATAGTCTTCTGGAGAAACAAGCACTAGTGCTATACAACATCTGTTCACTTCAGTGAAGCCTGCAGAGAGATCTCACACAAACTGAGCTGAAACAAGTGAAGCAGTGATCATCAGTGGAGTGCAGCCATAATTCCTCTTTACCATGTTTCAGCACTGTTTCAGAGTTTGGAAAAAATACCCCCTCTTTTTTTTTTGGATTACAGTTCCAGAATAGCTTAGCAGCACTAGTCACTGGCTATGCTGCCTTGGAATTTCTTGGAGTTTTAAGCCAAAATAGTTAACTGTTATAAGATCTGCATTTAATTAATCATTTAATTAATCAGATGTGACCCTGAAAGTTAAGAAACCTCAAGAGAATGTACCAGTTTCTGCCTAGTACCACACACTACGTCATGGGGGTAGATGTGTAAGAGGTGTGAATGTGATGCTGCTTCTACCTTGTGTGGCCAAACAAGGAGATTTTTTTTAAATATCCTGGGGGGAATTGGTAAGGTAGGCTTGTCTGTTTTTTCCTTTCCTCCTGATTTGCAGTTCACACATACTTAGTAAGGGGTTCTGGAAACAACTACTGTTCACCTTTTCTGTAGCAGGCAGGGGCACACAGCTACAGTAGGATCAGCTAGAGTGGAATCCCTCTCTTTCCCTGCTCAAGCTTTCTTTTTTGCACTGTTTAATGCAGACATGCTTCTGCAACCAAAAGTTTCTTCAGCCCTGCTTCACTGTTTTCCCAATGCTGATGCTGCTAAAAAACTTACAGGGAGCAGGGAGGAAAAGGTGGAGCAGGGCGGGGCTAGCGTAAAAACCACATAGTAAAATGCAGCTTCAATAGCATATGCTTCATTAACTCAGGTATACCTGTATATACAACCTGAGGGAAAAAAATTCACATGCTCTGCAGATTAGCAGTAACAGTACACTTGTTGAACAAGCAAGCATCAAAACTAGACTTAAGATTTCATGTATATTTTGTAACTATATACGTTGCATTTAATTAAAGAAATCAGAGATGAACAGTGTTAATGGAAAGAGTAGTTGAATGGTGTAACCAGATGATCATGTTTTATAAAGCAGAACATATGAGAGCTATGGAGAAATATACCTCCATAACATATATGGAATAATACAAAATGCAATCAGGAACCAAACCGTGACTGTTTGAAATTTAGACCATGGTATTATCTATCTCCACTTCTCTAGCTTAATCCTGGTTGTTTACATGTGCCTTCAAGATGTTTCCAACTTATTGAGATTCTAAGGCAAACCTATCACAGGGTTTTCTGGGGCTGAGAGTGTGATGTGCTCAAGGTCACCCAGCCGGTTTCCATGACTAAGCAGGGAATCAAACCACTACACCACACCGGCTCTCTCACCCTGATGTGCTGGGATTAAAGAAAAATGTTCACTATGTGAGTTTTGAGGTACTTTCTAACTCCAGTTGGAATTCCAGTGCATCCACGTGTCCAACCGTGCATTTGTGTGTAGACCTTTTACTAGGGCCCCATATTTAAAATGTAGACAATACAGTGTGCATGCTGTGGAGGTTGGAGGGTCATAGAACATGCCACTGCAGCTGTGATTTTGGGCAACTGGTTTGTGATGCTGCATCACCTCTGGTCACTACTTGTTTTTTGCTATTGGGGAAGGGGCTGCTAGGCCTGATTTTTGGCTGAAAATGGGGTCTCTCTGGGGTTAGAGGAGTCAGTGGAGCTCCTAAGGGCCACATCAGATATCCCCCTTCCCAAGGGGACACATGGCCTATAAGCTCAATGATTCTCCAATGGCCACATATAGCCTTTGGGCTGGTATAGACATTGGTTCTTATTTTCCAGCATGCTTGTAATCACTGTCTGGGAAACAGGGCTTCCAGACCATTGGTCTGCACACTGATTCAGGATACAGCAAAGTTTCTCCAGTACTGACCACAGCTATATCCCTCACAGCATTCCTCAATGCTTGTAGCCTGAGAATCATTACTGCAGACCAACTCAGTAGTATGAGTGTTGGTAAATTCCTTGTCTCTTCAAAAGGCAAGCTTACAGCTCTGTTTCATATGTAATGATTTCTAAGTAGTTTTTCAGACTGACACCCATTATGTCTGAGCAAAAAGAAATTTTTTGTTCATATTGATGCAAACTTGGTTGACTTGCGCCAACTTTCAGCCTTGAGGGTCACCGTCTTGCCTGGCACATTGGTTTTTCCAAACTTTGTCTTCAGAAACCTGAAGATGCATGCAAAGTAAGGATAAAGAACCTCAGGTCCTGAGGCTCAAACCAGTTACCCCTCTTCCCAATTTGGTCCTCTGCATCTTTCAGATGGCCATGCTCTTTCTCTGACATCAACATCTAGTGGTCTCCCAGTTTTTATACTGCTGTGGGTTTTCCCCCATTCTGAAAGTTTTACATGGCTCTCCTAAGCATTGATTACTTGCAATGATTTCTAAACTAAAATACGGTTAGCATTTTGATCCCTTCCCCACTGGAATCCAACTCCCAAGAATATTTTGACATTGTCTTTTGTCCTCAGGCTGAAAAAAGGTTCTTCATCTTCTAGAAGGCAACTTGCTAATTTTCTATTGAAAGATCATACTTCCTGGTTATACATCCAGCAAAATCCTAAAATCTAGTTTGCCAGAATCACACTGGGGAAGATACTTAGGCATGCATCACTTGCGCCAACTTTCAGCCTTGAGGGTCACCGTCTTGCCTGGCACATTGGTTTTAACAAGTTGCACTTTTATAGACTTCATAGATTCCCAGTTTATCTTCAGACATGGAATGGAAACACTATTTGTACTGTTTCTTAATTTGGCTTATTTTATTTGCTCTTGTCTCTGATTTTACTTGACTACAACTAAGAATAACCAACCTACCTTACTGGAGCAAGCTTGTCATAGAGATACATTACAGCAAAAATCTGCAGCACTGCAAAGAAAAAAAGCAAATTTTTCTGGTAAATGGGTAGTGAACTCCATCAAGTTCCCAGACATCACAGGTGAGGTAACAGAAGGGAGGAAACAGATTTTAGTACAGGAAATACAACAAGCATGGCTTGTTTTCTTGTCAGCAAAGTTCCTCTTTACTGAGTCAAAATTAAGGTCCTGGTTGAAAAAGCACAACCAGATAGTTTCCTGCTTTCTTTTACCAAGGCACCAATAAATGGTATAATAATCAGAAGGTGCCAATCATTTTGAACTGCAAAACATGGTTTCTCCCAGAGATGCAATATTAACATGACTGACCCTATTGCAAGATAGTGTGAGGTCACCAATTTGGGCTGCTCAAGGATGCCAAATTGCCAACTGGTATGAGGAAACTAGTCAGGATGTAAGTAGTGTAAATGGATCAGAAGAAAATTAAGGGAAAACAGGCTATACACTGTTCAGAAACAGGTTAGAGAAGGACAAAATTCAGAGTTTTGCCAGAAATAAGAATAAGCTAGGAGTTTCAAGGCATTACAAAGAAATGGACCATAGACTTATCCTCCAACAACCTCTTTCAACTATCTTTTACTAAAGAGGTCATAGAGGTCAGAGAAGTTTGAAGCTTCATTGTCATTCCAAATGAAAGGTACGGATGACAGGAAATTTTTTCTGGCAATTATTTTGTTCAGAGTCTTGAGCTGTATAAAAGCTTGATTTCCTGGACTAATTCTAGTAAAGCAGTTTTCTTTCTAGAGTAAAACTCCTGTGGAATAATGCCACACAAATGATACAGTGGAAACCAAACTATACATGGATTTTCCACACAAATTTCTCTGTTAGTATTCTCATAGAATGACCAAAAAAAAAAAAGTGATTACAGGTGCTCTTTGCTACCTGTTGGAAATGAAATGGAGTGAAAGAAACCTGTAATTATTTTCACCCTTCTGTGTCCTTTAGGCATCTCTGCTCCAGCTCAAAGTCTAAACTTTAATGTAAAGGAGCTAAGCAACTGTGCGGGGTTTCTATATTTACTTCTACTCTATAACATCTGTTCAATATTACTAGCAAATATAGCTTTGGAATTATTTAGTACAGTGTATATGATTAAAAAACCAACTAGCAAAGTTTTGGGCACTTGATATGTAAATAAGCAATGTATTTGGTTACTATCTTTCAATTATATTTACTGACTGACTTATACAAAATACTGCCTAGGACTGAATGAATGTACAGGGTTAAAAAAAAAATTCCACAACCAGAAATTGCAGGGTGGTGTTTAGTAAATTAAGCCAGCCAGGCACACAAAAAATGCAAACATATTAATAAACTTGTAGCTGAAAACAAGAAGTTTGTATTAAAAGAAACATCTTCAGGAAAGATCAAAAGTGACATAGTAGAGTAACACCATAGAAAGGAATTACTTAGAACCTATAACATAGATAAATCAAAGAATCAGCTTCGATCAGATTATCCGTCTCACTGAATCCAACAAGAGCACCTCTTCAGAAGATCTGTCTTCTGCTATCCTGGCTCTAAGTTGTTTAGGGCTTTGTTCACTAGTACCAGAACTCAGACCCACTAGCAAGAAGCAACCAAATATTTTTATTTTCCTAAAATAGGTTACAGTGTAATATAGGGGTAAAACATTTCAACTACATATCAATAGTAAATATTTAAAGTAGTTTCTGCGGTAGAGTTAATAATCCAAGAGCTTTGTTAAGAATTTTAAACTTTGTCTAGTAAATATAATTTACTTCTCACAAATGATCACTATAGGAACATAATGGTTTTAAATATTCAAAGCTGCTTTGAACACTGCTTTTCTCAATTAAGGATTCATTGTGAGAGAGAGAAATGTATGAAGACTTAAATGTCTGTTGTGAACTGAAAGTAGGTGTATGCTGTTTTGGAACAAACATGTTCCTACTACATACTGTAGTACAATTCCACTGAGATAGAGGGACCAATGGTCTGCCTCAGTATAAGGTAGCTTTTTAACTTCTTAAAGTTGAAGTACTCTGAAAAGCCAGAAAATGTAAACAGAGAACAGTTGTGAGTGCTGAAATTGGATTAAAAGAGAGAGAGAGAGAGATCAAAAGCAGGAATTAAAAGAGAATGCTTTAGGTTTTTGTTAGCCACTTGAGTGTTATACAAAAGGCAAGATACAAAACCTTTTAAATGAAATTCATATGAACTTCAGTCATCCAGATCCAAAATTTTTTGCCTTGAGAAAATTCTGTTCAATGTTGTCATTTGGTTTTGCAACTAAATTGTACTCAGATCCCTTATTTTGCATTTGTGTTTTAGTATCCATGGAAGTTGTTTTCCTTTATGTATGGGAAATTCCTTACTCTTATTTCTAGGAATATCCTTCATTCATGCATCCTGAAAAAAGCTGTGCCACTGCTATTCAGAGCATTTATGGCGATAAGCAAAACAGTTATTTCCATCATGACAGCTGCGTAAGGGATGGAAGGATGTCACTGACTCACTTGGCTGACCAATTAAGGGCTTAACCTTAAAAGAGTTTTCTTGAGGATCTGACTCAGCTTTATATTTAGGTAGGCCAAAAATCCACATGATTTGAAGTTCCAGAATATCAGTTTAGCCAAGATCCAACCAAGCAGGATTATAGAACAAATAAACTTCATCAAGGCTAAGGACATGAAAAAGTTTTTTATTTTTTGAGCTATTGTTCTTAGGATCATTCCAAATTGAAGCAACTGCCTTCAATTACTAGATTTGAAAATGAAACATAGCAAAAAGTATCTTCAAATGATTTAAAAACTTCAAATTGGCACAGACATTCCCATTTTAAAATTCAGATAGTAAACTGCGATCAGATATAAACTGCAGATTGTGAACTGACAAAGGAAACTTTAAATCTGGTCAAACTGTATGTTTCTTTTCAGTATTTCTTGGGTACAAAATTTGATCATCTCTCCAGATTTCAGAAAATAAAGAATTTTGGTTTTGAGAGATTCAAAGCTCATTTCTATGTTCATCTGCTCAGAAGAAAACCCCATCAAATGTCATTGGATTTATTCCCAGATAAGGTTTTAATGATTCACTTTGGCTAGATTGTGGCCAACAATTTACAGGCGCCTCTTCCACATCGGCAACTATTGTATTTCTACAGGATGTGAATATACAGAAACAAAGGCCAGACTAAGCTTGTTGTAACAAAGTTCCACATCTTCAAGATGCAAATTCTATGCTGAAAAAGTCTGTGCTGACAAAGTTCTCAACATATTTACTGTTAACTATGATACCAACCCACTCTGCAAAAAGTCATGGTAGATTTGGTCTCTATACCAAAACTGAAGAATGTGTTAACTTTTGGTTGCCATGTTACTTGGATAAATCAAATATGCATATTGTACATGGTTTTCATGTTTTACACCTCCATGGAATGCTTTTGACATTGACTTCCTGGAACCTGATACAATGCCACTGGATCCTGAGACATTACTGAAGCTTTATGGTGTGCTCTAGCAGACTGTGCTTTCCTGGGGCAATGGTCCAACCCAACATGCCTACTTAACATTACCCTGAGTCAATAAAAAATGTGCTGTAGAACATACCTAACAAGTATATGTTGCAAAGGAATATGAATGACAGGCATGCTCTCTTTAAAGGAAACTGTTAGTAATCTGTTAGTAATCTTCACACTGAAAAAACTTTGATAGTTTCTACAGAACTAAAGGTCTCCCTGTGATTTTGAAAAATGTACATAAGGATAAGTAGTGTATTTGGTTTCAAAACACTTTTGCAAACATGCAAATTGTCTTATCACTTGTTCAAAAGATAAATTTACATCAGTTAAACAGTACTGTAGATATGAATCAGACAGAAGGACCTATCTATAGTCGTCGGTTGTGTACAAGTATACATTTGCTGCAAAGACCAGGAGAACTATTATGCATTTTTAACAGCTCATGGTACATTATTCTTTAATGTAACATCCCTGAGACAGACTCATCTATTTCATATTCCTCAGAAAGGAACAAATTTTAAAATGTCCTTTCTACTCTATGTTGCTGCCCACTTAAGCAATGCAAGTCTAAAGAACAGAAGTCTTTTACAATAAGAAACAGGTCTGCAAAGTTTTCATACTTTTTTTCTGAAAACACTTTCATCTAAATAGCATGCATATCTACTCCGGTGGGGGACTATGATACATAGAAAATTTCACAAAATGTATATAACCGTTAATTAACCACATTTAACTATATATTGCTAGAATAACTTGAATTTCAGAGAAAACAAGCTGTTGCACCAATAATACAAGTTAGTTCTTTTCTATGTTGCATTTTTAGCTTAATTTTAAAAAAAGAAATATAAAAACTCAAATTATTTACATGGTAACTATCCCTTCCCCTTATTCATGTAATTATTTGCATGTAATCAGGCACAAAATTGAAAGACAGTTTTTCATCCAGAACAGAAAAATGTGAGAACTTCACCTTAACTTCACAAAAGAGAGAGAGAGAGAGAGAGAGAGAGATGGGGCCAAAGAGGCCTGAAGACGTTTCTAAAATTGCTTCAAATGAAAACTGGAAAAAACTTGAGATTGACTTTTTTTCTGCCTGAAGAACTGAAAATAATATACAGTTGGCCCTCCACATTTCCTGGGATTAGTAGTGCAAGATCCTCACAAAGGTGGAAAAACTGCAAATATTAAAGTGTGTATGTGTCTGTGGGCAAGGTGGCAAGACATGGTGGGGAGAACAGGCATTCAGGGTCCAAACAGATCAGGGAAAGGAGAAGGAAAGGGGATTGGCTGGCATGGTGGTCCTATACTTGCTCTTTCACCCATCTCCTTCCTTGATGTGTAGTGGGCACTGGGAGAGGGTTTGTGGGGCTGAGAAATTGGACTGTGAGACATCTTTAGATAGCCAGGCACCAGCTGGTGGTGGTGGAGGACCAGACACAGGTTTTTAAAGGGTTGTGCAGATTGATTGGAGTCACCAAGAGGGAAGGTTCACTGGAAAAGAAAAATCTGAGGTGAGGAGGAGGCAGGGGTTGAAGAAACTTGCAAATAATAAAATCTGTGAAAGTCAAGCCCACAAATGTGGAGGGCTGACTGTATTTCAAAAAGATATAGTTTTATTAATTTTAAGAAATTTAAACAGTGATTGGAATTTCAGTTCACTAAACTGAAGGTTATGTAAACGGTGTAAAAATGCTATGTGAGCAGGTACAGGCATCTGAAAAACTACAATCTATGAATGTTTTGAAATGTTAGAGGCAGATCTGAAAATATAAGAAGCAATGCAAGGCAATGGAATGCTAAACTACACTTTGGTTAGTACCCTCTGCACCTGTTTCAGGGGATGGGATGGAATTATTAAATAAATAAATAGATAGATAGATAGATAGATAGATAGATAGACAGACAGACAGACAGACAGACAGACAGACAGACAGACACAGACATTAATATAAAAATACTCCCTCAGGCAAAAGCTTGTTTTGAAATTGAGTTGACACATTTTTATACAACAATACATGGAAGGGGAGGTGCTCTGAAGCAGCCTGTCATTTATCGTCTCTGATATTAGGAAAATTAACCTTCTTCAGGATGTTGTTTTTCTGCAGGTAAGAGAGCTTTGGTCAGGAATGTACGATAACTTATAATAGCACAATGCTCTTATTCCAGTACAGAGAGGAAGCTCTTACTCTGTGCAAGAAGCTTTCATTTTGGAAACAGTGCATGTCTACATGAAAGCTATACCAAACTCTTCTTGTACCACCCAAGATTTCAGTGTAAGCCCTCTACTTTCATCAGCACCACAATTTGCTGCAAGAAATCAATTCATTTATCCCATGGTGTCACAAGTTCATACAAGTGCTGATGACTAACAATTCAGTCCTGTATGTTTACTAATCAGAAAAGCTATCCTTGAAGACACTGAAAGGCTATCTCGTCCAACTTTCCATTCTCACAGTGGCCAAGGAGATAGCTAAGGGAAGTCTAGAAACTGAATATGACAGCAGTATTAGTCACCTGTTTGTGTTCCTCAACAGAGTTGCTTTAGACTTCCTGAATCAGTTACTGCCTTTCAAACTGAAGTAGTATGTAGCCATTGTTACTGGTACCCACTGAGAGTCTTATTATTTGTGTAGCTGTCTGATCTCCTCTTAAAAGCTGGCCAAACTGCCACCACTATATCCTTTTGTCGTTAATTCTATAGTTAAAATAGGAGCTATGTGAAAAATCAGATCATATGACATTCTGTTTTCAAAGTAAACTTAAGTACAATCCTATTAGAATGTTTATATTTAAGGGATGTATATAAATTCTTGTACAAGTCTCAAAACCACCATGTCTTCCTTTACTCAACTAGTGCATCACTATTCAGTTTGAATTGCTTAAAAAAAAAAGTTCCAGTAAGTGGACCATTTCTAAAGGATTAGAGTAGAGTTAATAGATTCATCTTCAGTGCTTCTTCTCTTAACCTAACAACCACTGAAGAAGTTGCTATGTTAGCAAGCTACTGCCTGATTATCTCAACTTTCTATTTGCTGTCTTTTTAAACTGAACTGTACAAATGTTTCCTATATTCAACACTGTATGTAATCTAAAACATTTGAAGCTTCCAAGATAGATCAAGTTTTTTGTCCAGAAACAGCAAGATGAAGATTTGAAATAATTTCCTCTGGACATGATGTGAGAGTTCCATCAAAGTGCTGAAAGCTTTACTTTCACGAAATAAACATTTTGAAATGAACATTGAAAGGATATGGTTATTCTTTTACATCTGTACGGCAGATCTAAATACTTTTGTCTTTATTTCCAAGCTTATGTTTAAAGGAAAGATTTAGTTCTGAGATTTAGATCTCAAAAAATCTCCAATAAGCAAGAACTGGTAAGTTATGGGGGGCTTCGGTTAACCTAATATCTGCTGGGAGACTAGCTCTGCTAAACAAAGGCTCTCCAACAAATACCTGATGTACCTTGCAGATAATTTCCTTTTTCAAAAGGCAGAGAAAGAAACAAGGGGATCAGTAAACCTGGACTTGAAACTAACCAATACAGAGCAGTTGGTATTGTAGTGGGGAGTGACCATGCAATGCTATAACTCATGACTCTGGGGCAGGCCAAAGAAGGATATAGCCAAGCTCGAACCCTGGATTTCAGGAAAGCTGACTTCATCATGCTCAGGGAAATATTGAGCAAAATCTCATGGCTAGAGATGCTAAAGGAAACAGCACGGGTGGAATTTCATAAAGGTACTGCTAAAAACACAATCACAAACAATCCAATGGAAAAAGAAAAATGAGAAATATCTGAAAAGGTCAATATGGCTGCAGGGTAAACCTGAAGAGAGACTGAAAAGAAAAAAGAGCCGGTATAAGAAATGGAAGAAAGGACAAATCACTAAGGCAGAATATGGATAAGGAGCCCAAATTTGCAGCAACAGTGTAAGAAAACCTAAAGCTCAAAATGAGCTCACACTGGCTGGGCAAGCAAGAAACAACAAAATGGGTTTTTTCAAATCTGTTTGAAGCAAGAGAATGATGAAGGAAATGGTGGAACCACTGTTCAGCAAGGATAGTAGAATGCTAACCAATTACAATGAAAAGACAGAACTGCTCAATATTTTTTGTTTCAGTTTTTCCCCCAAAAGAGGGCTGCATGCTTCCATTTGTCAGCAGAGACTTTGGTGAGGAATCATAGTTGGAAATCAAGATAGATAAGAAGTTAGCCAGGTATCATTGAGTTACCCTAATGGAATTCAAATCTGCATTGCCAGATGAACTGCATCCCTGAGCACTGAAGGACATAGTTGTAGAATCACTTGCCATCATTTGTGAGAAATTTTTGGGGAAAGGCTGAGGTGCCAAAGAACTAGAGATGAGCATCTGTCCTTTTCTTCAAAAAACACAAAAAATAAAATCCAGGAAACTTCATGTTAGTCAGCCTGACCTCAATAACAGGAAAAATATTACAACAGATTATATAGGAGTGCATCTGCAACTATCTTGATGAGAATGCATTGATCGCTAGGAGCCAGCACGGATTTGTCAGGAATAAATCCTCCCAAATTAACCTGATATCTTTTTTGATCCAGTAACTAGTTGGGAGTGGTGGGAATGCTGTGGATGTCATTTGCTAGATTTTAGCAAAGCATTTGACAAGGTTCCTCCATGACATTTTGATTAGCAAACTGACTAAATTTGGAATACTTGGAAACACCTTCATATGGATCAATAATTGGTTACTCAAAGAGTTGGCATCACTGGCTGTGCTTCAGATTGCAAGGAGGTCTCAAGATGAGTACTGCAGGGTTCTGTCCTGGAGCTGATACTCTTCAAAATTTTTGTCAATGATTTAAATGATGAGGTGGAGGAAATTCTTACCAAATTTGCAGATGATACTAAATTGGGAGGGGTAGCTAACACATTGCAAGACAGGAAAGAATTCAAAAGGCCCCTGATAAACCTGAAAACTGAGGTGAAATTAATAAAAGAAATTCAACAGAAGCAAATGCAAAATTCTGCCTTTAGGCCACAAAAACCAAATGCACAGGTATACAATGAGGGATACTTGGTTCAGCAGTACTACATGCGAAAAGGACATTGGGATTATAGTTGGTCATAAACTGAATATGAGCTAGCAGTACGATGATGTTGCAAAGAAAGCAAATACTGTCTTAAGCTGCATTAATAGAAGCATAGTTTCCAAGATGAGGGAAGTCCCACTATATTCTGTGCTGGTCAGGCCTCACCTAGACTTCTGTATGCCTCAACTTAAGAAGGGTATATACAAGTAGGAGCAAGTTCAGAGAAGGAATGAAAAGAGATATTTAAGGATGAAAAGAAATATGGAGAACAAAACTTATAAGAGGCTGAAGGAGCTGAACATGTTCAGTGTGGTGAAAAGAAGACTGAGAGGTGACATGATTGCACTCTTTAAATACTTCAAGGGCTGTCACAAAGAAGATGATGCTGGCTTGTTCTATGCTGCCTCAGGGGGAGAACTGGGTCTTAAGGTTTTAGTTAATGAGAGCAGTTTGACCAATTTGGGAACCAACTGCCTAGAAAGGTAGTGAGATCTCTTTCTCTGGATGTCTCCAAAAAGACATTGGACAGCTAGCATTGAGCAGGGGATTGGACCTGGTGGCCCATAGGGCTCCTTCTAACTCATGACTCTATGAAGGATTTTTACTTGTTTTATTCATAATATCAGGGAAGACCTTTGACAAAGAACAGCACAGTTATTCCTGTTCTACTTATTCATTCAAAGAAAACAGCAGCATAATTTAGCCAAAGGAATGACCACTAGAGACAGCCAAAGAAGCCTCTTGTAAGATAAACTATTTGCAATTTGATATTACAGGTAGAATACTATGTCCATTATTGTGGGAGTAGATACCACTGGATACAGTGGAATGTGCTTCTGAATACAGTCTTCCCTCCACATTCACATTGTGAATTTGATTATTCGTGAAGTGCATGTGTGCCTCCTCACTCCATTGTTGCCTTTTGGCAGGCAGGGAGAAGGAAGGCAAGCAGTCAGACAAAAGGCAAGGAAATGGGGGAGATCCCCTCCCATTCCCTTGGCTCTGGCCCCAATACTGAGAACAAATGCTGAAGCAATAGGCAAGGGAATGGAGGCAGGCAAGCTCACATGACCTTCCTTCTCCACTCTGGAGCTCCCCCTCCCATCCCCTTGTCTCTGGCCCTGGCACATAAAAGGCAAGGCAATAGGAGGGGGATTATCTGCAGTTCCTCCACTTTCATGACAGTTCTACACCCTGAACACTTACTTGCAAAAGTGGAGGTGCCATTGTAGAACCACTGCATTAGATAAAGAGTTTCATCCAGTATAGGTATGTGTACCTACTTATTTGAGTTTGTATGCAGAACTATAACCACCTTTTTATTAACTAGTTTTTACAATCATTGAAATCAATATTTATGATCTCATCACTAACTGAACCCACAGAAGTTTGTACAAGAAAGTTCTTCCCAGCTTGTCTCAAAGGTGGTATCAGCTACCTTTGTCATTTTATGTTTAATTCTTTGCCCTCTATGCATCCATACTTGAGTAAGCCTATCTGAATGCAGCGACACATCTTTCCAACTAAAACAAACACATGCTCTACCTGTAATTCTGAGTCTTCATGCATCACAATCCTATGCGTGTCTGTTATTTGGTTTACATGATGCTTTACCCCCCAATGGGTCTACTCAGAAGTTAAATCCCACTGAACTTAAGAAAGCTTGTTGTCATGTGCCTTTTGGTTTTGACTTACAGTGACCCTAAGGTGAATGTATCATAGGGTTTTCTTGACAAGATTTCGTCAGAAGGGGTTTGCCACCGCCTTCCTCTGAGGCTCAGCGTGCAACCTCCACAATGTCACCCGTGGGCTCCACGGCTGAGTGGGGGATTTGAACCGTGGTCTCTCAGTAATCTAGTCCAGCCTTCACCCCGCTAATCCCCAACAAAAAGCAGGTTATAAATATATCTTCAGAAGGAAGTTGAATCCCCCGGGGTCTCAGGACAGGTAGAGTAAATATGCTTAGGTGCAAGGGCATGGGGGGAAGCAGAGGTATTGGGGAGGGAAAAATAACTGAATTCACTCGAAGCTGTCCATGCAGAGGGTCGGTATCGGTGCACCCCAAGGTCCCTTCAGGGCCTTCATCTTCGCTTATTCCTTTCCGCATGGGTCTCCCTGACGTCCTTCCAGGCCTCCGTTACCTGTTTCGTCCTTTCTCTCCTCCACACCCTCAACGGTATCCATTTAACGAGTCCACAGAGAAGTAGCGGTGCCTCATCCCTTCCCTCCGTCCATCTCACTCCCTTTATGACTGACTCAGGAATTGCCGCCGAAGATGGAGGGGGGGAGCCGAGCCGGAAGTCCTTCTCCGCCCTCTTATTGGCCCTTATCCGTATCAGTCAGGGAACTGAAGGACCAACAAACACCCCCTCCTTGTCTATTGCTTTGCCCCACGGTTTAAGCGGGGGGGGAAGGTTGGGAAGGGGAAAGAAAACGGGACGGCTGAGCTAATCTCGCCCTTTCAGCCTTCTCTGGCTACCACCCTTCTGGGGCCCTTCACCAGCCCTCGTCTTTTATCTGAGCAGCCCCCCGCCCCGCTTTTCAGTCGCGCGCCCTCGTTTGATTGGGTAAAGCGGAGAGACTGAACCTTCGTGCCGTTAAAGTGCGCGTGGGGGAGAGAAGGACGGAGGGTGAGAGAAAGGCGAGAGGGCGCCTGGTTCCTCCCTCAGTACGCAGGCGCCGTGCGGAGTTCAGCTCAGGGTGTTCAAAACAGAGAGGGGTGGGGAGAGGCAACGGGCTTTTCGCCGGGGAGGGCTCGGCCGCGGCGGGTCCCAGCGCCGCCGGGCTTGGCCTGGACCCGCCCCTTCCAGAGCCGCCCCCACACGCCCCTCGCCCTCACACCGGAGAGCGATGAGGGGGAGCGGCGGGGCTGCTGCTGACGCCGCCGCAACGACGGGCCCGTCGTGACGAATATGAGCTCCCCATGTTTCCCTGCGGAGCCCCAGCGGTTGTAAGGACTCGAGGAGGGAGCGGTGACCCGTCGCCGTCCCCGCTCCGGAGCCCTGAGGAGGAGAGAGAGGAGGAGTGCGTGTGGCCGCGGCGGCGGCGGCGCCTTCTGCTGCTAGGAGGGACAGAGCGCGTTGAAGGATCAACCGGAACCAGGAAAACTGCTGGGATTTAATAATCACGAGCTCTGCCGAAGGATAGTGTGTGTGTGCCTGAAGGAGAAGAGACAGGGTGGAGGGGAAGACCGAGGGAGAGTACAAAGTGAGGGGGCCCGAAGACTCGCCGTGGCGGGGGGAGTCGCGTCTTTTGGGGTCCCCTTTTCGAACTTCCGACCCTCCTCAGCCCTTGGCCGGAGGAAGAGGGAGGGGGGCTTGGGGGTTCTGCTGCTGCTCCGGACTAGGCTTGAAGACTTTGGATCTACAAACATCGACCTCTTCTGGATTTTCTTTGCCCTTTTGCCTTTTTTTAAACACTGAAATTGGAAGAATATCCATATCCAAATAGCAAACATAGTCCCAAACTTGTACGTATTTTGAATGCATCTGTCGAATAATGTACTGTTTCTTCCAGGTTCTTTCCAGGCTGGAGTGTTTGTTTAGTAACATGGCCATTAGAAGCCCATGTCTTTGTTACCTATCAAAGTGTGTCTTTTGTGAGCCATGTGGGGACAATTATCTGTAACAGAGCGTGAGTTTTAATTTTGTGTGTCTGTTTCTGAGTGAGTGAGCGAGAGATAGTGTCAGTGCTTGAAAACTGAAAAAGGAGGAGTAGAGTAATTATTGTTATGTATACTGGTGGCTTCGAATTTTTAAAAATATTAGAGAGGTCCATAGGAAAAAACTGTATTCTATATATAATAGTTAAGACTGCTTATTTCTGTAAGATGCACTGAGTTAATGATTCTGTATGCTGTTGGATCAAAGATCACTTTTTTCCGCATAAAGGTTGCAATGGGTGGGTTGTTGCAGTTATTCATCAAAAGTTAAACTGGTCTCCCCCTGTACTCTAGCTTTTCCTTTAAGTGAAGAGATGAAGCCAGTGTGTTTTATTTTCCTTTGTGAGCATGTGTGTTTGGGTGAGGGGGCAGAAAGAATTTCACACATCACTCTTTCTTTTTCTTGCAAAATTAAGATCCCAGATGGCCAGTTCCCTCAACGGCCGGAACCCAGGTGGCCGAGGAGGAAACCCCCGCAAAGGGCGTATTCTGGGCTTCATTGATGCTATTCAGGATGCAGTTGGCCCTCCGAAGCAAGCAGCTGCTGATCGCAGGACTGTGGAAAAAACTTGGAAATTAATGGATAAAGTGGTGAGTCTGTAAATTGTCTGTTCTTGTTGGAAAAGAGTTTAGAGTCCGTACGTGTACGTGGGAGCTGGTGCTTATAGATTAGTTAATAATTCTTGTATGGAAGCAGTAATTTCTGCATTGTAGATGCCCGATGTCTGCTTGGCCTCTGGCTGTTTGTTCTCAACTTGGAAGAAGAGGGAAAATTATTTTGTTTTCTTTTTGGATATGGTGCTGTCTGATGGAAAGAATTCTTTAGGTAACATTGCATTGTAGGATTTTGAATAAGCAGCTTGTTTCGTGCTAATTGTACAATGTGTCTTTGGTTTTACATTGGTCACGTTACAATATCTGCTTGGCAGTGGAACTTCAGTTGAGGTAATCAAGCTGTGAAGTACTCAATAAGTTAATCATATGCATGCTGTTCAATCTGCCGTTTAGAGGAATGGAAGCAACCTCTTTTATATGATCAAACAGAATCTAAGCATCAGTGTATAGTTTTAGTTTTTTTAAAAAATATGTGACATGTTGATGAACAGCTCTTGGGAAATTATTTGCCCATGTTGATGTGATGTATAATATATAGAAAAAATTAGAAAACTTATATCTGAGGCAGAATCATTTACCTGGTTGAATACTGCGTGGCAAGAGTGACTGTGAATTTTCTTTTTGTGCACTACAGAAAAATATGTTCATAACCAAAATGTGTACTTTTTGTTATGAATATTACTTGGTGGCTTGATATTTAATACAGTACTTTAAAATTTAATTGATAGCATCTGCTTTCATTTTATTTTTAAACAAAATATTATTTGCCGAAAGCGGTAGGATGACCACTTTAATCTATAGCATTGTATACAAATTTCATAGATATAGAGCAAGTTAATGTATATAACTGCAAAATTCTTTCAGAATTTCAGTTTCCTTAAAAACACATTTTGAGAGGTCCCTAGTTTACTTATTTGGCTTTCATAGCTTTAATTCCTTGTATAGTATTCATTAGTGAGTTTTTTTTACAATTACTGTGTAGTCATTGCTAGTGGAGGCCATTGCTTGTATTTGGTGAGTATACAACATTTGGAGGCCTAAGAACTATTTCTGAGGCACTTTGGGGGGAGCATAAAGATGTTTAAACAAATTTAATTCTAGCTAATTCTAATTAATCTGGATGTTTTCCGTCCAGTACAAAGCACAGATGAATTCTGTTCCTGTCTGCTCGGATATAAGCTTTGGTGTAGCAGGTTCAGGTGTGCAAAGTATCCCAAATAGGAAGGTATTTAAAGTTCAAGTGTCTTCAAGTTGCTCTTATCTCTGATCTCTATGGAATACCTATTAAGGACTTATAAAACATCCATCTCAGTGAACCCAGTCTGGATTACTGGAGGAGGGGTGGAGTATGTGAAAAATCTACATGCATCCATTGACTGTAGATTGTATACATCCTGGTATGGTTTAGAAGTTCCTCATTGGATACATAGTGAGGAAGTCTGGTAATGAATTTTGCCAGAATATGGATCCTTGTATGAATCTTACTTTAGAGGGTTTAAAAAAAATTTATCAAGGCCCCTACAGTAACTCAGGTTAAAGTTGTCTGTAATTGTACTGAAAAGTTCTGTGCTACCAAGTGCCAACAAGCTTAGTCCTGATAGAGGTGGCTTGTAGGTTCTCTGTGAACTCTGCTCGTTTCTGGATTGATGGTTGTCTGTGCTTGGATTATATTTGTTTGATACAGCTGAAACAAATAAGCAAATCTGAGGACGAAGCAAACTACAAAGTTTGCACTTATAGGGTCATTGTTATTGTATGCCTTCAAGCCATTTCTATCTTATGGTGACCTTAAAGTGAACCTATCGTGGGGTTTTCTGGGTCTGAGAATCTGTAATGCATCCAAGATCATCCAATGGGTTTCCATGGCTGAACAGGGAGGTGAATCCTGGTCTCTAGAGTTGTGGTCCAGTGCTCAGACCACTGCACCACTCTGGTAACCAGCTTTATGTCAGACCAAAGAATTTCTTCATCTAATCTGGCATCGCTTATTATGCTGTCACTTCTCCATCACTTTGAGGCAAGAGCCTCCATATCATTTCTTTCCTGATCCTTTCAACTGGAGATGCCAAGGACTGAATCGGTGACATTCTGCATTGAAAACATATGGTCACTTAATAAGCATGATTTGACTCCCAAGAGTAAAGCCCCTTTGGATTCATGTAGAACATCTGGTAAACCTGGGTAGCACCAGACTGCTTTAGAAGACTTCTTTGTAGGTTTTTTGGATCTTTTTCTCTAAAGGTAGAGGTTTGGTCCAAGTAATGATAATGTCTGGTCAGTTCCTGGACCCCATACCAAGACCATAAACTAGTACCTTCTCTACTGTGTTGGATGTATAGTGTTTGATTGCTCGAAGTCATGCCATGGATCATATCTGTCAGAATGGCTTGCATTCAGGTTAAAGAGAAAAATATAAGTTTTGTAACATCTTTCTGTTATACTTTTAAACATTACTCTGTTACACTTGCTGTTCTTCAAAGAGAAATTAAACCAAGTTATTTTATTTCGGGTATCATTTCTTTAAAATCTATCCTGTTTCTTAGAAAAGGACATTTTCTCCATTTTTATTGTCTCTGTGCTTTCTGCCTTTTTTTTATACACATCTTTATCTTGCTGTCACACCGAACCTAACCATATTTATTTGATTTCTACTGGATTTATTTCCCCATTTTTTTTAAAGCCTTGCCATCTCACTTCTCAATTCTATTTTCCTTGTCTACTACTGGTGCCAAGAAAATGTGTGATAGAAGTAATTGTAGGTGTTTGGGCTTTATGTGAAGCAGTGATGAAGCAGGCTCTGAGTGCTGCTCTGATTTGTCCTCGACTATTTGGCTATATCCATGGTATAACATTATATTACTTAATGATTCTGTGAAGCTATAGTGTATGTCCTGCTCTAATCACTAATTGGTTGGTATTTTAAATATCAGTGTATAGGACCAATGTGACTACAACATTGTAAATATATAAATCATATTAGAAGGCAATATTGGGCAAATCCATAAATCTCTTAACAAAGCGCATATAAGGAACTATTTTAGTCCATTTTATTCTCATGTTAGTTACAGTTCAGATGCTGTGCACTCTTTGTAGTTGAGTCCTTGGCTTGAACTCTGTGATAATATGGAAAAAAAGATGCTTGAGGCTGTCTGCTGTTGAAGTCAGATTGTAGGAAGTCTCATGAACACCTGGGTAACTTCAGTTTTTTTATTTTTTTTGAAAGGCCAAACAGATAATGCAGTTTGTGTCTAGACATGGAACTGTGTGCCCCAATAAATACTACCTGTAGATAATTGTCTGTGTAAGGTTTCATTTGCAGCAAAATGTCTTTTGTAGAAGTTGCTTATGATTAATTTTCACCGTGGTTAAGTACTGTGGAATAGTCAGGTTTTCTATTCCATTGCAAGAAGCTTTTAATTCAAAAGGAAACACTGGCATCGCACAGCCAGTCTTGATACTACATGCAGTCCGTGGGTCACATGATTTCTATCCCTCATGTAGCTGGAGCAGCTGGTCTCCAAGTAAATGTTGTCACATCAAATCTAGGGATGTTGTCTTCTGAAACTTCCTTATAATGTTACTTCCAAGTCTTAGGAAAGCTATGAATCAACTTTTATATTTTAACTGCTATATATTCTAAAGAAGAGAATCTCATTGTTTAGAATTATTTATCGCAATACTTGTGTAGGTTTTTCACAACAGCTTGGATTCTAAGGAATTAATCTTTTTTCACTCCTCTGCAGCTTCTTTCCGATCTCCAAGAACCTCTCAGCAAGATCATTCTGATAAAAGTTGTTTCAAGTGCATTTTTCAGGAGGGCCAGCTGAGGGAGAGGCTGTGAGGGGTGAGAGGTGGTGTGTTCCATGAATTTGCTTAAAGTAACTTCTTAAGACCCATGCAGTTGTTATCAAATCTTTATAAGGTCTCAATATAACACTTTCCTTTTTTTCTTCTTAACGGATAAGTGTCCTTAGTTGTGTCTTAATGCCTCCTATTTAGACATTTGTCAGTTAATTAGATTTTATTTCCAAATTAGTTTAAAGTACACCAGATACAATGATGTCATGATTTTAGAATCTTGTGATCTACTTCTAGAGTTGAGCATTTGGTACTGTATGGTTAGAGGAAACATTTGAATAAACTCAGTATTTAGGCAAACAGATATGTTTCTCTGCTGCAATTGGGAGAAGACATGTTAAAATAAACATACGATTGTAAAAGGATATCAGCAGTTCACCTTGAGTCATTGATGGTCAAAATGTTTATAGGATTTGATTAGGATTCTGTACGTTCTTCAAATGAAGCCCGACATAAAGCGTATTAACAGAAATTCAGTCTGTGTCTGTCTTATGGCAACCTTAATGTGAACTTAGTGCAAGGGTTTCTTGGTATGATTTGTTCAGATGGAATTTGCCTTTGCCTTCCCCTTAGGCAGAGAAAGTGTGATTTCCTCAAGGTCACCCAGTGTGTTTCTATGGCTGTGTAGAAGCCATTAAATTTGTAAGGCAATCCTATGAAAAACAGTACCAGAGACTATACGACCAAGTGGTTTGGGGGCCTGAATTCCTCATGGTTAAGGCCTAGTTCAGCCATAATGGCAAACAGTACGAAAATAAGCAATGGCAGTTATTAAACTTAAATGTTTCTCCTTTTTCCACTATCAACACTGCATAAGGGAAAGAGATAGCAAACTTTAAGTTTTGAATATCCCACAATTTCACTGTATCTGTGGCAGAGTCAAACAGATCAGAACATGGTTTCAGATCCTGGACTGTGAGAACTGTCTACAGCAGTGGTTCTCAACCTGTGGGTCCCCAGATGTTTGTGGACTTCAGCTCCCAGAAGCCCTGAGCATTGACCATAGTGGCTGGGGCTTCTGGGAGCTGAAGTCCACAAACATCTGGGGACCCACAGGTTGAGAACCACTGGTCTACAGTAAAAGCAAACTAGCAGGTTTGCAGGAAAATGAGGATCATTAAGAAATGAAAGTGTAAGCTCTTAATCACCTTCCATAATTAAGAAGAAGACTAAGTTTTGGGCAGTCTCTTGGAGGGAGACTCTTGGAGTTTCCTATCCTCAAGACCTCCAGAAGCTGCACTGAGCTCAGGAGAGCTCTTTCCCCATTTAAATGCAAAAAAAAAAAAAAAGCTAAACAGAAATGACTGGAAATCACTCTCAATATGGAAAAGGGAAGGGTTAAAGATAGAAACGATATGTGTTTGGGGCCAAATTTGCCATCCCCAGGAGCACCAGGAGATGCATCAAGCTAAAGAAACCTCCCCACTCAGAATCCTGAAAAACAAATGAACGAACAAACAAACAAAAACAAATGAGAAATGATTGGAGAGCGGTTTTCAGGTTTTGGAGAAAGAGAAGAAGCTTACAAGTAAAAATTGTATATATTTGTGGAGAACTATGAATAATTGCTGCTGGAACCTCTAGGAGTAGCAAGTCACTTTTTACAATGGACCCTCTATATATGTGGGTGTTCTGTTCCATCCCCCCTGCAAGTAATAAAAAATGCAAATGATTGCATCCCATATTATTAAACGGTGGTGACATGTGCTGGGATGCTTCAGCGCATCTGCATTCATGCTGCCACCATTTTATGTATAGGATGCAGTGTTCCACAGTTTCTCAAAATCTCAGCTCTGGAAGTTACCCCTTGTGTATTAGGAGCAGCTGAGCTCAAAGCTTACTATTATTCATTTTTGTGCTGCATATTACAAACTGTACTTCAGCACCTGGTAGTATCTGACCAGAAACTTCAGATAAATAAGAATAACGTCAGATACATTTGTTGACTTCTCTGTAAAGAAACACTTAATGAATGATGATAGGCTAAGTTTGTTTTCTTAAGTCAAATCTTGTTGTGGCATTATAGAACAAGCACATGAAGAGTGGGTAGTGCCATGGCCCTATCGCCTCACTTGTGTCCGTAGCTTTCCTCATGTGAATAGAGTTCTTCTGAAGTGTTGAACTTCTCTGTGTATGGAAACTCTCCACATGATCCAAAGTGCTAGCAAATCAGCATTCCAGATCCTATGAAGAACTGTAGTATAGAGGAGGTACTCACCTTCGGGCTGTTACTTCCACATGAGGAAAGCAGCAGCAAAGGGGCAGGACTAGTATGTTGCCCTTGTTTATTTTACCCACTTAGAGAATGTTTTAACAGAGTTCTAGTCAAATCCATTTTATATATTGCCTTTCTGAATATATTGGATTCAGAGTTGTTGACAGTGAAGCATGATAAAATGGAAAAAAGATATAAATATGTCTGCAGTATATTGTTATCCATAATATCTCTAAACTGAAAAATTTGATAGTCATAAATGTGTAATAAAACCTGCTCTGTGTCAAAACTGATGGACACATCATTTGAGCCAGGAGGTGTTCCCTGCAACTGTGTGACTTACAGATGTTGTGATGTACTTTTTTGGAGTGGTGGTCATGAAACTTGTGTGCCTACTCAGATAATTTTGGAAGCACTCTTTGGGACTTCTGTATGCCAGTAAGGGAGGATTTTCATGGAAAGTGGTTTCAGATAAGTTCTTTATCTTATGAACATAAGGTATCTGAGGTAGTAGACATTTTGATGTTGCTCTTTAAATTCAGTTGAGTTCAGTAATTTCTGTCACAACTTATATTTTGTCTCAAGCCATATTTCTACATAAATTATATTTGTAGACTTATGTAGGGCAGGAGATAAATTGGAAGATAACTTGAGATTGTTGTATATTAATTATTGTTTTCTCTTAATTCTTATTTTTGTTTAGTAGCTTTTGTTATGCCTTCAGTGCTTAAAAATGGCACCTATAAAAGCTGCCTCCTTCTGAATGATATACTGTGTATGTTTTTGCAAGTCGCCTGTCAATTTGTGGAGACTGCATGAATTTCATAGAGTTTTTAAAGGCAAAGAATACTCAGAAGTGTTTTTTTCCAGTTCCTTGCTCTGGTATACTATGCAGAGACAAAAGAAAACTGGACAGCCATCCAAATTATCTTATTTAAAATGTTCATATTGTGTTCTTGCCTGACAACTAGGCTCCATGCTATTAAGGGAAAATATCTGAATGAACAATGCTTGTAAATAGACCATTGGTGGCTGATAATCCTTGTGGGGAAAACATAAAATATCCCGTTCCAGTCTTCCAACATCTGCTGCTTTGCTGCTCCCTCTGCACTTTTTTAAAGCTTCTGCAATAGTCACAAGGGAGTATGGTCCCCTTCTGGATCTGTACTAATTAACAACCAGGGCCAGGTAGCATCTGATGTTTCTTTTCCCTGATGGTGGGACAAATATAAATTAGTTGTATATTTGATTGCTGTAGCAGAGAATGCTACATACTATAATATAAATTAAGGTTTGGGGTAGTGATTGTTGTTTTGTGTTTGGTGACACTGTTAGTTGTGTTGACTGACTTTGCTCCTGAGTAATTAGTTCTTTCAATTTGGTGAATGGCAGGTGTGTATATTAGCCAGAAAAGTATCTAGAAGGGTGACATATTGTTCCCTTGCCTCTTTGTAGTGCATAAAGCGATGATAAATCTGTTTATGCCCAACCTCCTTCTGTATTTAAAAAAAAAAATACAGACTAGGAATATTTATGGGAAAGGCCTTATTTAGTAGTAGGAGAATTCATAATACAGGCTCCTCCATTTTGTAAATACTTCTCCATTCTGAGTCAGGTCCAGATCTCTGTGAGCTTGGGTCAGGCTTATTTGTCCTCTGCACACCCCTTTACCAGACAAAAATTACTTACTTCGTGAATTCACAAAAATGCCAGTTATCAGAAAGAACTGACTGAAGATGAAGTGGAACGCAAGGTCCTGAACATACATGGAAATTTTACTTACTACTCTATATCATGTAAAGTTTAGTTTCTTTCTACCTCCAATTCAGTTTAGGAGGGAAGGGAAAGTGGCACAGTAGGATCCCAGTTTTAGAATGGCCTCCCATTGGAGGCCTGACCGGCAAAATTAAATTGTGGCTCTTCATGGAAGCATTTGCAGTTTACTGGAATTATGACTTAGTTTTTAATCTTTGAAATTGCAATTTTTATGTTGTCTTTAGATTTATTTTGATCAAAGTAGCCAGAGCAGAGTCCCCTAGAATCTTGGTGGATCTTTCTTCACCCATTGGTTATGGTAACTAGCACTGCTGGGAACTGCACTCCAACAAAATGGATATCCTTTACTTTGCCCACCTTGTTATACTTGATTTTAGATAGTTTCATAGTGATTGAATAGATTATGTCCCACCTTGACCTCAGTTAATACAGCGCAGGTTAGAAATATTTCAGTAAATATATCTAAACTTAGCTGCTACAGATGTTATCATAGCCTGGTACAGGATATGAAACAGTTGAACGTTGCAGAGCCCTATTCCATCCCCCCCCCAATCTAGAGACTTAGGATCCTCATGGTAATTCCCCAGAAACCATAAATCTATTCCTTGAGTCCTAGAGCAGTGGTTCTCAACCTGTGGGTCCCCAGGTGTTTTTGGGCTTCAGCTCCCAGAAGTCCTGAGCATTGACCATAGTGGCTAGGGCTTCTGGGAGCTGAAGTCCACAAACATCTGGGGACCCACAGGTTGAGAACCACTGTCCTAGAGTGTAGTTCTCCAGATCCCTACAAGCTCATTCCTATTGCTCATATCAGCTCCATGTATATAGTTTCTCTCAGTAATTTTTTTGCTTCTCTCAGCTGGATGTTTGCTTGACTTGTTCTGTGTGTTCTTTGGCTTGATTGTTGTTAGTTAATTCTTGTAAAACATATAATTTTGTAATTAAATTCTGCCTGTAAAAAAGATTATTCTGCAAAGAGTGACTAGTGACTATGAATATAAGTTACTAGGGACAAATCCTAAGATAACACTATTGACATGGTTAAAGAATCTCTTATATACACTATATTAGAACAGTAGAAAGAGAAAGACAGTTAGTAACATGGTGCTTGATCAGATCAATGAATGCTATTTTGTAGACATAGTGGCCCAAAGAGATGCCTATAGGAAGTACACAGGCAGAACTGATACTCCCTAAAAATGGCTATTCAGAAGCATTATTGAAAGTAGCATGTAGCTGTGATTTCTAACTGCTTATAGGCTTATCCTCCCTGAATTTTTAAAATCCCATTTTAAACAGTCCGGATTTGATGGCTATCATTATATCTATGGAAGCAGTTCTATACTTCAATTATGCAAATATCTCCTTAATCTTCCTTCATTGGATGATCTTTCGATTCTCATTTGTTGTTAACAGAGGACTAGTTACTTGGAAATAAAGTATTGGGAGAAGTCTAGCATGAAAGAAATCAGTATTGTTTAAAATTAAGAATGGGACATTTGGTTAGTATCAAGGGCCAGCACAGTGGTATAACATGAATCTATTTCATTTCTTTCTCCCACGATGGAGGCAAACATAGGGTTCCCAGCTGGTCATTCTCCAGTTCTGGCTGACATATCTTCACTTATGCTTTACTTCAACAAAACTGCTGTGTTGTGTGCATTCAGACTTGATATTGACACTGATGACAAAATGCAGAATGAACAGATAGTATGCAATTTTTTTTTTTTATAGACACATCAAGAAATAATTGCACAAATAGAAGTTTCTGTAAGTGATTAAAATCCATCATGTTATTTCTAGAAGAAAACTGGTTATCTTGAACTCTTTCTTGTAGCAATGTTGCCATGTCATTTTCAAGCTCTCTTGTGTAGTCAGAAGCAACTGTTTTTGGATATTAAAGAAGTGATTTATGAAAAGTTATTCAGCTCTGTACTCTGAATTACTGTCATAATTATTAGGAGTTTTATTCATCCTTTCCAAAGAAAAGTCAGGTTATTTGAATTCCAAAAATGTTCTGTGTTAAAAGTATCACTAGTTTCTTGGAGCTGCATTTTGCCAATCCCTTTAAGCAATCTAAATTTGCCAGTTAAGATACATTTCATGAGGCAAGCAGTTGACCTTCAGAAGGAATAATAAATGTGGAGAGCTTTCTGAGACTGTTTGTGGCACCTGAAGATAATTACCGCCGAACATGAGGAAGTAACATAGCAGGTATAAGCTGATTCAGATTTCCTGTGCTGAGGTTGCCTGCTTTCCTTTGTATCAAACTCAAGATTTGTTGCAGTTCTTGTTTCTCTGATGAATAACAATGATAATATTTGCAAGTGAGTTGGGTCAGCTCTGATAGGGTGTGTGAGGTGATATTTGGCTTCTAGGGAAGTTGTCTACTTTGATCTATTTCAACTGTATAACTAAAGTAACATGCTTACCACTGAGTCTCTATCTGTTTGGTTTTTTCCCCTCTAGAAGAAATTCACTTGAGTGTAAAGAAGGCCAGCAGTGTGTCAAGTTTTCATGCTTTAAAATATAGCTTTGAATCTTCCCAAGGGTGGATTTCCTATGAATTCTATAGTGAAGTGTATGTTAGGTTGGCTTCTCAGTACTTTGGGATGAAATGTTCATACACTCACGTTTTTGTTGTGGTGATCATAGCGTTCTTAATGTAAAACAAAATTATTTGTTTGGAAAACTGTTTCAAGTAGAATACCCCAAACAACCATGGTGAAAGAGTGATTGGTTACTCTCTGTGTATGTAAGGTAATATGTGATACAGGTGCCACATTCATATGTCTTTGTGCTTGCAACCTCAAATGATGTGATTCTGTTCCCTGAAAAGTTTTTAGCTGGGTACATACAATATGATATTTTGACCCTTGTTAACTTATTCAAGTGGTCCAAAGATTTTTCTTCTTCTGTTATTTGCTAAATGCAAGTTGTTGCTTAATTATATTTAGTGCATACAGCAGTACATTAGTCTCACAGAGCTATAAAAAAGTTCATAAACTGTTACTATCACAGTGAAATGTTTTGCCAATTTCAGGCATGTTTTTATAATGAATAAGGCCGTTTCTGCATGGTGTCACTGTCCTGTTATGGGGACGAGATTGCAGTAGTCTGCAAGTCATGCTTTCACATGATGTTGTCACAGTCCCACTGCCATCCCATCCCCATGTGTTGCAATCTTGGGATATTCGCTTAATGGATTAAATGCATTAAGTACCTGTGATTGTACAATGCTATCATACTTATCTGCCATGCAGAAGGGCAGGAAGCACGATGGAGGCACTTCATCTCACAGCTCAGCATGGCAAAGAGCCTGACTGCACTGTGGAAGGCAGATGTGTGTTGCTCACACTCCCTTCCGGCAAAGGTGCTGCTGGGATTGCAATGGGGTGACGCGGGAGAACGTATTTGTGTCAAAATGGTGTAAGTTTTAGTTAAATGAGCATTGCATGAAGTCTGTTGTTCCTTGTAATTGCAAATTTATAGGGTGTCACGTCATCTTGATTGTTTTAAAACATCCTATTGCAAAATCAGCACAGAAACTCCATTAAAATCCTGAGATAGGATTCTTGGACAACATTTCAAGGGCAATCTAGCTCAAGCTGAATGGGGAAGAAACTAATACAGTATATTACACATAACAAGTACCTTATAAAACTAGTCTCTCTCAGGGACAAAATATTGACAACAGTTCTCTTGAAAAATTTGTTTTGAAGTTGTCTTCCATATACTTAGCAGTAACTGAGGCATGGTTCAGAGGAGGGAACTGGCAAAACCAGCTCTGAGTATTCTTTGCCTAAGAAAGCCCCATAACAATGGTTCTTAACCATTGTTATAGGGTTTTCTTGTCTGTGGATTTCTAAGAGGACTCAGTGTCCTCACAGATGGTCCATGAAGGCTTGAAGAAATATTCTGAACTTTTCTGAACTTTTACAATTAAAATGAAAGAATGAATGACTGAATGAATGAATGGAATACAGACAGACAGAAAGACCGATAGTCATATATTGATATCTAATAGCAGGAGTCTTTTGCCTGTAACAGACAACATTTGTACAAATTTTCATTGCAGTATCTTAGACCATTCAAAAGCTTTGAAATTGCTTGATCACAAAAAAATGTACTCATTATGTGCTGCTTCTGCACACAGTGAGAATATGCAAGTGAATGACACTGAGTGACTGAGAGAAAGCATGTAGCATTTCTTGCTATCAGGAAAGTACCTTGAATTAAGTCGTGGTGATTAACAGCAACAAAAGATCTTTAACAGGGCTCTGTAATAAATAAAAGGTTAACAAATGACTTGAAAGTGTGCTTCACGTGTACACACCCACCCACACCCAAGTAACCATAGAATTCTTCTGTTACCTCTGACCATATTGGCCTAAAATAGGGATGACTGTGGAAGACTAGTGGGCCACATTATCCATTATGCCTGCAGGAGATCTTGGTGGACTGCAATCTTTGCCACACCTGCTTCCACAAACGCCACCCAGAGCTGTGTCAGGGACATGGGGGCAAATTTGTGGGCCTTCCTGGGCCCCTAGAAACCATTTTTGGGAAGTCTGAGGCAATTTTTTTTTACAAAATTTTGCAAAGTTTTCAAAAACTGTTTTGACCGCTAGGGGAGAAGTGGGGCTTCAAATATAGTAGAAATCTCTTCCACACTCATTAGGGATCATTTTTGCACATGAAACAGCAAAGAATTTTTAACTAACTTTTTTTTTATTTTATTCCTGGGAGACTACAAAAATGGTCCTGGCAGGCAACATTTTGCCCACCCCTGTTCTAAAACATTGTTCAAAAGCCTATGAAGGAAAAACTCAATTTTGCTATTACTACTACTACTGCTACTAGTACTACTACAACTGTTGCTGTTATATTTTCACTGTCTTGGGATGATTTTATGGCTTATATGTTTGCTTCCATCTTCTATCATTGTGATGTGAAATAAAATTTTGCGCATTCAGTGAACTGTTGAATTTATACACATTGTTTTTTGCTTCTAGGTAAGATTGTGTCAGAATCCCAAACTTCAGTTGAAGAACAGCCCTCCTTACATACTTGACATTTTACCAGATACTTATCAGCATTTGCGACTTATATTGAGCAAGTATGATGACAACCAGAAACTTGCACAGCTCAGTGAAAACGAATACTTTAAGATCTATATTGACAGTCTTATGAAAAAATCAAAACGGGCTATAAGACTGTTTAAAGAAGGGAAAGAGAGGATGTATGAGGAACAGTCACAGGACAGGTAAGAGAACTTTTAAAGGTTCACTTAGACTAGCCAGTTTTGTTAACAGCGTTGTGCATACTTACTAGTATTTACTAAAAGCGTCCAGTTTGGAAGTAGAGAATTTAATTCCTGCTAATGGGCACTGTGACTCTGCCGATCAGTTAGTAATTCATTATTGAACTTTTCTCTCTGTCTGATATGCATCCCTTCCTATTAATTTCTGATACAGCTGCTTTCTTCATAAAGTGCTATTTTGGGGGGTTTAACTGTTCACTTGTGCAGCGTTACAGCTCTATTGTTGTGTAAGTGCAGTATTTGGAAGAGTGCTAATTGATCGTTTGACATCCATTGTGTATATAGAATAATATGGTTAAAAATATCAAAGTGGATCAGAAGTGGAGTCACTGGAGGTCTGTGTGGCAAATAGTTGGTTTTTGAGTTGTGAAACTGGTGGTATAGCATACCAGTATTTTGAAATACAGTTGAAAACATGGAAGTTCTGTGTTTCTTTGGTTTTATTTGTTTGCCTCCAAAGCCCTTTGTTATATGTAAAGGTCCCAGTAATGTTATGCCATGAACTTAATTTCTTGTTCATGTAAGATTTAGGTTTTCAGATCTAAGCTCTTGGCTGAGGAGATAAACCTTTTTTAATGCTGTACTCTTAGTGGCAAGAGTACAGGCTCCACTTTAAAAGTTATAGGAGCTCAGGACCCATTCTGTATGTAGTCTGTTATTTTCAGGATTAGATATTTCATTGCTTAAAATGCAAGATACCAAAGCATTTGATTGTCTTTTGACTTAGAATCAATGTATATTAAGCATATTTAAATAGAAGTACATTCTTGTTTAACTACTTGGTATAATGATTAGTTGAATGGAATTCCAAAGAGGCTAAGATAATGACTAAAAGGAAAAAAAAAAGATTCAACAATTTTTTTTTTTTTTTTTTGCAAAGAAAGCATATCAGAATGCTGGAGAAGCTTTCTCTTTTGAGGAAGTAAAGTGGGTGGTAAGCCTGAATGGACCCTGCAAATGGAAGTTAATGCTTCAAAGCTTTTGTACTCTGAAAAAAATTCTTGTTTTCTTCCTTTACACAAAAATATCCTGATAGCTAAAGAACCTTGCTGAAATCTGTTTGAGTAAAACAGCACAGTGGAGTAGTAAGTAGTGTGTGTGGAAATATTTGTCACAGTCAAAGGGTGAGTCTGTTGACATTAATGAGCCAGGCTTCAGATAGTAAGTTAGACATGTTACTTTCTATTTGACAAGGCACAGAAGAATTCATTTTTAGTTTTTCCTAGAACTGTTTCACAGTCTGTAAACATGTTGTGCGTTGACTGAAATGTGTATGTATGATGTAATGGTAAGTGTGGGGTAAATGTCATTTCAAAGCACAGGTGAAAAGACACTGGGTTTTTCTGCTTAGGTGGTGTAACACTGTCATGTTTTAATAGGCATGGGTGGATGCATCAATGAATGTCACCAGCTTTCAGAATGATTTAGGCTGCAGTCTCAAGCACTGAGAAGTAAGACCTAGTGAACATAGTGGTAAATATGCACAGAATTGTACTTTAATATAATCCTGACTTCTGTATCCAAGGATATTCTTCAAAGTTTGAGCCTAAATGAAGACAGTGGCTTCAGAATATACAAGAGCCCTTGCTACTGCACATATAACAAAAGGAATTTTCCCAAAAAGGGTTTTGAAGCTAATTTTTGGTGGGCAGATTAATTGCACAGCAACTGATAACTGACCACTGTAAAGATCTGTATCACCTCACCCAGCCCTTTGAAAATTTAGGACAAGGTACATGATTTGTATAATGTCTTCTGTCATGAGGTGACATGGTAGAAAAAGATTTTTCCCCTTGCATTGCTTCCTACCATGCACTGATTAAAAGGCACAGAACCTGTACCTAGAGTGGTGAAGGGAAGCTAACAGTTGCTTTGCTGTTACCTTAGTAGCAAAGGTGAGGTGGTCCTTTAATATTATTTCATTAATTAGTGTATGCACTCCAACACTTTAAAGATAATAGGAATACTGAGTCTAAACACAGAAACTGGCTGCTGAAACAGGATTGGACTCATGAGCATGGCTCATGATAAAATGAGAAGGAAGTTAGCACCAGAAATAACTCATTAGCAGAAATCAATGTATAGCATGCAAACCAAATAAATACTTTGTGAGACTAGTAGATAGCTTTTTACATCTCAATATAGTGATTCTCAGATTACTCTTTAATCACTGTCCTGTTTAAAGTTAGTAAGTCTGTTATGTTTTTGCAGTGGGAGTGGCTAATCCTTTGCCAGAAAAATGTGTACTTGATGATTCATAGCCCAGGAGAGCTCAGATTTATGCTTAAATATTTCTTAAGCTTTGTCTAGTTGTAACAGTCATTCATTTGAATACTTTCCAGGAACATGTTGTTTAAATTAGAATACAAAGACATGGTGTTGACTTCTTTTTTTTTTTTTAAAGGAACAGATAAGGGACATTTTACAAGAAATTGGAAGTAGCATATTGCTGTTTGGTTCATGAAAAATTCTTCTGGCAACTGGAGGATGGGTGAAGGCATGAAAGACTCTTTAAGTCTAGGGATATGCAGTTATTTAGCTATTTTCTGAGAGTACTTAGAATCATAGAGTTGGAAGAGACCACAAAGGCCATCCAGTCCAGCCCTCTGTCATGCAGGAACCCACATCAAAGCACTCCTGACAGATGGCCATCCAGCCTCTGTCTAAAGAAGGTGACTCCACCACACTCTGAGGAAGCAGCTTTGACTGTTGGGAAGTTTTCCTGAGGTTTAGGTAGAATCTCTTTTCCTGTAGTTTGAATCCATTGCTCTTTGTCCTAGTCCCTGGAGCAGTAGCAAACAAGCCGGCTTCCTCCTTGACGTGACATCCCTTCATATATTTAAACATGGCTATCATGTCCTCTCTTAACCTTCTCTTCTGCAGACTAAACATACCCAGCTCCCTAAGCCACTTCCAGACTCTTCACCATTTTGGTCGCCCTGCTCTGGACATGTTCCAGCTTGTCAATATCCTTCTTGAAATGAGATGCCCAGAACTGGACAATAGTGTTCCAGATGAGGTCTGACCAAAGCAGAATAGAGTGGTGCTATTATTCATGTCAGTTCTATCATAATGGTGATCTGTGGATCAGTGCTGGTCTATGAACCATCATCTTTGGCTGTAAGCAAATTTTGCAGGAAATCATTCCAGTATAATAGTAATTTGGCAAAAATATGGTACCAGTCCCCAGTGCATTGGAGTAAATTGCTGGCCCACTGAAGCAATAGCTTGAGAGGCATGCTTTAGGTGATCCTTACAATTAAAATGCAGATCTATAATGCAGTTTTTGCTAAGGGTAAAACAGTGATCGGATCAGTTTTGAGGACTATATTCAGCCCCATGACCATTTTGGTGGCCTCTGGCCTCCACATCCCTCAAATATGTGGTTAGATTTGGTTTACAGGTACACAGTTCTTTTTTAAAACTATACACTTCAGGACATTTGTTGTTGTTTTTTTTTTTTTTTTTTAAACTCTTCCCTTGATTTTTAAAGCTCATGTGTCCTGCATCTGTTCTAGGGGATGACAGATTGGGCCATGGACTCACAGAAGCTGCCCACCTATGATCTGATGAATCAGAGACTAGAAAACAGCTATTGTCTGAATACATGGAAGTAGTATAATTGAAGCTATAAAACAGAAAAATGAGATGGGAAAGATCAAGCTTGGTAATCATGTGAGCTGAAAAACATGGATGTGAGAAAGTTAGATGAAATGACAAATTTAATTTTTCATTGATAGTTGGGAGTTAAATGTAACTGCTGGAAAAAAGAAAGTGTTTCTTAATCCCATGGTTTCAGGAAGTCCTCAATCATTATGAAATCTGTGTTCCCTTGTATCCACTTTTATTGGAGTTCTGTCCTACTAGAATTACTATCCCAATAGAATGACTCTGCACTGAACAATTGTACACAAAGAATCAGTGTCTTCTCACCCCGCCCACCAAATTAATGAATTTAAAGTTGTTGTTGTTGTCGTCATCATCATTGTTATAACTTTGTATTTATAAAGCACCATTACTATACATCATGCTTTAAAAGTATAAGCACAGAATAGTTCCCTGCCCTCGGACTTAACAATTTAATTAAAACATGACACAAAAGGAAGAGGAGATACTATTGGGGGGGGGATTAAGTCCTACAGATATTGCTCTTCTCTCAGTGGCCACAGCAGTGGCAGTTGGGATGGAGGGAGGGCCCTTCATCTGCTTCTGAGCCTAGGCATGATGAAGTTGTGTCTGCCTCTTTTTCTCTCCCTTTAATGCCAGGGCAGTGGCAATTGGGATGGAGGGAGAGCCTTTCATCTTTTTTTGTACTTAAGGATGATGGGTTCTTCTCTCCAGCTTCTTTCTCCCTCAGAGACTAGCACAGTGGAAGCTAGAACGGAAGAAGAGCCTTTGTCTGTTCTTCAGCTAGGATTGCAAACAGCAAGGTTTTTAGAAAGCAACTAACACTATAGCAGCAAATGTAAAAGAACAAATAACAAGCTTTAAGCTCTCATTACTTGCAGATTTAAATGACCATGACTATTTTTGTCTCATAGAAAAGATTGTGACGGAATTATTAGATGAGCTTGTTAGTAGGGTATTCCTCAGTTAGTACGCTACTGTCAAATAGGGTCTGTCCTTTTTTAGGTAGTATGTACCTCTAGTAAATGTGATAAATGAAGAAGAGCCTCAGCAGAAGATTTTAATCCGTATCAGCATAACGATGCATTTGGATTGCATTTAGGGTTCTAAATATCATTATTTTGAATTGAACCCAGAAGCATGTAGCTAGTCAGTGCTTGGCACAGTATTTATAAATTTGCCTATAGCAGTAAGAAATGCTGAACTAGCTGAAGCTTCCAGGTACTAAAGACTGCCTTATGTATAAGACATTGCTGCAGTGTAACTGGGAGATTATTTATGTATTATATTTATGTGCTATTTTATATGTTACCCAGAGATTACCAGAAAAATACTGGTATAAGTTACTCAGTACCACTGAAGATATGTGGGCCTCTGGTGAAAAAGCTGCATCCAGTACTTTACACAAATGCAAATCATTTTTTTGAGAAGTACACCTGTTTCCAAAACACAGTGAGCATCTGAATCTCCAGACGTGAGAATCATTTACTCACAGTGCATTATCTGCATTCAGTTTCAGTTCAGTGGTTCTGATCCAGGCCATTGGTTCAACATCTTAGAATTTTTTCTATCTTGGTTGACAAAGAGTGATCTAATTCAAGTGACACTCAGCAACTCCATATAGGAGTTAAGAATATGGGGAATGAGATGAAAGCCAGTCAAGACCCTATGTTAGAACCATCCATACAGCTTTCTGGAATTCACCTTGTACATAGGAGTAGAATCATTGCTTCTTGCTGTCAATTCACAGATGGTTTAGAAGGCAACTGTGACTGATTGTTATCAAAATATGTTGAGAAATAAGGAGAATCAGTATAGTTCCTCTGTTCCTGTTTCTCGTCTTCTAGAGGAAATACATCATGACAACCAGGACTATTTCAGTGGTAGCATGTTAGAATGAACCCTGAAATAGGCTGAAATGGATCTGGGTCTTCATTCCCAATCATTTGCTTCCAGATGTTGTTGAACTACAACTCATGGACTACAACTCACGGAATCTGATTCTGCTGGTTGGAGCTTCTGGGAGCTGAAGTTTAATAACTTCTGAGGATTGATATTTGAGAAAAACTGATTTAGATAATGTGCTTAATTAACGGTATCACCGAACTGAACCACCACTCTCTACTCAACTGGATGATAATTAAAACTCTTCTGTGTCAGAGTGGATATATTAAAGTTGTTTTCAATATATATGCTCCTATATATTTCTTGCAGTTTCAAGTTATAACAAGATTTCTACAGTCCTCCATTTCTGGTGGTTTGATGCAGAGAATACCCACAAAAGTGGAATAATTGCGAATAACTCCCCAGGGGCTATGGTGTGGCCGAGGTCACTGGCGTCCCTCTGGGGCTGCCATGACTGACTGGAGTGACCCAGCCATGCCATTGCCCAGGGAGAAAAAGACCGGCGGCCCTCTTGGATCATGTAGCTGGATCTGCTCTGGCCCCATGTGCTTTCCTGAAATCTCTGTTGGCCCTCCCAGGCAGCGATCGCAGGGTGGATTACTCCATTCCTGCAATTGCCACCTGGAAGGGATGCCTCCGATCTCAGCAAAATACTCCAGACCAGAACAACCTAGGCTGGGCAGTTGCCTCTGGCTTCAGCCTTGCCCGTTTTACTCAGATTGCAGGCATCCCTTTTGTCAACACAGTTACACTGGTGAGGGATTCAAAAGCATCAGGAAGAAGAAGAGGAGGAGGAGGAAACAACCCGCAACACAAGGGGAAAAGAAAAAAGACTGTTGGCTCCAAGCCACTATTTTACCTGTGCCTGACTTCTAGTAGATATAATACAGCCAAGGCAGAAGGAAAGGATTGATTAGGATAGTCACTTGTTCTGTGCCATAGATGACTGTCCAGACCACCTTTCCAGTACTCCCTCAGCACCATAGGCACCATCCTGCTCAGAAGTCAGGCGTTTGAGAGGTGGTTTGAAGCCAACAGTCCTTTCTTCCTGTCATGCAACAATTGCCACTTCAGGCTGTGTGAGCTGAAGGAAAGCCCAACCTACTTATAACCAACTTATGTAATGCTTGAATAAAATAGAATTCCAACCTTTGACCCAAATTTTGAAAGTCTCCCACAATGCTTTATGTCAACCAGGACTATTAGAGTTCATCAGTCAAATGGAGATACCCAGTAAGGTGATGTATGCCAGGAAAACGTCAACATCCTGGTTCGGTTGCAGTTTCAAAACATTATCTTCATAATGTTGATAGGTATGATGGAAAGGAAGACTCAAAATAGGGATCTGTAGGGCAACATTTGAAAACTGGTGCTATATTGACTTAATTGAGTTTCATCATGGAAGACAGGCAGAATATAAATGCAGTTACTTCATTCTGGATACAGGAAGAAAATGCTCATTCTAGAGTGGTGATTCGCCATCTTTATCTATTCGGATGTTTTAGACACCAACTCCCAGAAGCCCCAGTTATTATGACCAATGGTTAGGGATTATGAAAGTTGAAATCCAAAGCATTTGGAAGACCAGAGGAACCTTTCCTAGAGGAACCTTTCAGTGCTGGAATATGATGGCTGTTGATTTTATCTGAAAGCAGAATATATTTTGAATGACAAGGAAGTAGCACCCTGACTGTATCTTTCTTTGTTTGGTCCAATTAATTAATATCCTGTGAAGAATGAGCTATAATAGCTTTCAAAGCTTAATAGCAGTAAAAAGCAATGTGCATCTTGGAGGCACTTGGTACAGTAGTTAATTGTTAACTCAGTTGGTAGCCACGTGATAGTTAGTACATCAGTAAATGCTTATATTCTCACTGCTGTTCATATGCCTATCAGCCAGGCTAAACCTTTTTCTTATTTAAAGGTACTCAGTTGATATCATATAGTGAGTAATCCAGCTATTCTGAAAACTGGCAAGTCATTGTTCTGTGGTAAGAACAGTATTCAATAATGTGGTTGATGGTTTAAGCAGCTTTTCATTAATAAGTCTTGTTCAGTCGCAGAGATTATTAGTAAACAACAAGTTTTACATGAGTTTTAAAAATACTGAACAAACTGAATGAAATTTTAGCTATTCCAGTTTCTTCTCTTATTGATTAGAATGGTAGCTAATTCAGTCTTTATAAATGAAAAAACTTAAACCATTCAAAATGTATATTCATTTTTAAGACTTAATGCTTGTGTTGATCAGTAATAACATTATTGAGTATTTTGGCTAAGCAGCCAACCAGCCTCCTTTTCCTAGCAAGCAAATCTACTGGAAATTTGTTCATTGCCTATTGTTTCCTTTTTCTTTCAAACCATGATTAATGGGTTGAGAAAAAATAAGGACATAATTGTTGTCACTTATTTATATGGCAACATCGCTATACATGGTGTTTTACAAGTAAAAGAACAAGAGAGAAAAACAGTTCCCTGCCCTCAAGCTTACAGTCTAATCAAGATATGGCACACAAGGAAAATAGGATGAGAGTATGGGAAGGGGTTAAGTCTGTCAGATGCTACTTCTTCCTTTGGGATGTGGCAGTTTGGATGGAGGGAGGACCTTTCATTTGCTTCTGGACCTAGGCGGCATGGCGGAACTGTGCCCGCGTCTTCTTCCCTTCCTCATTTGAAATTTCCTGGTTTGAATGAAACAGAAAATGATAGTTCATTTAGATGTGGGAAGCCTTTCTCTTTCCCTTGCTAAAACCTGAGAAGCCTCTCAGTTAGATGGCAGGGAAAAGGCCGCTGTTCCAGTACTACTTTCAACAGTACCGACAGAGTGATTGCAATGGGGATTTTCCTACATGGAATGGCTTAAAACTTCCCCCTCAACATCAGTTACAGTCTCTTTTCTGCTGTCTGCTGGAGAAAGAATTATCTTGATAGGGATTGTTTGGAAGTGATAGTTTTAGGCCTCTCTTAACCTGATCGTGATACTGAGTAAACTGTGATCTTGGGGGCAGTTGTTGAGGATAGGAAGTGGTTTAATACTTCCCCTGCCCCATATTCCGATCTCAGCAGGCACAGGCAGGTTTAAGCCTGTCTGCAGGACAGCAATCTGTGAAGTCCTCATGGTCACAAAGGTAACAAAGATTCCCTCATTTTTGCTGTAGGCTGTGGTAGAATTTCTGCTCGTGTTGTTCTAGGCTTAAAGGTTGAAGTAAAGAGCTAAATATTTCTACATAATAAGCCAAGATGTGATTATTCTGGTTACACTACACTGTTTCATCAAATTTTAGTTAGCTTTAAGAAAACATTTTAGAGACATTGCTGTATTATAAATTGTAATTGATTAGGATAGTTGCTGTAAATATTTCTACTTGTGTGTTTAAATGCATTTAATTTCAAGCATATATTTTAAATATAAGCTGTTCACAGTCCTTAAGGATAGATGACATAAAGAGTTGTTCAATTTGATTTTACAGCTAAGAGTATTATTCAATTTCTGTTGACTCCTTTCCCTCCCCCATCACTTTCCCCCCAATATCTCAATATGGTTTATTTTATTTTAATGCTCAAGCAATGTATATATTTTATGTCTAGGCTGAAGTTTAATAAATATATTCAGGGGTAGCTATGTTGGCCATGCAGCAAAATACAACAAAATATAAAATATAAAACAATGATACCTTTATTGGTCAACCAAAAGGCAATAAATACATCATTCAGTTGATTCCTATAGTTTTTTCTTGAATGCTTTTCAAAAATTTGCCAATGCATAAGGTTTCAGAATATGACACTAAAGACAATTGATATTGATATAGCTATATAAGCAATATTTTGGTGTTACACATAGAAGCCTCTCTAAACCCAAGGCTACACTTTTCTTCTTTCATGGTTAGAAGAAGTAATAAACTATGAATGATACTGTTATTATTCACATTACAGCATAGTAAGCAGTTTAAGTATTTAAGTACAACTGTGGAGACCATGGTTTGAATCCTTGCTGAGCCATGGAAACCCAAAGGGTGACCCTGAGCAAGTCACACTCTCTCAGCCTTAGAGGAAAGCAAAGGCAAACCCACTCTGAACAGATCTTACCAAGAAAGCCTCCTGATAGATTGACCTTTGGATTGCCATAAATCAGAAACAGCTTGAAGACACACAGCAACAACAGTATCAACAAATGTTACCATCTTTGATGTGACATGGTGTGCTGCGATGCCTTTCTCTATGTATCTCTGTATTAAAAAACAAAAACCTGTCTAGCCTAATTTTATGCATATCTGTCTACCAACGTGTATTGCTACAGGTTCTTTTTCAGCACTATTCTTACTGCTGGTTGTTGTTCTAGCAGCCAGGCATGACTTTTGCTTAGCCTAATCAAGTGGTGTCTGAAGTGCTGTTTGCTTGTTCATGCTGGTGCTGAATGATCAATTCTGTTCCTCTTTTGTTTTCTGTCTGTTCCTCTCTCCCATTTTATCCAGTCTGTAGATAGTGTTTATTACATTTTAATTCTTGTCTAGCACCTGAACATTTGAGGAGCTATAGAAATGATTAATAATATACTTGCATTAAGAGTATATATACATAATGTTTTGTAACATAATAAAAAATCTTTATGTAATAATTGATAGGGTGTGTGTTTGGATCATAATTTCAGCAAAATCTAGCCAGCAGCATAAATCTGCAGTATGAAGATAAGTACATCAAGCATGTGAAAGTTTTGGAAATATTAAGCCGTGAAGTGACACTGCTGGAATAGCTACACTGCAAATCATTGATAGTCAGTATTGGTTTAACAATATGGAAAAACAGCAGTTCTGCAATTTAAAACTAAAAAAATTGGAATAAACAAATGCATGATACAGAAAATTCTAGTTTTTAGTACCACAAATGTGATACCATGTGCTATAAATTTGAGGAAAAAACATGCTAAATTATCAGTGCTATATTAGAACTTTCTGATTGTTCTTTATTTGAGGATTCATCTCACCAATCTTCTGAATGTTAGTATTATTTTTACTTTCAACAGTAGATACTCTCTTGTGGATTTGAAGAGTCTGATCTTAGATTGCCTTTAAAGGGCTCAGAATGCATTCAGGAGGACTTGTAAATATTAAATTACTTTTCATGTTGCTTTCAGTATTCTGTGGGCAGAAACCCAGTCAGTAAAATGCAATGACATTAAATAGAATTTGCATGTGCTAAGGACACATTGTCCTCTGGATTCAGAGAATATATCTTGTTCAAGATCATTGGAGATGTGTTCTTTGCATGCTGTCGTGCTATATATTATTTTCTTTAAGTTTACATGTTACAATATTAAATAACAAATGTTTTACAACAGAAAAAAAAAAACACAAGGCAGCCAATGGTACTAATGTCCTTCAGCTTTCAGGGAAAGTATAATTACTGTCAGTAATGTTAAGTGATTGGCACATGCAGATTGTAAAAACATTGGAGATGTGCTTCAGGATGAACAGAAGGCAATTCCATTTTTGCAGAGTTTCCATTTCCTCCCCAGCCTTTCAGCCAGGTCTCTCCCCCACATGTCATTGCATATTGTTCCTGTAGTAGCTTTTTGTAGGGGTGGGGATGTAGTTAGGAGGAGGAGAAAAAGCTCATTACAGAGTTCTACTGATGTGGCTTGCAATCTAATCCATAATTTTCCCAGATGCTAACCTAGAGTTCAGTTCTTGGTAGTGTGTTCTGTTTAATTTTGTGTTTTAATTTTTCAGTGAAGCAAAATGATTTCTTTGTTAATTCACTGTTTAGAAGTATTCAAATACTAAATGGCAGTTTTCTTGGATAGTATGATTCTGCTTGTGAAAACTTAACATGAACATGACTTTTGCTGTTGGCTGTATTATAAATAGAGAGCCAGTCTTTCTGCCTTGTAGAAGGGGATTCAAAAAGACACCATCTGCAGCAAAAAAGAAAGAGAAGCCTCAATAGATGACAGATGAAACTCTTCAAACAGTTAAGGACAGACGAGAAGCAAAAGTAAAAGGTGACAGAAATAGAGTCAGAACCCTGCATGCAGCTGTTCAATGACTTATGTATAGGGGTAAGGAGAACTACTGTAATAGTCAACATAGAGAAACAGAAGATGACAATAAAAAAGTAAGAACAAGAGACCTCAGATCTGTGAGCTCTGAGAAATCAAAGGGAAATTTAAACCAAGAGTGTGGATGCTCTGTGACCCGCTGGGGAACAGATTACATGACCAAGTAAGGATAAAAAGCCACTGGAAAAAATACACTGAAGAAGTATGTAAAAAAGTGAAAGGCTGATAGACTCATTCAAGGAAGAACCTTTTGAAGATGAACCTACAATTTTAGAATGTGAAATTGTAGCTGCACTCAGAGCACTTGAGAGTAATCACCAAGAATAGATGTGTATCAGTAGAATTGCTTCAAGCTAAAGGGAAAGAATCTTCTCTAGTTCTAGCTAGCTAGTATCTGTCAATGAATACGAAAAACAAAAGAGTGGGTCACAGATTGGAAATGCTCAATGTTCTATTCCGCAGGAAAGGGAGACACCAGGGATTGCAGTAACCACAGAACCATTGCATTAATCTCCCATGCAAGCAAAGTGATGTTCAAAATTCTACAACAGATTTTTATCATACATGGAGCATGGAATGCCAGATATGCGAGCTGGGTTCAGGAGAGGAAGAGGCATTAGGGATCATATTGCAAACATATGTTGGAGAATGGAGTGCACCAAAAAGTGCACCAAATAATTTGAAAAAAATAAGCCTGTGTGTATGTGTCTTTAAATCACCTATCTTTCTACTGCTTCTGAGACTTCTGATTAGAGATCAGAATTTCACTTCTACTTTGAGTGGACGTCACCACATATGCAAATCTACTTGTTTTTGTTAGAAGGTCCTTGCCTTCTCTCAACAACTATTTGCTAAACAACTACTGTTAAGAAAATTAACCATGTTTGCACCTTATATCTGCTTAGTGAGTTAACATTCCGTGTATCTAATGATGTAGACCAATGGTTCTTAACCTGAGTTCCACAGACCCTTGGGGAACTGTGATGTCCTCACAGGGGGTCCATGAAGCCTCAGGCTGCTTAGCCCATCTCCTCCCCACAACAGAGCATCCACCTGACAGGAATCAAGGCAAAGTCAGTCAGGCAAAGCCTACATGTTGCCTGTCGTGTGGCTGCTTCACTGCAGCGAGCCAGCCAACTTGGATCAGAGTGAGATGGGAGAAGGAAGAAGGTTTAGTTGACGTGAGAGCTCCTAGACCCTTTACTTGCTAGTATGCCCACTCTTTCTTTCCCACCCTCCTTCACCCATCTCTCACATTCTCCTTGGCCTGCTTTCTTCTCCAAGCCAGGGCTGCAAAGGAAAGGTGAGTCATCACTAGATCTTTTCTGCGCATCCTCCCACTGCAAGCTGGATCTGTCCCTCTTCATGTGGTCTCCATCCTTGGGTCCATTCCCAGGTGGCAGTTCAATGATAAAGTTCAGGTGAATTAGATAAGCAGTCAGCTTCTTTGCATCACCTCTTCAATGAAGGATTCTGACATGCCAGATCAGCCTCAGTGTTGTGTGAAAACTATCCAGTTCATGTGAACTGTAGCTTTAAATTGCCACCTAGGAAGAACCCAGGGATATAGACCACAAGTGGGGGAGAGATCCATGTCCAAGCTTGCAACAAGAACAGTAGCAGAAAAAGTATTGTGACAAATCACTTTTCCTTTGCTTGAGTCAGTCTTTCTTCTGTCCCCTTCCTTTCCTTGCCCTGATCTGCTCTGCAAAGTGGATTGGCAATGGAGCCTTGGTGCAGGAGAAAAAGTAGGCTAGGGAGAATTCAACTGCTGCTACTCACCTTTGCAGCCATCACTTGCTGCCTCTGCCCCTTGTGTTGGGGCTGGATAAAAGCTGGCGGGAGGAGGAAGGAGGAGACAGTAGGGTTCCTACCAGAGATCACTGGAAATGTATTGTTTATTATTTATTCATAAAAATATCCCTGGAGCCGTGTCCAGCCAGGCAAGACTTCCTTCTTGTTACTCTCCCGCATGTAGGTTTTCAGTGATCCTTATGGCGGTGCAGACTCCCCTCTCCTTTCCCCCTTGCTGCTAGCTGCATTCTGCTGTAAGAAATACTTCTGCCCCTCTCCTTTTCCTTCTTCATTATGAGGAGAGGACACCAAGACGAGGAAGGGAGTGATGTGCAGAGCAGGTATACTAACAAGCAAAGGGTCTGACAGATTCCTGAGCACTTATGTCAACTAAACTCGCTCCCTCCTTCCTTCTCTCATCTTGCTTTCGTCCATTCCTGAGGTTCCTGTCATGTACTATTTTACTATGGAGAGGAGGCAAGCTGAGCAACAGCAGAGTGGCCACACGATAGACACTAAGGTGAAGCAGGCAGGCAGGCTGGTTGGTTGGTTGCTGTTCAAGCACTCCGGCTGTAAACTGGTGGGTAGAAACAGGAAAAAAGTCTTCCCTTCTCCTCCAGTACCTCTGAGGGAAGTGTGCATTTACTTAGTTCTCCTGTCTCTCCCAGTTTGATGAGCAATTGTAAATAAATATTTGATGTACTTTAGGGTTAAAAATCTTGAGTTAATTCTTGGGGGTCCATGGCAACAAAAGATATTTAAAAGAGGTCCCTGGTAAAGAAAAGGTTAAGAACCACTGAACTAGACGAGATACTCAAGTGTAAAGATATATATACAGTGGCCTCTTTCCACTTTTGCGAGGATATGCTGGGCAGAACCCTTGCTAAATTTGAAAACCCACAAATTCCACACCCACACACCTCCGCCAAATGAGTAAGCAAAGGAATGCACACATATGCCTATCCTCCCAAGTTCTGCTTGCCCATTCCCTTGGTTTTTTTCCCAAGTACTGGAAAGGAAGGTACATGTATGCTTTACCTCTTGGAACTCCCCCTCCCTTTCTCTTCTTTTGCCTGAGTGCAGAGAAGGCATGTGTTTGCCCCATACTCTTTGCATTTATCCAAGTGCGGGGAGGGAATGTGTGCGTGCGTGCGCACACACCCCCTGTGAATAATCAAATTTGTGAAAGTCAAACCTGTAAATGTGGAGGGAGAACTGTAGTTGAATATTGTGGTTGGAATTGTCCATGCTAGCTTATTTCCAGTTTCTATTTATGGCTGTGAAAGCTGACAGGAAGAAAATCAACTCATTCAAAATGTGGTGCAGGAGAAGACTGCTAAAAAGACAAATGGATGGGTCCTAGAGCAAATCAAACTTGAACTCTCCCTAGAAGCCAAGAAAACTAAACTGAGACTGTCATACTTTGGCCACATCATGAGAAGACATGACTCACTGCAAAAGATACCAAGTATTAAGGCAGTAGGAAAAGAGGAAAATTGCATTATAGATGGATAGACTCAAGAAAACCATGGCCCTGAGTCTGTAAAACCTGAGCTAGGCTGTTGATAATAGGGTGACTTGTAGATCTCTCATTCGTAGGGGTCTTTGTAAGGCAATGTTGACTTGATAGCAGTTAACAACAAAAGAGTCATCATATTTCCTTCTGATATTGGACTCCTGTAGTCCTATCAATTTGGCAATGGAACTGAACACTTTCTCACAAATGGTTTCTGTATTTTTTTAAAAAAGTATTCTGTACTTAAGTTTCAGGATCTAGAAGAGACACAGCCTGTAGAGCTGTTTCCCTGTCATATAGCAATAAAATGGTTGCATTTCTGTTGAAAGCCCCAAACTAAAGTGCCTTTATGTATTTCTTGAAATTTCTTTATTGAAATCCCTGCTCTTTAGCCATGAATGCTCTGTCGGCAATTACATATACCAGTAGGATAAAAATCTCTGCTTTGCAGTCTATAACTTAGTGTTGTATTGGATAGTGAGAGAATGTTTCAAGAAGAAAAAAATGCTTTTTTTCCCTTCTTGAAGCTGTCAACCCACACCCTTATAAATTTAACACCTGTTTGTTAACAGTCAGAACATTCTTTTCAGGGGTTGGGCAAACTATTCTGTAATAGTCTGTCTAGTGCATCAGATTGATTGAATTGAAGTAATAGGGTCATACGTTGCCAAAACAGATGGTGTAGAATTGAGGTGTGTGTGTGTGGCTCTCCAGAAGTTGTTGAATGGCAACTCTTGTGACAGAGTGACAGATACTGTGATAGAACTGCATCTGCTCAGATTTCTGGACAATCATGTTTTGTAGAGAGCTTCATAAAATGCTTTTTGGGTGATTAGAGTCAGTGTGAAGAATAGAGATAAGAATGAGTGGTCTGCCACAGTAAGACTATATCTGGAACAGTAAATTCATCATAATGTTACTGATGTAACATTATGGAGAATGCAAAAAAAAAAAAAATGCTAAAAAGTAAGGATCTAAGAACTAAGGAAACTGAATACTTTTAGCCTAGAACTGAACACGGAGGAGACAGTCCTGACAATCTGAAATCGCTAATTTATTTATATGCATATTTTCCACAGTGAGTTACTCCAAAGCAACATATAGTAGCACTGGCTTATCAGGATACATGGGGGTGTGGTCTTTTTTGGAGGACAAATAATAACAAATAGTCTTGTTTGCTGAGACTCTTAACAAGAATTGTAGCTTTCATCTGAAAGGATGAGATGACAAGCTATTTCAAACGAATTCTATTAGAGCAGCTCAGGTTATGCGGCTATCTCTCACCATTTAATAACTCTCCTCCTGGGACAATTGTGTATCCAGGGATGTATTAGTTTCCATTTAATTACTGTTTCCCTTCATATCTCAGAATGGCCCCCAGTAGCTTGCCCCCCTCATCATGAAGTTATTTCATTTTAGGAAAATGGCCCGGTGTGGCTTCAAGGATCTGGAGATAGCAAAATAAGAAAGAATAGTGCCTGGTCCCTTCAGATGAAATTTATTTCGGAGCATTTTTCTCTTTCTGGTTTTTGGTTTCTGTAATATATGTCATCATGAATACTGGCTTCCATTTCTTACCCTGTATTGGCAGAAATATCTTTGGCAACTATTACAGCTGTGACTCTTCTTGGATAAGTCTCAATCAACTTTGCACATTTGCATCCTCCAGTTTTTGCCCATTGTGTTTGCCAAATTGCCCCAGCTCTGTCAGGCTGGATGGAGACCACTGAAGAGTAATATACAAGTTTTGCCACAGATTCTTAATCAATTTGCGGGCTGGGCTTTAAATGGGCCATTGTAAGACATCCAGGTTCTTATTTCTGTACCATTCAAGTGTTGCTTTGGCTGAATGTTTAGCACCATTACCCTGCTGGGAGATAAGACTCTAGCCCACTCCAACTGAAGCAGATTTTCCTTTAAAATTGTCCTGTATTTTTCTTCATCCATCTTGCCTTCAAACCTGAATGGTTTCTCAGTCCCTGACAAGGAAAAGAATCCAACGACGTGGTGTTGCCATAACTATGTATGTCAATCCAGAGAACCTTTTTCCAAATGTTTACTGTGTCTCCCACATGTATTTTTACAAATTCCAAATGGTCTTTGATATTAGTTTATTTCAGCAATGGCTTTCTTCTTGATGCTCTTCTATAAAGCCCAGCTTTGTGAAGTGCCTAGGTGATAATTGTACTGTGAACAGTTTCATGCATTTCAGCAACTGATCTCTCTAGCTTCTTCATTGCCTTCTTGGTTTCTTACTTGACTGATGTCCTCCTTACCCAGTTACTGAATTTTGATGTACAGCCTTGCCTAGGCAGAGTCACATCTTCAGCTTCTCTGGACAGTATCTATATTTCCATTTTTATTAAAATACTGGAAGAGCCCATCATTTGACACCATTATCTGCTGATTCACTCTTTCAACACTTTCAAATTAAGGACAAGTTCCATTAATTCAATCAGTTCTTTTATTAGTTCTTCTTGCCTACAGAAGCTAGCTTGGATGACATGCATGCGTGCCCTGTTCTCTAAGTGAGCTGAAGGTGGGGGAAGGTACCAAGCCAGCTAAGAGACAAGCAGCACGCACATGGTCAGTCCCAAGTGAGCCTCCATAAGTCCTTCCTGCTCCCTACAGTATAGTTCATGTGTTACACTTTTCAACCAATTCCATTTTCTACAGTACTGTGGTCCCTGACCTGTCAGATAAGTGGGAGACCCATGTAATGGATGTAACAGTGCACCAGGAAATGTTCTTGGCTTGAGATCTTTGTTTATAACCTAACCCTGATTGGTACTTCTGCAAAACTTTATCTCAGATTTGTTTTGATTCTACCATGGTCTTCATGGTGGTATCTGTGTAGATATGTGCTCCAACAAACTCTGGGTACTTTCTGGGCACAGCTGTACTTAATCTGAGATTGTGTGGCACTGAATTTACACAGAAGAAGTTGCCACTTAACTACTTGCACAGCTTTTGGAGCCAGTGGGTTGCACCAGAACTTTTTTAGGTGTCTCACATTAGAGGGTATAAATCCTTAGGCAAGAGAAAAGTGCTAGCTTGTTTTGTGTTTACTTTCATTTTATGAAACAATAAAGGAATTTTGCAGCTTCACAATGTTGATTATCTTTTGTACATCGAATAGTAACAATGCCAATTCAATTTACTTCAGTTCCAGTTTGACATAACAAAACATGGAAAAATCAAAGAGAGTAGTTGCCTTGAATACCATCTTGGGAGAAAGGCAGGATATAAATCCAATAATTGAAATAAAACAGAATAAAATAATGGTGAATACTTCTGCACTGTGCATATGTGTATGTTTGTTCCCCTCCCACATCACTATTAATTTTTGCCACTTATAGAACATATAAAAATGTTAGAGAAGATTCAACATGACCTATTAAAGATTGCTTTAAAACTCAGCTGCGAGAGATTGGCACCTAAGCCTTATATTTGATTCTTGATTCTTAAAATACTTGACTTTTCCCATCTTGAGCCCATTACTGTTTTCATTATGCATCTTACATTGTTTTGTTAAGGTCAACTGAGAGAGAGATTTTTCAAGAGCGGGCTTCAGATATTATACACAGATGAGGGAATAACTTCCAACATTTACAGTTTTCTGTAATGTTCCATGGAAGCATACCTATTCCATGTCAGTAAATAGTACAGATATGGTTCACGCAGCTCCTGATAAGTATGAGGCATAAACATTTGTTTCAAACATTTGTAAGGATAGATTAAGAAAATATGTCACTTATCAGTCTTTTATTCTTTCTCAGTAATCCTTGGAGCAGCTGTGGTTGAGAGAGGGGATAAATAAATAATTTGCATTTGCTTTCCTGGCATTTTTGTATTTAATAAAAAGACCCTTTCAGAAGAATTTGCCAGTTCTTCCTTATATGCATACTATTTTTTAAAAAATCCCATCCTAATAACTTGGATTTCTGTTCAGAACTTCTTCTATTCACATTGTTCCTGCTGTTTTTCTTCCCTTCATCAAGATCCTTCAAATATGAATGATGCTTTCCCCCCTTGTTTGTTAAATTGTTTGCTTCTCTCACATAGTTCAAGAGCTCCACTGTCAATTCCCTGAAATCCTAAGAGCTAACTGTGTCAAAAGCCTGTTTACTGTATTATTGTTGTGTCCCTTCAAGTCATTTCTGACTGATGACAACCCTAAGGAGAGCCTATCACAGGGTTTTCTTGGCAAGATTTGTTCAACATGGGTTTGCTTTTGTCTTCTTCTGAGGCTGAGAAAGTATGATCTGCCCAATGTTGCCTAGTGGGTTTCCATGGCTGAGCAGGGATTTGAACTCTGGTCATCAGAGTTATAGTCCGACACTCAAGCCATTACACCCCAGTGGCTCTCTGCTTACTGTACATGTACTGATTATTCAGATTTTCCCTGGGCTTTCTTGGTCTCCTTATGGTGGAAGGGCAAGGTAGGGCAAGTTTTTCTCATCTGTAAGAGGGCTTTTTATTCATGGCAACCATATGCATTTTGGCAACCCTATGATACAGTAACAGCCTAGGTTAGACTATTCAGAAATTATTAATCAAGAATTATAAATCAGCCTTATACCCCAGTTATATCCAATTTATGCTAAAAGGTTTAAAACATGGAAACTGCCAACAGTTCTAATACAACTGTTTAGAGTGGAGGAAAATATCCTTCAGCTGTATTCTGCAGAAGTTAAACTGAAACATCTAGCTTCACATTAAAAAAAAAAGGTGAAAACCACAGGGCATGTTCTGCATCAGAAAAATAATTCTGTCTTGACTCATGTTTCACTTTTGGGGAAGCCTCGCTTTCAACTGTTGTAGTTGGTTACAATCTTGTTCCATGATACTTGCCCTTAAGCATGCCAAATGTATCTCTTTCTTCCCTCCCATTTCGCTTTAAAATTTTTTTAAAAAACAAGTGTGAGAAATCGCATCATGAAATTTCAGCAGAGATGAACTAAAGTGCATGTGAGACATCCTTAAAGGAAACTGCGTTCATCTTCCCATGAATGATATTTCTGTAGATAAGCTACTGAAAGTGATAGAAATATGATTGCAGATGAAGTATTTGATTTTTTTTAAAGAAAAAAGGTATGATCAGTGGAAAGGGCTGTTGGGAACTGCAATAGCTGTGGTAGAGAACCTGCTGGAGCCTCTGTCAGTGCAGGACCCACACCAAGAGGCACTGCAGAAGCAGCCAACTGTCCTGTAACAGAAAGATGGTAATGATGTGGCTTACAAGGAGAGAGAACAACTGTGCTTGAAATTTAGGCACCTCTGGAATAACACCTCTCATTAATAACCCACATTTGCCTTTCCGATTTATTAATAATATGCTCATCTCCCAGGCCTGGTACTAATTGTTGACCTCAACTAGAGTAGACTCATTGAATCAGTGGAATATACATAAGTGCTAACTTGCTACTGAGCAGTTGACTCAGTGGATTTACTACAGTTGGAACTAGCAAATGATTTTAGGCCTAATTATTAAAATTGCAAGGCAAAATGTCTAATAGCACAAAAATTGTTAATCAGTTTTATGAACATTACCAGTGCAGAATGGAGCTTGGGAAATTATTGTCCTTTTTCTCTTCCTTTCCAGATGTGTGGTAGCTCTAGCCATCTTTATTTTTATTTTTATTTTTAATGAATATAGTTCTGTGAATATAGTTCAGCTCAATTAAAGGCCTTTAGGTAAAAACAGTATGTCAGTTTTTGGTTTACTTAGTTGCTAATGTAACTGTTTTACAGAATATATTGTGGTCATAAATACTTGGTTTTGACTAAATTAGAAAGCAAGTTAGAAGGTTTAACTATTGCTTTATTTTAATTGACAAACCTTTAGAACAGAAAGAGTTCATCTGGATCTCAAATATACTGCTAAATGTAATATTAAAGTCAGTTATAATTCTGTTTCCATTTCATTATGGTTAAACAATGAAAACTAGGTGATGACTATGTTTCTCAGTTTTGTTCTAGTATATCTACTACATATTTACGAAAACATGTATATTTATTAGTGAAAAACAACAATGATTACATTTATAGAATCATATAGTAGTTAAATGTAGGTGATCCTACATGGTAGCAGATACATGACGTCTTCTAAATCAAAATAATGCTCAGGATATACTGTAGATTTTAAGTCTAAGAAAATAGAGGTAGTTTAACATGTATGTTATAGTAAGATTTAAGATTTACAAATCTAGTTCCAAATATTTACTCATTGATCACTGGGAGTACACTTTGGCCTTTAAAATGTCAAACGTATTATTTTCCTCAGCAATGCTAAAGCAAGTATTTATCCTTTCTCCCTTCTTACCTCTTACACCTGAACTTCTTCCCAGTACATGCACATGGTGCCTCTTCTCTTCCTTTATACCCTTCCTCTTTATGTAAAACTTTCAAAGTAATTTTTTAACTTTTAAAAAGATTTTTTAACTCTCCTTTCACTAGCAAGTGAAAACTTTTCTTTTTGAACAAGCTTTTATGTAAGCCAGGGGAGCTTTATTTATTAATTTGTTTTTATTGAATATTGTTTTAGATTTTTTAATGATTTTGTATGTTTGTAATTGTTTTTAAATGTTTTGATATTTTAATTTTCTGTTGCGTTGGGTCCCATACCAGGAGAAAGGCAGCATACAAATATAATAAAATAAAATAAAGAATAAATTAATTTAGTTGGAGATTAAATATATGCAACTGTGTGTATGTGTATTCATCCCTGTTTCTAAATCCTACTTGTAGCTTTTTTTCTCATTAAAATATAGCTTATGGAGTTTCTGTGTAGGAACCATTTGGTTTTGCTAATGTTTTACTGATGTTACAGCGTACAGCTCTTAAACACTGATGTTTATAAAGTTTCAGTGTGTGCTTGTTCTTGTGGAAATTCTTAAAAACTGAAGTCAAGGCCATTCTTCTAGTTTGTTAATTATTAAGATAAGTAATAATTATTCATGCAAAAGTAGCTCCCCACATTTATCATTATCTGTCCCATGGTAACCTGTGTGAGTGTAAATACCTGGGTTGGTAAGGTCTTTCTTCTTCTTTCATTCTTTCATTCTTATTCTTTGGATTACAGTTCTTTTTGTTCTGACCTGTTGAGATAAATACACTTCATTTTCACTTGAAAGTATATTGGCCAAATAAGAAAAGAAAATTGATTCTGCAGGAATGAATTTGAATTTTTATGTTTTCTGTACATTAAATAGAACTATTTTAGAAAGCGTTTTGTGAGGAGCAGTTTTGCACTAATATTACTGTAATGTTTTCACAGATCATAAGTGATATAATCAAACATTCAGCTGTGGTATAAAATGAATTCTCTTTGCTTTCATAAAAACAATGGATTTCTCTTAAAATCAGTGAATAAGTAGCAACAAACAAATTCTTCTCCTCAGTATGCCTTACAGATCAAATCAATCTGCTGTCCAGTGCTGACAGTGGCATTCTATAACAATCAAAGTGTCCATTATATTTTTAAACTGATTATGGTCCCATTTAATTTATTTTATTAATTTCTCAAAAGATCTCAGATAACAGAGATGATAAAATCTCATGACATAAGTAAATATTATGAAAATGTACTTAAAGCCAACAGTGTACTAAAACAGCAGACCGCAATAGCAGCATGAAATATTTATCTACTTCTAGAGACATTGTGCTAAATCCTGTTGTTACATCCATTGAATCAATAGGATTTATCTACTTGTTGACTCACCACTCAACACCTGTTTGAATGAATTTACCCAAGCTAGGACTGACCAGCAGGATGTCAACCTTTTAGTACTTATAAATAGAAAAAGAAAGAGAAGAAAGCAAGATACTGTACATACACTGCTTTTTAAGAAACTCCAAAACCTGCTCATGGGAGGGCCTCTTTGTTTCTCAGGTGGTTGGATTTCTACAGTGAAACAAGGTTCTTCTTCGTGGTCTCTGTGCCTCATACATTAGGAGCTTTCGCACCTGCACGGTAGCGTTCGGAAGATTCTAGAGCTCGTTAGCTTGGGCGGGAACCCCTCCCCCACGCCAGTGCTGCGCATGCTCCTCACACCGACTAACGGTCTCTCCTCAGTTCTTTCTTGTCTGCCTCAGCGTACAGAAGGTTCTGCTTGTTGGCTTGCTTTTCGATTCTGCTTTTGGTGTTTTTCGACTTCGGTTTTGGCTTTTGACTACCCCTCACGGTTTTCGGACTTGGCTTTGGTACTTTCTCGATCGGTTTTGACCATTTTCTGGCTTTGACTACGATTTCGGATCTCGGACTGTGTTTGGCGTTCTTGGACTCTTGCTTTCTTGCCTTGCCTCCGGTTTATGTTGACTCTCTTCAAACACTGCGCCTCCTGTGGAAGAAAGGTCGCTCTCTCTGACCGTCACTCTAAGTGCCTGATTTGTTTGGGTGAGGGGCACAACGTTCAAGCCTGCCCCATTTGCAGAGAGTTCACACACCAGACTCCCCGCAACAGGGTGGCAAGGCTTAAATCCCACTGTTGGGAGGAGTCTCTTCGCGTCCAAAGACATGATACGATGGCCAAGAAACGCCCGTCCTCTTCTTCTTCGGCAGCAGCGGCGACTGCCGTGCCCTTGATCTCGTCGGTATCGGTACCGGGCTCGGTACCGATAATGAAGTTGCCGAGGATACCGAGGATCTCAGCAACTCGGGCACGTGAGGACCCTGCGGGCTCGCAGGCCTCAACCTCCTCCTCCAGGCCATTGACCGCGGCCCAGAAGAAGCGCCCCGCCACCGACGGCCTGGGGAGAAGAAGAAGAAGAAGAAAAGAAGAGAAAGGAGAAACGGTGCTCTTCACCGACGGTGGTGCGACCCCCGACTCCACCACCCACCCAGCCCACCGAGGAACCTCAATTGATGGAGCTCCGTGAGAAAGAGGAGCCTCCTGAGGAAGAGGAAGTCCTCAAGGTGTCGGACGAGGAGCAGGTCGTGCAGGCCTCGCCTCCTCAACCGCCCGAGCTGATCGCGGAGATCACTCCACCGAGTCACCGTCCACCCTCGGCAGAACGCTGAGAGGAGGCTGTGGTCAGGCAGCGACCAGCCTCTCGACGCGACGAGTCCCGCTTGCCGGAGCAGCGGGCCAGGCCTCCATCCCCGCGATATCGGGAGATGCACCTGGAGAGGTGTTGCTCGGGCGAGAGCACCTACTCTCCTGCCTACCTAGGGAGGTACGCCCAGGAGCAGGTGTGGCACGAACCGGCCGGTTCATACTATTCGTATTCGCCGTCTTACAGGGACCGGTACCATCCAGATCCAAGGTACTGGTCACCTCGTCGCCGGTCTCGCTCGCCACCGCAGGAGGCTCACTACCTCCGCTATGAGAGGTCACCGCTGCGTCGTTCGCCGAGTCACCGTCGGTCCCGGGAGCCCTCGCCCCGCTACAGGGCTGTTTCTCCACCACCGTGGACCACGGCCACAGCTACCCGCCCGACGCCACAGCCCACCGTGGCCCAGCCGGCGGTAGCTGCGACTTCTACCACGCAGGTGGCACACCGTCCTAGGCCTGCGGTCATGCCCCTGCAGGTGACTCCGATACCGGTCACGACATCGGCCGCACCGGTACCAACGCAGCCTGCAGCTCCAGCTGTCACCCTGGCACCTCCGGCCCACAGGCCGGCCGAGGAGAAGGAGGCGGAGAGGTCGCCATCACCATCCGGCGACTCTTACGACTCGGACTCTGACTCTGCTGAGTCCACCCCTTCGGCTCATGAATCCCCACCGCTGGGATTCGGAGAGCCAGGCCTGGAGTCTGCACCGGAGGACGTCCGCCAATTTTCTGCGATCCTCCTCCGGATGGCCACAGCCCTTGGCCTAAAGGTGACCGAACCTGCTCCACAAGCCCAGGACCCGGTCTTCCAGTACTTGGAAGCCCGCCCACCATCGACCGCACCGCTGCTGTTCCTACCAACCCTGGTGGAAGCTATGAAGCAGCCGTGGGCGAAGCTGGCGTCAGCACAGCCTATCCCACATAGGCTAGAGCATCTCTACAGGACCCAGAAGGAGATCGCGAAGTTCCTCTTCAATCATCCTGTACCGAACTCTATCGTGGTCGAGTCGGCTCAAACGAAAGGGGGCAACCGAGCGCATACCACCCCTCCGGACCGTGAAGGACGGAAGCTCGATGCCTTCGGCCGAAGGTTCTATTCCGCATCGTCCCTGGTGGCCAGGACGGTGAACACGATGGCATGCCTTGCGGCCTACCATCGGAACCTCTTTGACCGACTCACTCCACTGCTTGCTGACTTGCTGGAGGAGTCACGCGTCTCAGCCACACAGATCTTTGGCGAGGCCGTTGCGATAGCTACACAGCAGATCGCCACCTCGAGGCACGCCGTGGAGGCTACCTCGAGGGTGATGGTCAGTGCCGTAGCTCTCCAACGCCACACTTGGTTCCGGTCCTCTGGGCTTCAGGAGGACAGCCGTCGACGGATTGAAGATCTTCCGTTCAATGATGAAGGGCTCTTCCACACCTCCACCGATGAGGCCATGGATCACCTCGTCAAGGCCCGGCTGACAGCGAAGAAGATGGGCATCAACCAACCTGCCCAGTCTCGCCGCTCTTTCCAGCCGAGGCCTACGTGGAGAAGGTCCTCCTCTTCACCGGCGTACCAGCCGCGGTCCCCGCGGTCGGCCGCATCGAGGCCGTCGACGTCTTCGGCTTCGAGGAGGCTTCCCAGACGACACCCATCTTCGTCGTCCAAGAAGTCGTCCTCCGGAGCGAAGTCCCGGTTTTGACGGCCTTTGCAGGACTCCACCCGTGCCATCCTTCGCCCTTCCGGTAGAACTGTTCCACCACCCGAGCCTGGCCAAGCACCTCAACTGCTGGCGGGAGATCACTGCGGACTCCTGGGTACTTACCATCGTCCGCCTGGGGTACGCCATCGAGTTCCAGGATATTCTGCCACGGGGTGTCTACTACTCCACCCCGGACAGCTCGGCTCTACTGGAAGAGGTCCAGTCCCTCCTCGAGAAGGGAGCGATCGAGAGGCTCCCGCCTCCAGCCAAGACCGCCGGCTTCTACTCGAGGTACTTCACGGTGCCGAAGGCGGACAGCTCTCTGCGGCCCATCCTAGACCTCCGAGGGGTGAACGAATACATCTGCCCCAAGAGATTCAAGATGGTCACGCTGCCGTCGATCCTCCCCTTCCTTTGCCGAGGGGACTGGTTTGCGTCCATAGACCTCAAAGACGCCTATTTCCACATCTCGATCCACCCGCAGCACAGGAGATACCTTCGGTTCGCGATCGATGGCACCAGCTACCAGTACTGGGTGCTGCCGTTCGGACTTTCCACCGCACCGCAGGTGTTCACCAAGTGCATGGCTCCAGACGTGTCCTTCCTGTGGACGAAGGGCGTCTCCGTGTACCCTTACCTGGACGATTGGCTATTGGTGGCGTCCTGCAGACAGAAACTGTACAGAGACATTCATCGGACTTTGTCTCTTCTCACTCGGATCGGACTCAGGGTCAACCCCAAGAAGTCCCATCTCGAGCCCACTCAGGTTCTCGACTTCATCGGGGCGACCCTCGACTCGGTATCGGCGAGGGCCTTCCTACCGGACGAGAGGGCGCGGACGCTTTGTCGGGCGGCGTCCGCTGCCTTCGAGGCCTCGACAATGTCAGCGAGGAGGATCCAACAACTCCTCGGCTACATGGCCTCGACCACCACCGTAACCTACCTCTCCAGGTTACGCGCTCGGCCGCTCCGGCACTGGTTCGTCAGGGCCTTCGATCCACTGTGGGACGACCAGCGCCGCCGATACTGCCCGCCCCAACAGATACGCCGATCGCTCCTGTGGTGGCAGTCGTACAGGAACCTCCTGTCAGGCATGCCGTTCCGCGAACCCAGGCCGTTGGTCACGGTAACGATGGATGCCTCGCTCTTCGGCTGGGGAGCGCACACCGGAGATCTCCGGGTCCGAGGCTGGTCGATGGACGACAAACTGTTCCTCCACATCAACTCTCTCAAACTGTTGGCGATCCACAAGGCCCTGAGAGCGTTCCGACACCTGGTCATGGGCCACACGGTATTGATCGTCACCAACAATACGACGGCGGTCTGCTACGTGAACAGGCAAGGAGGGACGCACTCCACCACGCTGCTGGGCATCGTCCTCAAACTTTGGAACTGGTGCGTCCCGCTCCGGATACACCCTGTGGCGGTTCACCTGGCGGGGCAGGAGAACACCACAGCGGACGCGCTCAGCAGGGACACCACTTCCCGCCACGAGTGGTCCCTGTCCGATGAGGCCTTCCGGATGCTTCAGGACCTATGGGGCGAGCCGACCATCGACCTCTTCGCGACCAGCCAGAACGCAAAGTGCCGTCTGTTCTGCTCGAGGGCCGGCCACGATCGCCGCTCCATCGGCGATGCGTTCCAGTTTCCGTGGGACGAAGGGCTGATCTACGCCTTCCCTCCGTTCCCGCTCCTGGGCCGCGTGATCACGAAGATCATCGCGGACCGGGCGGACGCGATCCTCGTGGCACCGTACTGGCCAAGGCAGCACTGGTTCGGACCCCTGATCGAGGCCGCCTGGGGCAGGACTCTCAGGTTTCCCACGGTACCGGACCTACTGTCCCACTCCAACGGACTGGTGTTGCACCCGGACCTGGAGGTGTTGGCCCTCCATGCCTGGAGGATATCACCCTAGACGACCCGGCCATCGGGAACGTCTTGACCGCGGCCAGGAAGGAGTCCACGCGAAGGAACTACCACTACAAGTGGCAGCGCTTCGTGGCCTTCGCCGAGGAACATTGAGAGCCGGTATCGCCTGTCACACTGCGTACGGTGCTGCACTTCCTCCTCCATCTCCGGCAACAGGGCCTGGCCTTCCCGTCGCTCAAGGTCTACCTTGCCACGATCGTGGCATACCAGCCGCCACGATCCCCGTCGGCCGCTCTCTTCAGGGACGGTACCATCAAGCAGTTCTTGAAGGTCCTGCAGCACCTCTACCCGCCGGTATCGCCGCTGCTACCGCCGTGGTCGCTGTCATTGGTGCTGTCCCAGCTGACGAGACCGCCCTTCGAGCCCATGGCCACGACGGATGACAGGCTGCTCGCGATGAAGACCACGTTCCTAGTGGCAATCACCTCTGCCAGGCGGGCAGGAGAGTTGACAGCACTACGGTGCGATTAACCATACTTGGTCTTTCATCGGGACAAGGTGGTCCTCCGGCCTGACATCTCCTTCCTACCGAAGGTGGTGTCCAGCTTCCATCTTAGCCAGGACATCATCCTGCCGGCCTTCTACCCGGACCCAACGACACCTCTGGAGCGGTCCCTCCACTCCCTGGACGTGCGTCGGACGCTGGCCTTTTACAAAGACAAGACTGCAGCCTACAGACAGACACCCCACCTGTTTGTCTGTTATGGCAGGCGCCGGAGAGGCCACAAGGTATCCACCCAGCGCTTCTTTAAGTGGGTGGTGCAGACTATTCAACTGGCGTACGAGCTTGCCAGGAAGCCTCCGCCAGACCTGCTTCGGGCCCACTCCACCAGGGCCGTGGCGACATCTGCTGCCCTCCTGCGAAGCGTCGACCTGTCAGAACTCTGCCGTGTGGTGACCTGGTCCCAGCCATCGACCTTCGTGCGCCACTACAGGCTCGACTGCCATTCCAGGAGAGATGCCCGGTTTGGACGTGCTGTGCTGTCTTCTGTGTTCTAGGATCTGGGACCTGACCCACCATCCTACTGGTAAGCTACATAGTCTCCTAATGTATGAGGCACAGAGACCACGAATAAGAAGAACAGGTTGCTTACCTGTTACTGTGGTTCTTCGAGTGGTCATCTGTGCCCTCGTACATCCCCGCCCTGCCTTCCCCTCTCTTTCAGGTCCCATCTGCTTCGGCGGACCAGAACTGAGGAGAGACCGTTAGTCGGCGGGAGGAGCGTGCACAGCACCAGCGTGGGGGAGGGGTTCCCTCCAAAGCTAACGAGCTCTAGAATCTTCCGAACGCTATTGCGCAGGCGCGAAAGCTCCTAATGTATGAGGGCACAGATGACCACTCGAAGAACCACAGTTACACGTAAGCAGCCTGTTCTTATCTAGTGTTCTGATGCTGCAGAAGAATCCGGCAGACAATGTGGTGTTGCTCTTTGTTATGTCGCCAGTATTTACCTTGGAATCTAAGAACAGAAGAAACATAGGCCCACAGCTATGTAGGCAAGAGCATGGGAATGCTTGGGATAAGCAGAGCATCCTTGCTCTATAAGGCAGCTGCCTAGCTGAAAAGTTATCCCCTTCTAGATTCATCACATAGGTTATGAAAGCTGGAAGTGCAGCATCTAAATGATCTTAATGTCTTCTCAGAAAGTAGTTTACGCTGTGGGGAAGGACCAGAGGGATTGCACAAGCAATTCCGATCTGTGCCATATATGTGTTAATGGTGAGTTAAATACAGTCAGCATATTCTCTGGATTTAGGGGTGCAGAACTCTGCAGAAGTGGAAAAATCACAAAGATCAAAGTGTGTTTGTGTGTGTGCCTGTGGGAAGGGACTGAGGCATATTGGGGAGAACATGCACCCAGGGTCCAAACCAGGTAAGGGAAACGAGAGGGAATGGAGGTGGGTTGGCGTTGTGGCCCTTTACTTTCTTTCTCATACCCATTTCTTTCTTGTGTATGTGAGAGGCATCAGGAGAGGGTTTGTGGTGCTGAGAAATCAGTCCGCAAGTTGTCCTTAGGTGGCCAGGCAGCTGGTGGTGGTGGTGGTGGAGGAGAATTAGAAATGGGTCTCTAAAGGACTGCACAGAAAGTTCCCCTGGAAAAGAAGCACCAGGGGGCCAGGAGTTGGAGAAACTCACAGATAAGGAAATCCTTGAAAGTCTAGCCCATAAATGCAGAGGGCCAACTGTAACTCAAGAAAACGTATTTCATACAGAGGAAAACCACTCCTGACATGTAATCTGTCACTCTCTCAATCCAACACATCTTTCAACAAGGGAGCTTGGGCATAGTTTTCTTGAACAGTATCTAGTGTTGTTCAGCAAATGTTTTTAAGTAAATATTGAAGAATGGTGTTTGTGAAGGTGGGCTCTGAGAGGAAAGTAAAAATTTGGCTGAGCATGCTAATGCTTTTGGTCATTACTAAATTATTTTTTAAAAAATCCCAGTTATAATATTTTTGGACTCCAGTGTGTTATGTGAACAGTATGATTGGTACCTCTGATTAAGTGGGTACTCTGTGGCCCTCAGACTACTTTCAGGTTCCCCCTAGCCTAAATTAAAAGCCCCCTCCAAGTGATTAGTTCATATTTTTTGACAAAGTACTATTTTCTTTTCCCAGAAGCCTGTTGGCTAAGGATGAAAAAAAATGGAGTGCCAGTTAGTGAAACATTAAAAAAAATGCCTCTGGCAACTTCCAGCTCTGCCTTCACTCACCGTTGACACCCACTTCCTGGTAGAAGATGGCCCTTGATATAAAACCAGTGCCCCACCCGTGCTCCAGCTATATATGGAAGAGATTGATCTTGACCATGTGGTGAAGAGAGGAATAAAGTAAGCATATATGTGCTGCTTCTGTACATTCACTCAAGACAAAAAGTATTTTAAAACCGCAGTGTTCTTACAGCTGTATTTATTTGATAGGGCTTTCATCCAATTAATATTTCCGTCCAGCAGAATTGTTAGAAACGCATGGGTGTGCTCCCCTCTAGTAGCCTGATGTCTGAATTAAGATAGGTGTAATTTTAGCTGCGAATTTTATTAGGAGGAGCATTTACAAGCTTGCCTCTATAAATAACTGAGCATGTATGGGTATTCATTCATGTGGGTGTTGTAATGCCAAAGCAATAAGCTTGCTTCTTTCCATGAATCTGGGAGAAAAGTTCATGAATGGAAATGAGCAGTCATGCATGAGCTTGTTGCTGAGATATACCTCATGCAGACAGACCATTTCAGTAATGGCTGTTTACATAAACTGATAATTGATACTTTTATACCTTGGCAAAGGAGAGAATGAAGTTTCATAGGGTGCCTACTAGTAGTAAGTCTGAGGTTGTAGTGTTGGCAGCCCACCTCTACAGTTAGGTATAATACATGGGTCTTCATTGTAGATGTGGCTAAGATCAACTCATACTGGTGTTGGGAGGGTGTGTGTGTGTTTTAAACATAACCAGAACTACTTTATGATGCAGTTGAACTGGCTGCTGGTACATCAGAGTCACTGCTAGTTATATCTGGTGTACCTTAAATCTGATGTTACTGGGCTTTTTTGAAATAAGCTTCTTCTTCTGTTAAAAATTCTTCCTTCTCACTAAGTTGCTTGTAGCGTATTGTGCTCACTCCTTGGGAAATTATGAGTAGAAATTGCTGATAATTCATGTTGACTAAGAAGTAATATGTTAACGTAGGATGAGTTGGCTGCCTGGTTAGAAGATAGTTTTGTAGCCTGATTCATTATTTTCTCTTTTCTTCATTCTGGTGAAACTTTAGCATCTGCTTAAGTCTATAGATACCGGAATTGTGAAGTTTCAAAGAAGAAGATGTAAGTGCAAGAACTTGGAGGGTGGGACAACAGTCTTGGGCAAGATAGTATTTGATTGTAACAAGGCGAAGAATGTTCAAGGGGGTTGACTGTACCATTTTCAGCTTCTCTCTGGTACTGATCAACGTCACGTTTAGTTCTTTTCTCCATATACAAATCTGCTTCATTGATCTGGTCTCTGTTCTTTCTCTTCCCCTGCCCAAACAGTATCTTCTTGGAATTTAGCAGCAGCTCCCACCTATAGGCTGAGAATATTTACTTGCCAATACTTCCCAGTGAACAAGTTCCTGTTGCTTCTTTCCAACTATAGGTAGTTGAACAATAGGAATTATGCCTTGCAAATAGACTAATTGTTGCCTGCTTCTCTAGCTCTGTGTCTGCAGTCTTTCTCCGTTTTCTACTTACTTGCTGCTTGTAACTTTTCTGCACTCTGCATTTCAATGTGAGAAACAAAAAAAGGCTGATTAAGATAAAGAAAAGTGTGGGAGAAACGAGTGAAATATAATTGCTGTATGAAAGGAAGAAAGATACGAAGTGGATTTCATTGGGAGAGAGGCAAAGATTGTCTCCTAGTCCTTTTAACACATGTGCTGAGAACAGATAGGTGCTTCTTGTGCCATGTTGGGGCTTGCCAAGGAAGTAGGAAAGTTTCTATCTTTGCAAAAGATCAGGCTTGTGGGGGCTCAGCTTGTGGTAGCAACCATATGCACTGTTAGTTTTGTTTGGAGGACAACCTGCTACTGGCTGGATATAAAGAAAGAAGGCATTCTGTATGTTTGAATGTGTTTAATTGTATATCTGGTGCTTAGTAGAAGTAATTTCAAGTTAAGTTCAGATGTAAGTTGTGGACTACTAAGAAAGATCAGGGATTGCAGTCAATGAGTAGAAGTCAGTACAGTATCTTCCTTGCTTGTAGAGTGTTAGGCCTGTAGGGTGGAGTTAAGGAAACTATGAATCCAATGAAATTGTACAGAACTTGGATTTGCTGTTTATAAATATCAGATTCCAGTAGATTAGATGTAAGTAGTTCAGAAGAATTAGAAAATACAGTGAGGTTTTTTAAATGGAAAAATTATGCATTTTTATTGTCATGGTTGTATAACAGATACTAATTATCCAGAACTTAGAATGACAAATTGAAGTCAACTGTTAATGATTAATTCATTGCATCCCCTGACCCAAGAAGTCTGAACAATCTGATTTCTAAGCATCAATTGCACTCACTATTTTTCTTAATGGTGACAAGGTTTTCTTCATCAAATTTGTCAAGTGGATGGGCTTCAGGAGCAAGAGAAGAAGCACATTGCAAGTAAGTCTTGGTATGTCAGAGTGGTATTCCTGGCCTCATGATATAAATTGAGACTGATATATATGGAGGAAACTGTCCCATAGGGAATTATTGGAGACCCAGAGAATATGTTCTGTCAGAGCTGAAGTATCTGCAAAGTAAATAATTTTAATAAAGCCATAAGCAGGTGTAAAGTAAAAAGAACAGGGCTTACGTTTTCCAGGTTAGAAAAATGTGCAAATGGTATCCAGAGTCCAGAAAAGGCAACAACTATTGGTTCCCTGGGGGGCTGACTGGGGTGAGTTAGCTTTCCATTAACCAACAGTTCCAGTTGAGAGGAACAGAGGCAAGGACCAAGTGGGTAAGACTTTCCCAGGTAAGGAAACCATGTAAGGAGAGAGGGAGGGAAGGAGGTGGCTCATTTGCTGCAGTGCAAAAGACACAACAAAAAGTACATCTCTTGTTGTGACCTCTCCATCAGGCTTGCCAAGTGAAGGAAGCAGACTCTGGTTGATCATCCACCACCTAAATAGGCAAAGGAACTTCTCTTCTTCCACCAATATAATATGCAGTTTGTTTTTACCCCTTCTCTTGTTCCCAGGTAAAGGAAAGCCAGTCCAGTCACATTTTCTTGCCACTGAAAACTCCATTTGAAACCATGAAAACAGCCTTTTTCTTTCGACTCAACCCTGTTTCTCACGTCTCTGGTCTTCCTCTCCCACCTCTCTCAACTGTGCAGACACTCTGGGAGAGCTGTATAATGTGGATGAGAATTCCATTTATTTATTTATGAAGAAACATTGTAAATTTGAATTGTTGTAAATTTAGACAACTATCTATTAAGACACACCTATCTGTGACCTGTTTATGCTGACTTGCTACACTGCTGGTCTGTTTCTATCATATCTTTACATTATATTGTGCATCTGGTGAAGTAGACTCAGTCTACAAAAGTGTATGTTACCAACTTCTTTCTTCCAGTTAATGTCAGAGATGCTACACATCCCTTTGGGTGCTCATATCATGTTTGTATGTGTGTAAATGAGAGAGTGGAGAGTGACTTTTTTTGAGAGATAAGAGAATGGAGGTAGAGGAGTGTTTTGTGCAAAACCTCTCCATGAAACTTGTATTAGAAGGTCCTGAAATACCAAAAACAAGCAAAATCTCACAGCAGCTGGCGTTTTCTTGCAACAATGTCTGGATACTTGCTTCTGGAGAATGATAAAAACTGTGACTATCATTTAGATCCCTACACAGAAAAGAGGAGGAAGCTGTTGAAACTGATGGCCAGCCTGCATTTAATATGAGTCTCACGATTACTTTGAATGGGAAGCGAGTTTAAGAAACTCTGCATTCTTGTTCAGAAGTCCTTCACACAGCATGAAGTTAAATTTAGATTGCAGAACCACAAGATGTGCTGATGGCCATGAACTTGGAATTTTAAAATTTGTGAAGAAATTAATAATTGATGGAGTATGAGTGGGTTCTAGACATATTGCTATATATTGCCTTCAGTTTTGGAAGGAACATGTCTTTGAGTACCAATTGCTGTGAAGGAACAGTAGGAAAGGGCTGTTGCCAGCACATCCAGTTCATGGGCTTCCCAGCAGCATCTAGTTGTGCACTTTGGGAAACATGATACTGTATGAGAGAAGTCTTTTGTCTGATCCAGCAGAATTTTTATGTTAGCACCTGCAGGAAGTTTGTTTTTTACCAGACTTTTTTCAAGGAATACACATTTTTAATGCTTTTTATTGTTCTTTTTTTAAAGAAAGTTTACATTTTATGATAGTTGTGTGAAGTGTCATGCATTATCTTGATATGTTATTCAAAAGACATAATTTCTTTGTTTTCAACAATTTTGTTAGGCCTTGACTTTTGAATATATGTCTGCCTGTCTTTTTGGTCTGAATGTTTGGTGGCATGAGTGCATGTACATGCCTTCAGGTCACCTGTTGACTTATGGTGACCCTGTGAGTTCCATAAGGGTTTCTTAGGTGAGGAATATGCAAATTCATTTTGCCAGTTCCTTTAAAGTATAGTTTATGGTGCTTGGTATTTGTTGGTGGTCCCCTATCCAAGTACTAACCAGGACTGATGCTTCTTAGCTTTCAAGATCAGATGGATCTGTTGCCTTTCGGGTATTTAGGCTAGTTGAATTGATGTAGCTGTCACAATTAGCAGACTCTATTAATATGCAAATTGTGTGAAATTAAGCTCTTTTTCCAAATTTTGTGATGATTGTAAACTTAGGTTTTCAAAGCTTGCTTCACTCAGTGCCATATTAAACATTATGGCTGGTGCATGGCTTTTTGGTACTAGAATGTTAAAACTCAGCTCTGTTGACATTGACACGATACCAGTGCCCACTATAAAGAGATGTTAAATGCCAGGATGATACCCTGATCCTACCTAAGTCAGTAGAAGGGCTCACTTCTATTTTGCTATGACCCATAGTCTACTTCATATAATACAAAGATTATAAGAGGAAAGAAGGTGAAATATGTTAGTCAGCAAAGGCTGTTCTAAAGATTTTCAGAGTTATGTAAATTTTGATTTTCATATTTTCCTCAGCATTGCATGGTCAGAATGTTCCCTTGTTGAAACTGTTTTTCTTCTTTGTAGTCTCTGTGACTCACACAAATGGGTTTTGCGGCTGTGCAGAAACAGCATTCGGAACCTTCTAGAGGCGGTTGACCCATCTCCCATCCCTCATGGTGTATAAGCCCCTGCTTCGTGTAATGGTCAGTTCCTTTTTATCCGCCACGTGTGCAGCGAATAGTAGCCTCTTCGCTAGTGCGAACAGGATTTTTCCCTATTTTCTGGCATTTTGGGCTGGTTGTTTCAGCTTTGGATCAGATTAGACTTGGTTTATTCTTTGGGATTGTGTTGTTCGGCAAGTTGTATGGCAATGGCTGTCTTTAAACATTGCTTGACCTGTGGAGAGAAAATACGTGATAAGGACGGACACTCAAAGTACTTCCTTTGTTTAGGTGAGGGCCACAACGTGGAGCTTGTTGTCATTGTCAGCTGTTTACTCTGCAGACTCGTTGAAATAGGGCTGCTCGGCTGAAAGCCCTATTGTTGGAGAACGTGCTGACTGCTTCAGAACTGCCAAGTGGGCTGAATCTGGTCCCTTACCATCCAGTATGGCCCACTCTTCTGCTTCCTCCACTTCCCGACAGAATGTGTCGGTACCATCGTCGAGACCGAGATCTCGTTTGACGTCGAGGCCTCGAGATCAGGCGTTGTCTGGTCATGCCGATGATCGTCGAGACCGTCCTTCTCCTCCACCTAGTACCGAACTGCCTAGGAAGGAGAAGGATCAGAAGAGGAAAAATAAGGAGACCACTTCGACGGAAGCTAAGAGGCAGAGGAGGAAGGATAAGTCTAAGGGACATCCGTCATCTCCGGTGAGGAAGCCAACTCCTAAAGTGTCTGCCTCAGAGGAAGTACAGGCCCCTCAACATCGGGAATCCTAGGAGGTTATACCTTCTGAGAAGATCCAGGAGGTGTATGTTGGCTCAGAGGGAGAGATAATGGAAACCTCCCCACAAATTTCTGTCGGTTCTCCTTCAGACCATGGAGTGCTGTCTCCTGCTGTAAGGCCTTCTGGGTGCAGAAGATCTTCGACCGAGCAATCTGGAATGCTTCAGTGTACTTTACCTTTGCCCCCAGGGTCAGCTTACCAAGACGATCGGTCGGTCAGCACTTCCTCATATCGATATCATCATTATAGGGAAAGATCTCCCTGTCGATACCGTGACAATGTTTCTTGCGATTCGAGGAACATGTCCCCTTATATGGACGAGTTGGAGCGATATGAACAACATCATCAGTATCGAGATGTTCATGATGAACGGTACCGTCATGTTACTCATTGCTCTAGTTCTTTGTTGCTCTCCTCCATGTTGGCAGGTGATAGCGTCTTCTGACCGCACATCTAAGTCCGCCAGGCGGGATTGAACCACTGTTGATAGGTATCAAGAACGTTTTCCAGAGGGAAGGAGGAGAGAGTCTGTTGTTATGTCCCCTCGAGGTCATTGGATCCTCAGCAGTGTCTCGTGGACTAGATATCGTGTCCAACTTCATTGTCCAACTTCGTTTCCACTGCCAAAAGAATTTCACCTACTGATGGTGTGCGATTGTTTTCGGTTCTTGTCCTTTGAATGGCCAGATCTTTGAACTTACAAACTGAAGACCACAAGGAAGATCTGAAAGACCCGATCTTCCAAGATTTGCAGGACTGCGCTCTGGTACCATCTGTAATTGCACCGCTTCTGTATATGTCACAGACAGTAAAGAAGTCATGGTCGACACCATCTTCAGTACCATCTACATCTAAGAAACTGCAGTCTCTATATTGTCTTGTTGAGGCTGAGGATGACTGGCGGGTCCCAATACCCCAAACCAAACTCTATTGTGGTAGATGCGGCCCAGTCAAAGCAGTTGCAAAGACTTCATGCTGTTCCTGCTGATTGTTAGGGGAAAAAATTGGATAATACTGGTAAGAAATCCTATTCAAATGCAGCCTTGTTGTTTAGGATTTCTAATTATACCGCGTGCATGGGCGCATACCAACAGTTCTTGTGGGGTAGAATTAAAACCTATCTGGAAATGCTTCCTGATACTGAGAAGAAGACGGCTACTGCATTATATGGTGAGGCTTACCACCTGCCATCTCAACAAATCACTACAGCTAAACACATCACAGACTGTAGTAGTAAAGCTGTGGCGGGTGCCATAGCAATTCGACGACATGCTTGGCTTCGTTCATCTGGGTTGTCTCAGCAAGCCAAGATGATGACATTGCATTGGTTAGACCTCATCTTGAATACTGCGTCCAGTTCTGGGCACCCCAATTCAAGAAGGATATGGATAAGCTGGAGCAGGTCCAGAGGAGGGCAACCAAAATGGTGAGGGGCCTGGAAGCCATGCCCTATGAGGACAGACTTAGAGAGCTGGGTATGTTTAGTCTGCAGAAGAGAAGGTTGAGAGGGGACATGATAGCCATGTTTAAATATTTGAAGGGATGTCATGTCGAGGAGGGAGTGGGCTTGTTTCTCCTGCTCTTGAGACCAGGACAAGGAGCAATGAATGCAAGCTGCAGGAGCGGAGATTCCGCCTGAACCTCAGGAGGAATTTCCTGACAGTCAGGGCTGTCCGGCAGTGGAATGTGCTGCCACAGAGTGTGGTGGAGTCTCCTTCTTTGGAGGTTTTTAAGCGGAGGCTGGATGGCCACTTGTGGGGAGTGCTTTGAGGGTTTTCCTGCATGGCAGGGGGTTGGACTGGATGGCCCTTGTGGTCTCTTCCAACTCTACATTTCTATGATTCTATGACTGAAGACCTTCCCTTTGATTCTCTAGGGTTGTTCAGCGCTGGTACCGAAGAAAAGCTGGAACATGCCCAGGAAACATGTTTGACAGCTAAGAAGTACAGGTTCCCGGTGTCGACATATCAACAGCGTTATTGGTACCATCGATATCAACCTTTCCAGAGAAGAACGTTGAGCCTAACTCCACCTCAACATCGACAGAGCACACCTCAACAACTCTCAATAAGGAAGTTTCAGTCTGCAAAGTACAAGCAGCCTCAATATAAGAAACGACAGTCAGACCAGAGCAGACATAGGGTTTGACAATGAAAGTCACGAGACCTTTCTGACAGATACCGGCCTTTGACAAGGACAACACATCCCTTCTGTTGCAAACTTGCATTCAGACAAACATCTAAGTCTCCATTCCAAACCACCCTTTGAGGACAGACTAAGCTACCATGCTGAGGTTTGGTTGATGATCACCTTGGATTCTTGGGTCCCAGACATCATAAAGTATGAGTGTGCCATAGAATTTCGCCATCTACCACCGACAGGTCAAATTCGGAGGACTATGCCATCTCCAGAGCTCGAAGAGGACATATCAACATTGCAATAGCAATAGCATTTATTTCTATACCGCCTATCAACTAGTGTTATCTAAGCGGTTTATAATGTATTTTTTAGTTAATTGCCCCCAACAAGCTGGGTACTCATTTTACCGACCTACGAAAGGATGGAAGGCTGAGTCAACCTTGGAGCCTGGCAGGATCGAACTCACAACCTTGTGGTTGCAGTACTGGCATTTAACCACTGCGCCACCAGGGCTCCAAAAACATTGCTCCAAAAAGGGGCAATAGAAAGAATCACCACAACTCAATTGAAAAGAAGTTTCTCTTTGAGGTATTTTCTGGTGAAATAAAAAGAGAGAGGTCTCCAACCCATATTGGACCTGAGAGGCGTCAACTACTACATCCAATCAAAAAGGTTCAGAATGGTGACTTTGACTGCTATCCTGCCTCTCTTGAAAGGGGCGACTGGTTTGCAACCTTAGATCTAAAGGACGCACAGATGGTTCCTTGCCTTCATCGTCGGCAGGCAGGCTTATCATTTTCATGTCCTTCCCTTTGGCATAAGCACAGATCCAAGGGTCTTCACGAAATGCATGTCTGTTGTCACAGCTTTCCTTCATCAAAAAGACATCGTGGTGTTCCCGTACATAGACGACTGACTAAGAGTGACGTCTTCTTGAAAACTGCTATCCATGCATCTCAGGACCACCATCTGTCTTCTAAGAAAGTTAGGCTTAATTATAAATTACAAGAAGTCAACCTTGGTACCGTCAAGACAGATGAAATACATTGGGGCAGTATTGGAGTCCAGTTGGTGGACAGCCTTTCTTCCACGGGACAGATGGGAGAAGATTCTGTGATGTCTGATGAGAATGCAGCTTCTTTGCAGAGTGCGAGCAAAGGCAGTTCAGGTTGTACTAGGATTGATGGTGTCAACTATGCTTGTCACACCATATGCGAAGCTGAGGATGAGACCGCTGCAACAGTGGTTCATACGTCGGTTCAATCCTCTTCAGAACCATCATCTCAAGTACCTGACGGTACCGAGGAATATCCTCTCATCTCTGGATTAGTGGACAAGACCAGAGAACGCGTTGAAGGGAATGCCATTCCTTCCTCAACTGCTGTCGCTGTCGGTGACAACAGACGTGTCAATGGAAGGCTGGAGTGCTCACCTCGGAGCACTTACGATACAGGGTCAGTGGATTTCTCAGGAAAGGAATCTCCATATCAACATTTTGGAGTTCCTGGCAGTGCTGAAGGTGCTGCGAGTGTTTCAGCACTACCTGTGTGGGAGGTCAATCCAAATTGTGACAGACAATACCACAGTGATGTACTACATAAACAAACAAGGTGGGACTCGGTCGCATACGTTGCGGACCTTGTCAGTACAACTGTGGGAGTGGTGCCTGTCACGACAGATTCTTCCTTCAGTGGCCCATCCGGCAGGGGACCAGAATGTCCTAGCAGACACACTCAGCAAGACACCATGGTCTTGCCACGAGTGGATAATCAACAAGCACATCACCCAGGACGTGTTCGCAAAGTGGGGGTTTCCTCACATAGATCTCTTTGCATCGAGACTGAACAGCCAATGCAGATTGTACTGTTCCTAACATTCGAAGGGGCATTGAACTCTGGGGGATGCCTTTCTGTTCAGTTGGATGGGACTGAGGTTCTGTGCATTCCCACCATTTCCCTTGATAACGAAAGTGATTGCCAAAATTCGCCAAGACAGAACGAAGGCGATACTCGTAACACCATGGTGGCCGAGACAACCAGACAATCTCCTTCAGTTATTGCAGGGAAGGTACCATCTGCTGCCATGCAGACAAGATCTGCTCAGCATCCACAATGGTACCGTCTCCCATCCCAACGCTCAAACGCTGCGTTTGACTGAATGGAATCTATTGCAATAGATAGCCTGCCCTATGCTGTGAGACATAGCGTGTTGGCTGCGCATAAGCCCTCAACATTTAAGTCTTATGAGTATAAATGAGGTAAATTCTATGATTACTTGAAACAACAAGGTGTTTCCCATACAGGTTGTCTTGTCTTTTCTAGCAGAGTTGTGGATTCAGGGTTTATCCTTATCTTCAATGAAATGTTATTTAGCAGCAATTTCATGTAATTTTCAAAAACAGGGTAAACCACGTTGTTTTTTGGACCCCCTGATTAAGAGGTTTATCCAGGGCTATAAACAGTTGCACCCTCCAATCCAACCACCTCTCCTGGGATGGAATCTGAATTTGGTGCTGAAACACCTAGCTACCTTTGAGCCTATGGCAGTCTGTGGCATGCGACTGCAGCCTTTTTGGTTGCAATAACATCTGCAAGGAGGGCTATTGAGCTATGTGCACTCAGAGTTGATCCTCCTTATTTGAGATTCCACAAAGATAAGATGGTGTTAAGACCAGGCATAACATTCTTGCCGAAAGTGGTGTCATATTTCCATCTGAAGCAAGATATAGTGTTACCAGCTTTCATGCAGAATCCAGGTTCAGACGTGGAGAAAACTCTGCACTGTTTGGATGTTAGAAGGGCATTGGTGTTTTATGTTCAACGCACTTCTTCAATTAGAAAGTCAAATAAATTGTTTGTTTGCTATTCAGTATCTAAACAGGGTAATCCAGTATCGCCTCAAAGGGTCTCTAAATGGGTGGTTTCCACCATTAAGTTGTCTTATGAGCTGGCAAAAAAGAAACTCCCTGACTCTGTTCGAGCTCATTCCACAAGATCTGTGGCAGCTTTTGCGGTCTTTGTCCATGTTGTATCTCTTTATAAGGTCTGCAAAGCAGCAACTTGGTCTCAACCTCATACATTTAACAATCATTATAGAGTTGACAACCATTCCAGGAATGATGCCTGTTTCAGGAGAGCTGTACTGTTTTCCTGTGTGGTATGAATGATACAATATTGTCTGTTTTGTCAATAAATGTTATTTATTATCTTACATCTTGGTGTTGATGAAAAAAAGAGAGAGATAAGGAAATCAGAAGGAAAGGGGAAGCCGGAAGTTGACGTGAGTGTTGTCCAGCAGCATGACATACCCTCCATCCTTTTTGATCAGCTTGCTAGTCTCCCATTTGTGTGAGTCACAGAGACCACAAAGAAGCAGAACAGGTTGCTTACCTGTAACTGTGGTTCTTCAAGTGGTCATCTGTGAACTCACACAACCCCTCCCCTCATCTGTCCTTCTGTGCGGTGGTTCTGTTGTTGCCACACGTGCAGCAACAGAACTGACCGTTACACAAGGCAGGGGCTTATATACCATGAGGGGATGGGGATGCGTCAACCGCCAAAACGCCAACGATAGGCTCTAGAAGGTTCCGAATACTGTTTCTGCGCAGGCACAAAACCCATTTGTGTCAGTTCACAGATAACCACTCGAAGAACCACAGTTACATGTAAGCAACCTTTTCTTCTCCCAAAAGCTATAGTCATGTTATTTTGGTGCAGAAAAATGCATGGAAGTCCTGTGGCACCTAAAAGACTAATACATGTTATTGCATGAGCCTTTTTGAAGCAGATAATCTGTCACTTCAAAATGACCATGAGATTTAATCCTGAGTTTCAAGTATCTATAAAGTGTACATGGTGGGGGAAGGTGTTGTATGCAGAGGAGACATTAGACACTAAAGTCATTGGGAAAAGGAATGTAAAAAAATACTAGTAGAAATTAATTCATTATTAACATTGGCCATTCACAAAACTGTTGCTGAAACACAATCAGAACCAGATCATATTTATTTGTTGGCCAACTGCTCAAGGGCTGTGTGTCTAAACGGGCATGTCCTAAGAGGATACGAATCAATCTTATCTGAATTTTTTTTAGTAGATAAAATTAACAAACAAATATAACTGTGATAAAAATAGGGGATTATATGTGTATTTTTGTAAGCATATAAAATCTCTTTATTTCATTTTAACCATACGAGATATGTTTATATTATTATAATCAGAAATAGTAGTCAAAACCCAACCCACTAAAAATTATTTCTTATTTGAAAATATTATTTTCATACATGAACTATTATTTAACTGCAATTTAGTTAAGATTAAAAATAAATTATTATGAAATAAATTTCACGTGTTACAGAGTGATTTTATTTCATTATCGTATTACTTTTAAGTTTAAATATTCTTGGAAAACCATGGACTGTAAATTGACTTACTGTGGTAAAGTAGCAATGTGGCAGCAGAAACGGTAAATTAAAGGCTTCCTTGGCCCGTTGGTTGAAAAATTAAAGGCTTCTTATTCCAATTGGCTTGTGAAATGTATGAAACACTTGCCAGAGCAAGGTTTGTTCTTGGTTGGTACTTGACTCTTAAACATTTGTGCTTTGTAATTGACTATGGGAATCAACTGTAGCATTAGTGCTTTAGGTGTTGGATTCTGGGGAAAAACCATGCGAATGAATGTCTGTTGTAGATCAGGTTTTTTTTTCCTTGCCAACTCAAACTTCAGTGAATTAGGATGGGGTTGGTTAGAAGATGTATGCACTTCTTGGGTTGTCTGCATTTTGCTGTCCTTTAAAGTGATCCATTAAACATATACCTAAAAATTTGTTGTGGACCATGTTTCTTGATTAAGTGAGAAGGCAGGGGATGCAGTTATTCAGTGGATGAAAGAATTTTTTGGATATTCACAGAGGCATTTTAAAGATTTCTGAATAAGAATTTTCCACTTTTGATTCATGAACTGATTTTTATAGAAACTTAGGGCCTTTCTGCACTGCACTGTTATAGCACTTTCAACATTCTGGGGAATTCTAGGGTGTGCAGTTTACTGAGGCCAAAGAGCTCTCTGGCTGAGAATTTTAAATGACACTCCCTATACTGCAAATCCCAAGATTCCATAGGATGTTGAAAGTGGAATAGTAGCACTACAATAGTGTGGTACAGAAAGGCCCTTATTGTGGTCAATGTAGTGCATCAAAACCCTTTAACTTGTATGAGCACATTGTTCTTTATCTTCTCCAGTCCAGACACAATCCACAGTATTGAAAGACTGACAGCAGTGGAATGGCTGGAAAGAAAAGAAGATAAGTGCAGATCTGTGATCAAACTTACCGGTAATTAAATGAGCCAGGAGTGTAGAAGTTGCCTTATACTGAATCAGACCATTGGTCAGTATAGCCCAATGTCATCAGTTCTTACTGGCAGTGATTGAAAGGTTCCAGGTAGGAATTTCTCATAGTCTAGCCTGATATTCTCTGGTGGTATCTCATCCAAGTTATGAACCAGTGCAGACCATGCTTAACTTCCAAAGCCAGATCAGATTGCATGTGTTTAGGGTGATGTGGTGTATGATTGTTCAAGAAATACTTTATTGCTTCAAGCTCTGCCATTTATCTTGTTGCTCACCCCAGTTTTGCGACACTGACAGGACTGCACTGCAACAGTTTGTCACAAGAGGCATATGAAAAAAGAATATAGTTTTGAAGCTACATTCCTGTGCCAACCATTGTTTTGACAGAGTTCAAAAACTGATGTTGAATATTAATAGGAAAAGCCCATGTTCTCTGCTATATCAGTTGCAGATGGTTTGTAGTTGTTCATGATCAATTGGGTATTATGTGTTCAGTGCTGACTTGTGAATGGGAAGTTGTATATGCAGGAAATTGTGATTTTTTTCTTAAATGTCTTAAAATTTGTTGTGAGGCTTTATTCCATCTGTGCTAGCTTCAGTGAATCGGTGATTTCTCCAGGGAAAGATATGGAAAAATGGTGATTTGGTGTGGATGGAGAAGACTAACTAGAGATCTAAATTAAGTTAAGCTAGCTCAATTTACTGTTGAAATATAAGTGTACATCAAAACTAAGTCCTGGTTTACCATTTTTTATTTCTGTTTCTGGCTGATAACTTCCATTTGGATAAATTCTGTAATGGTGTCAATTAAGAAAATATTTAATATGGTATTTTTGACCCTGGGGAAAAAAATTGCATGCTATTAGGTAGAAATTTGTATCCTAAGTTTCATTTTTTTTTAAAAAAAATGGAGCATATTTTTAGAGCTGTAGTGAGAAGATATGGGAAATTGAGACATGAGGCCTTGTTTAAACTATAATTATCAAAGGGTATAACCCAGAGACTTGTTTCTAAAATGTATTGATGTTGCATATACAAGACAGAAATTGTTATTTTAAGAAGAGGTCGGCATCAAAGTGTCTTATTTCCAAAAGCATAAGACATATTGGTGATTTTCATGGCACATGCTGATTTCTTTCATATGATTGGAATATATCAATCAGTTTTGCAGAAAGTTTTTGCAAGAGCAAGAGAATCATTTAAAAAAATTACTGGCCGCGTATTAACTGGCAGTGCCAAAGAGATTGTGATTTGAAGAATATAGTGCCTGAATCTTACTGGAGGCTTTGCAGCTTTAGTAGCTCAATGGTGGAATGTATTTTCATTGCCAACCTGATTCAAACCAGCATTGAACTCATTTTAGCATCAGTCTGTTCACTCAAGCATTGGAGACCTAGTTTTCAGTCTGTTAGATTGTGAGATTCTATCGTAATTTTCTTGAATTAATATTGTATTGTCTTAAACTGTTTATAAGTGTAAGTGCCTTTTTATAGAAAAGGATAAAATATTTTAATGTATAGAAAATAAAAAATAGTTTTAAGTTGTTTTCAGTTTAAGGTATTGATTGTAGTTTGTCCAGATATTTTTAAATATAGAGAGGGTTATAAGTCAGTTAATGAATGCAAATTGTATGTATGTATGTATGTATGTATTTATTTATTTAATGGAGCACAGAAAGACATGAAATAATTAGAAATATGTAGGTAATCAATAATTGAAAAATAATGTTCCTCTTAATTGACTACCATTTAAGGTATAGCATATCCCAGTCGTGTGTAAGACTTTTAATTATTTGAAAAGGCAACTTTGAAGGTTTTATGAAATAATAAATTTTTATTTGTGATATTTTAAAATAATACAGGTGGCATTCGTGTTCTTGTATATTCTTCCTTTAAGAACAATATAATTAAATACTTCATGGTTTTGCACATATATATATATATATATATAGTATCAAAGAAATGGTGACATTATTCCCCAGAATTTTTCTAAAGTATTTTGTAATTGTGCTGTGAATGAGTCCTGATAAATATTAAGAAATGGAAACTTTCTCAGAATTTTCCAGTTGGAAATGTCTTTCAGAGTCTTTCAGTCTTTCAGATGTTAAAACAGGGGACTTCCTCTGTGAAGTTTTGCTAAGCTTTTCCATTCTGTCTTATTTTATCAATAGGCGAAACCTCACAAAACTATCACTAATCTTCAGCCATATGCTCGCTGAAATCAAGGCAATCTTCCCTAATGGCCAGTTCCAAGGTGACAATTTCCGTATCACAAAAGCAGATGCTGCAGAATTCTGGAAAAAGTTCTTTGGAGAGAAGTAAGTATCAACAACTATTTTCTGCTTTTAGCCTGTTTATATAGATCATATAGGAAATTCTGAGTATTGCTAGTGATGATTTTCACCAAAAGAAGAACATTTATCATAAAAATCTTAAGTCCCTCCCCTCCCACCCCTGCCATCGTTAAGAAGCTTAAGAGGTCTTCTTGCTTGGAGACAATGACATCAGAAATTCTTCATGCATAAAGTTTAGATACTGGTTTATTGAGATTATTATGGTTCACAAATATCTTTTGCATGATATCTCTAATTTTTTCAATCCATTGCTTGAACTGAATTGACAACTTCTAAAACCATTACTGCTAGCAATGACTTCAGCTAAGTGGAAACTGCTTAGGAGTAAGGATATGGGTTTTGTTTGTTTGTTTTGAATTTTTTTTGGGGGGGGGAGAACCTGTCTTCAAATAGTAATAAAACATGGGTGGGCAATCGGGGCAGATATTGGGGTTCTAGAGGGACGCATGCGTATTTTTGTTCATTGGTACCTCCCAATTCCCCCCATATCCCCCAAAAACCAACAGCATTCTTGAAGTCTCTGGGGAGCGCAGTCAGTCATGTTTCTCCATATTTGGTTTATACTTATCTGTTTTGGTCTATACAGATCTTTTTCCAAAATGGCAAAGGCCTAAAAATGGTTACTATTTTGAAAAAAGGCACACATGTGGGCCTTAACAGGTTGGGACTACAAAATGGCCAGTTGCACCTTTTGAAATCTTAAGGAGAGATTATTGGAAATTTTTGGCTGAAAAATATTTTTTTTGCAAACGTATTGCAATTTTTCAGGGAAATAAAAATTCAGTAAAAAAAAAAGGTGGAATCACGTTGAACCTGGTTTATTTAACCATATTTAACCATAAGCTGAGGGCTTATGAAATTAATTTTGAAATACGTTTGTGTGATGTATTTTTTTTTATGTTTTTAATGTTTTTATGTAATTTTTTAAAGTGTTATTTGAGTGTTAGACTGAGACTTGGGAGTTCCAGATTGTTTCAAGTCTCCACACAGTCTTGGAATGCAGTAGTCATCTTGGGCCACTCACTATCATTCAATAAGATTCACTAATTCTCTCTGACAGCTTGATCCACCACAAAAAAGTCCCTGTGAAGATAAAATGTGGAGGAAGATGCCTGTACCACTGTTAGCTCATTGAAAGAAAAGTGATATAAATATAAATAATATGTATTTTTTTTTCCAGGGAAGGGTTTTTTCTTCTTCTTTTCTTGGTGAGGGGAATGTTATTTCCCTCATAGTTCGCATTTTTCCAGTGTACAAAAAATGGTGGTAGACAAAATTGAGAAGCAACTGCCAGCCAGGTCAGCATGATCACCCAGCACCCTGGATGGCTATTGTCTTCCATTCACCTGGCTGGCATTCAGCAGCAACATTTTCATCCTGAATCTGTTACAAAAGCTGTCCAAAATATTTGAAATAGAGGGCAATAAGGCAGTAACCAGAGCCCTGTGATACTTCCTTCTCTATGTACTTTGGCTGCCTGCCAAAACTGTATCTCCCTTTGTCCTGCATAATTCTCATTTCCCTTGATCACTTTGCCTTTTGTAGAAACCCATCCCTCCACCAAGAGTTGCAAACTATTAACTATCCTCAACTGTGCAAAGTCAAGATATCAGCAATATAGTCTGTCCTCTTCTTCTCCTTATAGGCGGCCTAGCTATTGTCCTCATGTCACCTTAAATAGCTTCCTCAAAGGAGCAACCCTTATTGATTTCAGCCCCTTTTTACAGTGATTTGAGTTACAAAAGGCTTTCCTCCAGGAGACCCAGCTTTTATTTTCTATGAGTTGTTGCAAGCTTAGGGATAGGAGTGGAATGGTACTTCCTGGTAAGAAAGTGCCGATTTAGAATCCAGAAGCCTGGTGCAGCAAGGAGGCAGAAATTCCACTGGTGATGTAACAGGCAGTGGCAGCTGTTGGATGCTCACTTGCTTTTCTTTTACTGTAAAGATGTTCCTAGGGAGCAATCTCTCTTTGCAAATTGTGCTTTTTCTTTCACAGCTCCGAAGCTGTGACAGGAGTGGGATGGCCCACGCACACACACATACAAAAACACTGATTCACATTCCATGGGCCCTTTTCAGCAAAGAAGTACTTGAATGACTGTGACTGGGTTACTCTTCATCAGAAAAAAGCATAGCTGGTATAATAATCTAATCTGGAAACAAAAGTTCTGGACTTGGCCACCATCTGAACCCTCAGGTGCAACACTGGATCAAGGATTACCCCCAAGCAGGGTATCTCTCTCCAGTAGGAGTATAACCTTTACCAAAGCAAGTTGGGAAGTTGCCTTTACCAGATCAGATTATGTCTCTGTAGTTGAGCATTGTCTGCTTTGACTGACAGCTGTCCAGAATATTAGAGGTCTAGGTCACATGCTGCCTTTTCCTTTTGAATGGAGATGCCGGAGATTTAACCAAGGCTCTGTGGCGTGTAAAGCTATGTGCTCTGTCATTTAGCTATACTTCTCCTTAGCAGCTATCATTGGACCCTAAAAGTCAAGGGCAAAGGAGCTGATACCCAATACCATATTCTGGAGGAACAAGATATTGAATATTTTGTCCCCAGTCTCACTCCCATTCAACAGTGCAGTGAAATGTCATGGTCTCTGTTAACACATATGGCAGCTGTGACATAGTTTATATGAAGGGAGAAGAAGAGAGAGATGTTAGACGTAAAACAACAGTACTAGATTGGAGGGATGGTGTTGGGAAAGAATCAGTGTTACTAGAAGTCATAACATGATTTTTTATGACTACTTGATACTACTAATAGAAAAAAAATTAGAAAAATTACAGAAGACACTGGATTAGACATAGCTGAAGAAAAGCAAGCTGGGGGCCTGCGAAGGCTACAAATACTGATTTTTAACATTTCCTTTGAGAGATCTAGTACGCCTTCATCAGTCTTCAGCTGCTGCATAAGGAAACTGTTAATAGATTAGGAACGCTGGCTTTTTAAAGATGTGCTATCAGCTTAGAAAAAGGTTCCTTAAATGAATGTTTAAACAGTGAATGATAGATAGACAGCTAAGCAGAAATCAGTGTGAGCCATGATTTCAAGAAGCATAATAGAGAGAGGCATGTGGAATATAGAAAGGCAGCATTTCTGCATCAGGCATCTGGATTCTTTATGAGAAGTGAAATGGTGAATGTTACTTTATTCTTCAGTTGCGATTGTATTTAAAATGATATGACCAGCAGTTAAATATACTAGTAATATTAATGCTAAGTGAACCCATTAGTCATGAAACTGCAGAGTATATGTGCTGCAATTATTTTTGTATACAAGTGCTACAGTGTTCCCCTAGAGCTTGCAAAATGCACTTGTAATCTGATAATATTTTTATTATATGTACAATAGAATTCTATAACATTTTTCAACAGCTCTAGTCTAACACAGGTGTGCTGGTTGTTGCTTTTGAGAGGAGGATGGAGCATCTGGAGAGGAACAGGTGACCGACTGTCCTCTCCAGATGCTTTTGCCTACAATTCCCAGCAACTCTAGCCAACATAAACAATGATGAATTGTGAAATTTGCAGTGCAAAAACATGTAGAGGGGGACAGTTGCTCACCCTTTGCATGTGTAATACAGAAACCTCACTGTGGTTAATGAAATGTGGACAGCAGAGTGATGTGTTTCCATTGTATCAAACTATGGTGCTAACAGCTAACTAGAGCTTGAGCTTAATCCATTATCCAATACTTCATTCAAGGCATATTTTCTAGAACTTGGATTAAACAGGAACCCTGTTAGCCCTAAACATAATCAATACAGCTGCTTGGACATACTGTAAACCTGACTGGGAAAATTGAAACTCGAGGATTAGATATTATGTATCAGTCAAAAATAGTGTGCTGTTTTCTCACAAATAATTTAAATTTTGCTTGTAACTTTCAGTAGTTAATTGTTGTCTTTTTTAACTTCAACTTTTATTTATAATGTTTTAAATGCCAGAGTTTTTTACTAGATTATGTTCAGCTTTATATTTTGATTTGCTTATTGTTGCAGCTCCAGTGCATGACAGATAAATAACAGTTTTTCTCTCAACATGAATTATTGCTTCTGAGAATTAAGTTGGTGGCAAAGAAGTTTTCAATAAGCTGAAGGAGACTGGCATGGGGGTTTTCAGGAGGCTGAAAGAGAGTAATATGTTAAGAATATATTGATTTATCTATCAGCTATTTCCGTGTAGACATCATAGAGACTAAGACTAATGTAGGAAAGACCAAGAATTCAAATCAGAGTAGCAACTCTCAGTTCCTGAATGCATTCTTAAAATGCATCTGTTGCAGTATTTGTGCTGTTCATTGTGGTTTCCTGTTTTTCATAAACAGAAGGTGCTACCTCTTCAAATGTGTCAGATTTCAGCCTACCACAACACTTGTGGATTTCTCAGTACATTCTTAAAATGTTATTTAGAGTGCCATCACTACAGGCTTTTTTTGTATGTAGTAGTGAGCTAATCAGAATTTTTGGTTGTTACAGGAACTACAGAGTCAGGATGCAGAATCAGCTAGTACACTGATCTTTCAGCCTAAATCTTTGGCATTGGTTGACAATATAAAGATAGTTCCAGTTTTATGTGATTGTAGGAAGAGGCAGATTGGTGAAAAATAAAATAGAGCTCTTTAAAAGATAACAGGTTTATTGGAAGACAGTTTTTGTAAGTGTTGCTGTATTAGGTGTTCCCTTTTTCCCCCTGTGGTTGCTGTAATAATTAGACATTTTTTCATGGCTGATTTTTTTATTATCTATTTATCATATCATAGTATTTTGATACCACCCTTTTACCGAAATCCCAGGGTTATTTACAAAAGGAAATACATTGCAATACAGTTGAGTGTCAGCTCCTATAAACTGGTCATGCCTGTTTGGGGGATTATTTATTTATTTATTTATCCGATCAGATGGTTGGAGATGGTTTTCATAGGTCTTACTCACAGAAATATTATGCATCTGTCCTGCTGGGAAGGCCTTTATAGTTAGCCATGGCCAGGTAGTCATTTTAAATTCTCATTGGGTTAAAAACACAAACCCTGTTCATGTTTTCAGAAGTGGATTACGTTGGTGTACGGAAATAGCCCAAAGCAAATTTTGAGAACCAGAACTTTAGTTTCCTGGCTTGTGGCTTGTGTAAAGACTCTGGCTTGTGTAGAGATCCTTAAAACATAAGATGACTTCTCTTTTTAAGCATGAAAAGGAGAAATGGGGGAGGACAAAAAAGAAAAAAAGAACAACAACAACAAAACAAATGTAGTGGTACCTTTAAGACTAATTGTTTGTTTTAATTTAGCATGAGCTTTTGTGGATATAAACCCGCTTCTTCAGATGCAGTACCAAGTGGTATTAAGGCCTCATGTATTAAACATACTTACACAGTTGTGGGATAGAATCTATAGAATCCAGAAAGAGGAAAATCACGGCCCTTGCCCAAATTTGCAAAGGGCTGGGCAGAATGATATAGGTCTTTCAGATCTTTACAGTGGTCAGTGAGTGTTAATGTTGAAAGCAATAAATCTGCTTATCAAAATCAGTTTCCATGAGTTCAGAATTCTCTCTGAGAAGATTCCTTTTGTTATAGGCGCAGTAGCAAGGACTCTTGTATTATTATATGTAGTGTGCCGTGAGGCTGTTGTCTTTGTTCATACCTCTATTAATGTGTTGGAATTTGTGAATATAATTCAGTTTAGCAGTTTCTCTTTCTAGTCTTCCTTTATAATCTCCTTGTTCAAGGACTGCAACCTGTAAATCCCATACTGCATGCTCAGGAAGCTTCAAATGTTCTACAACTGGTTTTTGGTTCTTTCAGTTTCTAATGTCAGACCTGTGTCCATTTATGCTTTTGCACAGATATTGTCCTGTTTGTCCAATGTAGAGTGTAGAGGGGCCTTGCTAGCACAGAAGCATTTTAACTGAGAGGTAATGTGTAGTTTACATACTTCTGTTTGCCATCACCCCAGAGTGAAAAATGGTTTTGGTTTCTTCTCATAGCAAATATGTTTAGGGAGGGAGGGAGGGAGGGAGTCTTTGAAGTTCTTTTTAATCATACAAAGAACAAGGAGAAGCTTCTTTCTACATATACCTTAAAGTGAAACCTCTGGAACTCTTTATTAGTTCCTTATGGCCCTTTAGATAGCAGTTGAATGAAAGAGATTTATGAGACCTCCTGAGTTTAGTCACAAGGTGACAACAATGTGTCAATAAGCAAGACAGTTCTAAGGTTTCATATAGTTGACCAGTTTTTTCTCCATAAACAACTTTTATTTCAAGACATTCAAGAATATTATTTTCACTGTGGTTTGATTATTATGTTTTTCTCTGTCAGTGCCATTCTTGATAGAGTGCTTTGTATCTGAATACTTTTACTTTGGCCAGTTTCTCTTAACCAGTGAGAGTTAGAAGGTCATATACTTATTAGAGATGTCAAACTAGGGGTCTGCTGTGCAGATATCTTCCTCCACTGCATGAAAAAGAAATATTCAGACTGACCATGCTACGTTCAATTTCCGCAGTAGTTTGAGGACATTTTCTGCTTCATGGAGTATATCTTCATGCTTGGTAAGGTTCTCAGGAGTTACTGATAGACAGATAAAGTATATCTCTAATGCATGCTAGTGAACTCTGACATTCTGTTAGTGTTTCTAAGTCTTACTGTTTGGTTCTGGGGCTATTGAAGTCATTTCCTCTTTTGCTCTCTTTCACTGTGGCACACTCTGACAATGGAAATGGCAAACTGTTCTGGTTAGCATGAGGAAAACCTAAAATGAAATTTACAAATATCTTTTGTAAAATATAAAACATAGCAGAAGGCAATGATACCATAAAGTTGTTATATTAATATTTATTTCTGTATTTAATCCCGACTTGCTGATACAGTATCAGTAGGGTTCAAAAAGTTTTTTTTTTAATATTTTTATTGACAATAATAAACATACAGACATAGGTAGAAAAAGAATAAACAAGTGTCACATACAGGAATAACAGATAGTAATATTAATATAAACCTCTCATTCTATATAAACCTCTTTCCAATCCCTTTTCCAGATTTTGGCCACTAAGGACCATTCCTTTTCGACTTTAACCTTATCAATCTTATCATCCATTAATGCAGTCAACAAATCCATTTGAAACATTTCATATAATTTCAATATCCATTGATTCTGTGAATGTATCTCTTGGCTTCTCCAGTTGAAAGCGTAGACAATTCTTGCGGCCGTCACCATATATAGAAGAATTCTACCATATTGCTTCTGGTACTTTTGGTTAGCTCCCACAAACATATTCAACAAATATAACTCCGGACTAAGTTTCAAATCGATTTCCAATATATTTTTAACTAAATTATGAATTTTCCCCCAATATTCCTTTACCCTTACCACATATGATACATTGTTCCTAATTTCTTACCACATTTCCAATATCTATTAGAATAACTACTAAACATTCTGGCAATAGTTTGTGGTGTAATATACCATCGATATAACATTTTATAAAAATTTTCTCTCAAATTTACACTTCTTGTAAATTTTACATTTATATTCCAAGCCTTTCTCCATTCAGCTAACTCAATAGAATATCCTAAGTCCCTTGACCATTTAATCATAAAATCCTTAATTATTATCTGTTCAGTTTCTAGTTTTAATAATATATGATATATTTTCCTGATGATGTGGTCACCCCCAATTAGGTATTTAATATCTAATTCTTTAAAGTCTGTACCCTTCTCCTGGATTCCATCCTCCACAATGTCTTTCTTAAACATTTCATAAATTATTCTATAATGTAACCAATTCCCTTTAAATCCCAATTCCTTCAATTCATCCAATGTTAACAATTCGTCTTTACCCCCTGGTTTACACAATGTTTCTTCATACGTCAAACATTTCCTATTTGTAGTATATAATTCTTTAAAAAAAGGCTTCTTGCCCCAAAATCCATCTTGGCTTCTTTAAATAATTTTTTTTTATAAATATTCCACACCTTCAATAAACTCTTTCTGATTATATTTTTGTTAAATTCTTTATCTTCTAATGCCTTGTGGTACCATAAGTACCCATGCCAACCAAACTTATTAGATGCACCTTCCAGTGTTAATAATCTTACATTTTCTGTACTAATCCAATCCAGGATCCACTTCAAAGCACAAGATCTATAATATAATTTAAGATTGGGTAACGCCAAGCCCCCTCTATCCTTGCTATCCATTAGAATTTTTTCGTTAATTCTCGGCTTCTTCCCTAACCGGGTTCAAAAAGTTTTGGATTGGCATTGTTTTCTCATGGTCTGTCCCATTGTTTCAATGTTCTTGGTGATCTATTTGGAGAGTTCTTTTTTGTTGTAATTTGTTCACTGTATCATATAATGGCCTTTGTCTCTTACCGAGTAACATGTTGAAGCAATTTCAGCTTCTTTTGTCTGATTTGTATGTGATGAAGCTATTTACTTAGAAGAGTTTAACCTCCTAACTAATTTTTTCAGCTTTGGAATCTTCCATAAAGTTCTTACATACTGGTCTTTACAGAATAATTATGGAACCGAAATTTGAATTTTGAAAAATGTTGAATTCCAGCAGTGGTAGGGCAAAGGGAATAGGCCACAGACACAGTAGGCAAGGCAAGAGCAAACTGATCAGGGCTAAATGCAAATCTTGCAAATCCTGGCCACATTCCTATAAAGCATACGCAATACAACTCACTTCTGTGCGTATCTGTTCAAACGTTGATTATAGAAGTGAGTTCATATGACACAAGCCACTGGTTTCTACTGCACTTATTTGTAGCTCCAAAATGTAAGGATGTTTAAGCAGCAGCGTAGTTAAAATTTAAATGCCTTCAGTTTGTCACTTCAGTTGCTAATTAGAAGTAAGAGTGAAGCTTACCTGCATTGTGCTTAATAAGTCTCTCTCAGGTGCTTTAGTCCTCACTACAGACCTACAGTGGGCAACTGCAGAAAGCAGAAGAATGACCAGTTTTGCTGAAAATTGATTACAAGTAGCAATAAAGATTGTATGTTGCTTCCAGTGGCACTGTCTGCAATTGACCATTTTGCTTCCAGTCAGATGCATCAGTCAAACATTTGGGCACCTGAATGTACAATTGGTACTGTGCATCTACATTAATTTGGAGCATTGAACAACAACAACAACAACAAGGCATTTCATTGATAATGAATAGAATATGATCAATTAAGAAACCAAATAATAGAATTTTAGCTGGCATCAAGGCATTAATAAGTCGTTATATTTAGTTACAGAAAGTTCATTACAAACCTGCAACATCGCAAAAGATACAACTGTGACTCAAAACAACAAAAACCTTTGTTTTGTTTTTTTTTACATAGAACCATCGTGCCTTGGAAGGTGTTCCGGCAGTGTCTGCATGAGGTACATCAGATAAGTTCTGGTTTAGAAGCAATGGCTTTGAAATCTACCATTGATTTAACTTGCAATGACTACATTTCAGTTTTTGAATTTGATATCTTCACAAGATTGTTTCAGGTAACGTATTCAAATGAATATACTGTTGAACTTCATTTTAATGTGTTGCTTACAGCCAAGTGTATTTCTTTGGAAAGCCATAGAATCAAATCTTTAGAATACCATAGAATCAAAAAAAAAAATCATAGAACTATAGATTCTGGAGTGACTCCAAAGATCATCTAGTCAAATATCTGCTAATGTGGGAAATCCTTAAGTAAAATGTCCCTGAGAAATGACCATTTAAATTCTGTTTTAAAAACCTCTGGCAGAGGTCCAGAAATTTTTGTGTACACTTTAGTTGTAAAATTAGTTTGATATAACTGACTGAAATACTAGTGTCTCAGCAATTATTGCTGTATCTGACTCTTGCTCACAGTTGTGTGTTTTTTGTTGTTGTTCCTTATGAAGTTAAGAGTCTTGGAAAAAGCACATGATCTCTGCCACATTTGTTCAAAAAAGAAGGAAGAAACTTAAGCTTTGAGAGCTTAGGAATAAATGCTGAGACTTGATTCATGAGAGCTTTCTATGAGTGAATGGTATTTGTCTTCTATCTTTTTATATTCAGTTTCATCTTGTACTTAGAGTCAAGATATTCATGTTTTCCAATTCAGTTTTTTCTGCCTGAGTGTGGGTTGCAGAGGGACATGTTAAACATCTAGTTATGAGAGTCTGAAGCAGGACCTGCTTATATTCTTAAATTATGTACCTATAGATAATGATCATAGTAGTCACTATATTTAGGAATATGCATGACTGCTACGATAAATTACTTACTTCGCTCTAGATGCAGTTACATCTCATGTCATAGTCAGCAGTGATGTTATGTGTAAGGGAAAAATGTTAAGAGTTTTGTATGAACTTAGATTAAAATATTTATATTAAGATTTTACAGCTAGGTGACTGTTGGCTTCCAGTTTTTTCCTTCCCACCCTCACCCTTCCTGAAATGGATTTTGTGAATTTCTTAGTGCAGGGATTGGACATAAGCACATTTACTCACTGATTGCACTGTACTAATAATGTTGATTTTAAAAATATATTGCAATGAAAACCAGTTCAGTGTATGATTGACTGGAATGCTGGATTTGGAGCATAAAGATTTGTGTTTAAATTCATACTCTTGAGTTTAAATTCACACTCTGAAATTGATGAGTGACAATAAATCACTATTGACCAGTCAAGAGATAATGTTCCTGACAAATTTAACCATGGTTTATTAAGCCGGGAACAGGTATCATACTAACTCTTCCCTCACTGCATATGCCAGTTTTGGGGCTGTAAACCACATTTTCTGTTACGATGAAAACAAGAAACTGTGGCTTAAATTAACCACAGTAGAAGTGCTGAATGACCCAGTGTGGTGTACTGGTTTGATCATTGGACTATGGCTCTGGAGACCAGAGTTGGAATCCCCACTCAGCCATGAAAACCCACTGGGTGATCTTGAGCAACTCGCAGCCTCAGTGGAAAGCAAAGGCAAATTCCTTCTGAACAAATTTTGCCAGGAAACCCTTGTGGTAGGTTTGCCTTAGTGTTGCCGTAAGTCAGAAACGACTTGAAGGCACACAATAACAGCAGCAGCAACAACAACAAAGTACTGGTGACAGTGAGGTGGAAGGTGGGAATCTGCAGGCACAGTGCTTAGTCCTGATTTAGTAATCCATGTTAATGAAGGAATATTGCATCCAAACTAGCCCTGCATTTCAGTTTAATCTACCCGACATGACTGTAAACGAAAAAGCTTTGCAGGGACTTGATGGTGTTTTCAGAAGAAGGCTGAGACAAACACTATACTGTTTTTTTATTCTTTGTTTGATTATCTTGTTTTGTTTTGTTTAGCCTTGGAGTTCAATATTAAGAAACTGGAACTTCTTAGCTGTGACACATCCTGGATATATGGCATTTCTGACTTATGATGAAGTTAAAGCACGATTACAGAAATACAGCACCAAACCAGGAAGGTAATGTGTTTTAAGTGAAACGTCATTAAAAACATGTCATTTGGCTTGAGTGTGCACTCTAATGTAATATGCACAATAACAATAGCAATAGCAGTTATTTCTATACCGCCTATCAACTAGTGTTATCTAAGCGGTTTACAATGTATTTTAGCTAATTGCCCCCAACAAGCTGGGTACTCATTTTACCGACCTGCGAAAGGATGGAAGGCTGAGTCAACCTTGGAGCCTGGCAGGATCGAACTCACAACCTTGTGGTTGCAGTACTGGCATTTAACCACTGCGCCACCAGAGCCATTGTTCATGCATTGAAGAACTTGAATCTTGGTGTTCCATTCATTCATTCATTTGTTCTGACAGTTTGAATCAAACTGCTTTTTTAAAAACTGATTCACTTAAAAATAATGAAGTTTAATAAATATGGACCTCTTTGAGATGTTGAGCCTTATAGATTTGTTGCAGATTTTCCGGCTTTCCTCCAAAACCACAAATGCTGGTCTCTTTTAAAAAGAAATTACAAATTTAATAGGAACTGTGCATTCTATGCGGACAGTGGACTATAGACACCAATACAGCTATAAAATCACATTTTACCTACTTTATTGATGTGCTTTAGTAACTTATTTCTGTGGCCTCATTTTTTTATGCATTGATCTATCCTTCATTCTTCATTGGCAGAGCACCACTATTTCATACATTTTTTTTCTGGTGCATTCCTAAATTCATTCAGTAGATAATCTTTTTTTTTTTTTTTTTGCTACATGCCATTGCCCACAGAACAAAATAAACTCAGTCTGTGAGTGCAGACCTATGAGTGTAGAATTTACAGCTCTATAAATTCTGTAAAAAATCTAGATTGTATTTTTTGTTCTAAAAAAGTCCTTAATGCTGAACTAACACTGGCTTTGCTAAGACACAGTATTAAGCTATGGTTTCTTTAGCAGTTTGTACATCCAAGCCTGTCTACTGAGCTAACTATGGGCTATATCCAGTTTTAGTTCCAACTAGAGTACACTTGTTGAAATCTGTAGAATGTATATGGGTAGTTAATAACATGTCCTGTTAATTTTTGTTTTGTTTTGTCTGTTCTATCAGGGACTAAAATGAGATTTTATTTCTGTGGTTATCATATATCTTAGTAACCTGTGCACATCCTTGGCCTGTACAAATTGAAAAGTATGCATTATGAGTGAATAATCTGTGGTTGAAGTTACATCTACTGTGCCTATATCAACTTAGCAATTTTATCTGCAAAATACTGGGCAAATTGTTGTTAATAAGCTGTTGTGTGGTCTGATTTACTTTCATATGTAATAGGATACGGAAGATATCTGCCCACCTATGGTGAGGTTTTATGGGTGTTGTAATCCAAAAACATATGGAAGGCCATATTTGCAGAGCCATACTGTCCTTTAATGATAATGTCTCATTTTTCTTCACTAAGTATAGTCTTGTGCCTTTGATTTGCAGCTACATTTTCAGGTTAAGTTGTACTCGACTAGGGCAATGGGCCATTGGATATGTCACTGGTGATGGAAATATTTTACAGACTATACCTCACAATAAGCCTTTATTTCAAGCTCTGATTGATGGCAGCCGGGAAGGATTGTGAGTAGAAATGTTTGCTACTTCAAATATAGGAAAACTGAGTCTCTGATGCATGGGGTACAATTAAGGATAGAGGGTGATCTAGTTTGACATTAGATCATCATTGCAATGTGTCTTTATTTCATTTCTTTCATAACTTTTCAAGTAAGAATATAAAGCAGGAAAACAATGAGGAGATTTCTTATGTCCTAAATCTAGATGAGGTAGAATTTAGATGAAGCCAGCAGTGAAAACTGGGAAGAAATGATCAGAAACAAAATGAGAAAAGGGAAACATTTGAAACCCTAATTTCACCGTACGTTAATAGTAGCCTAGTGGAAGAATGTTTCATGAGACATGTTGATGTTGTCTAGTGACTTTCTGATCCAGTCCTAGTATTATCAGATTCATATAAGAGTCACTAGCTTTTGTTTTCACAAGGTATTAGTAGTTTGATCATATTGTACACACTAAGATGCATTTATTGACTCTAATTACAAATTGTGTGAATTAAAATAGCCAATGTTTATTTGCAATCTAGCTATCTCTACCCAGATGGACGGACTTATAATCCTGATTTGACAGGACTGTGTGAACCCACCCCACATGATCATATAAAAGTTACACAGGTATGTTGCATATTATTATTTGAAATAAAAGCATTAATCAGTAAAAACGTAAATAGGTTTAAATTTTAAATTGTTAAAAAGATAATCATAAAATCTATGTGCTTTCAAGAGTATCCAGCATCCTGTGGTATACAGTCCCCTATCCAAGCTCGTGAAAAAGAATGGGAGAAAATAGGCTTTTAAAAGGATGCTCTGAAAAAGTCTTTAGTTCACTTTGTATTCAGTAGAGCTTTGATAGAGCAAATATGCTAATATGCTCTCATGAAAGCAATCATGAATAATTGTTGACCTCTTAATTAATTTTTTGGCTGTTTCTGTTTGTGACACAGCCAAAAGATACTTTGAACAATGTTAACATTTTGACTTTTAACAATGTGACTTTATAATAAACCTATAACTATTTCCATATGGAGTAAATTTTATCAAACAGAATGGCACTTCTGAGATCCTCTTAGGGTTTGAAGTAATCTTCTGTTCTGCCGTAAACTATTGGTGTTTCACCCAATGATTGGATGGATTTTTTTTTTCCTGTCCAGCTCTTGTAGAGTTTCTAGTGCTAAGATTGCAGTTCTACAGGCTGTAGTTATGTTTTTATTAACATTAGTTTTGGCTTCTATCATGAAAAACAGTGCAAAGTATTTTTTAGTATTAATGAGAAATCATTAAAGCTCAAAACAAAGTCATATAATGGTGCTTTTATGTGCTATATGGACACACAAAATCATTCTTTGCTTCTTGCTGTAGGATATACTGTATTCCTTTTTCTTTCTTTCTTTCTTTTTTTTTTTTGATAAGTAACAAAGAATTGGCATCTAGACTGCAAATGTTAAGTGAGAGAGAAGCTATTCTTAATTCTGGTTTCCAACAGAAAGTGGAGGAGTCTTTACTTTGTCTTTATAAATTGGAAGAAATGAGGATCAGAATTCCCATGTGATCTTACTGCTTCCAGTTCTTCCACCGCCGTGTGTGTGTATGCATCCGCAACTGAGGATAATGCTTCATTTTTCGAATGAAGTGGATTGTGTAGTCTGTAAAACCTGACTCCCTAATTAATTTGTTTATCTTTATGGTAACCCACTTTTTTTGTAATTAATAATGAGATCTTTACTGTGTACAGCGTATCTATGGAATTGCATGTAAAAGAAGACTTTTATAAATTTAAAATATTCTCATAAGCTTATGTTTTATTACATCAATGTCTTAAAACACGCATAGTCTCAATATTGTATTGCTGAGAAGACAGACGCTGGGTTGCCAAGCAGTTCTTAAACACCTTGTCTACCCACTACACTGGTAGAATAATTAGTAACTACAGTAGTCTAATTTTCAGGAACAATATGAATTGTACTGTGAAATGGGTTCCACATTCCAACTTTGTAAAATCTGTGCTGAAAACGATAAAGATGTGAAGATTGAACCTTGTGGACATCTGATGTGCACATCTTGCCTTACAGCGTGGCAGGTAAGTTGCATTTCTTTTCTTCCTTCCTTCCTTCTTTTTTTTTAAAAAAAACCTGTACACATCTTCATTGTTATACTAAATAAGATTCCTGTAGTCTTGTTTTACAGGTGGAAGTATCCAGTAATGTCTTTTGCCCCTACATTTAGGTGGTTGTCTAGGTTTATAAACTAAGGACAAGCAGCTGATCATTATTAACACAGGAGTTCTTTGATCATGTTCTCTCAGCCATGTGAATTAGGGGAAGGATGAATACTTTCCTTAATAATGAGTAAATAGTTGTAGACAGCAGTACAGGGAGTGTGGCTACCTGAATAGGCAATATTTTTGTATGCCTACATTCTTCAAGAGTACTTTATAAATTAGGGATGGGAAGGAGAAAGTGTATGTGAGTGCAGAGTTGAGTGAGGATGGATTTCCTCAGATAAAGGAGTCAGCACTCCTAGGAATTCGTTGATAATTCATCTAGCAATAAGAGTCAAGATATGCATTCATCTGCTCTAAATATATTTTCAATTCCATTTCTGACATTGTTTTGTTACTTCTGTCTTTCCCATTCCCTGTTGGAATCAGAAGAATTAGGCACTTGTATGTGAGAAAAACCATAGAAATCATGGGGATTTTAAAAAATATCTCTTCCTCATTTCACCAATAGGGACTGCATGCTCTGTTGGGTCTTCTTGTGGAACAGCTGTAAAAACAAGCATGGAGGGAAATGTGCAGATGTTAAGTCTGTGCTATCTACTTCTATGTGTCAGTGGGGACAAAGAGTCTGGCCCAAACAAAACACTATTTTTAAAAGCTTTCTGGCTGAATTGTAAGGCTTACCAGGTGAACTGTAATGAAAAATGAAACATTGGATTTTTTCTTTCATTAGCAGCCACATTTTCTGTTTAATCAAACTTCATTGCAAATTTAACTTCTGTATAATTAATGTGCTGATGAAGGGAACATACTGTAGCGGTGTCAGTTGTTACTTGCCAGTGGTTAGAGTTTAATTGCTGTCATAATGGCTCATTAGACATGCCTAAAGAGGGATTGCCTATGCTTTTTTTCTCATGGTGAAACATCTGTGTTACTCAATAAGATAAGCTATGCCAAATCTTCAGTGAATTCAAATTTTGAGTATTTTTTAATTGAACGTCAATTTTTTTTGTACATTTTCTTTTTTTATAAGAAAGTTTTGGGAGACTTTTGAGGGTAATGTGAAGAAAGCAGAATATAAATAAATACTGAAAGAAATGTATTAGTTAATGAAGAGGATCTTGTTCTGTAGAATAGTGATTTCTTTCATTTTTGCATATGTAACCCTGATTAATTCTATATGTATGTAATATTGAATTACACTGTAGCATTTTGAAGATTTTTTTCTGCTCACATTTGTCATGACTTACCTTAAAACCTGAAGCAGGAGTCTACAAATTTGTTGTCAAGGTTGCTGATAGCAACTGTATCTGTTAATCTGGCCTGTGTCTGCCCTCAGCAGAAAGTAACAGTTATGGTGGGACTTCTCTGTGGTTTTATGCCATGCTCTAGAAACACTCCCTATGTGTGTAAATTTCAGGAAGAAGACCTCACCCATGCAAATACAAGCTGTAACGGAACTGAATGAAGACTGCATATTTTGGTTAGCTGCTGAGTCCGTGGGGGGGGGGGACCCTTGAAAATCGTTTTGTAATTTGCTTCCTTAAGTAGATTTAGAAGAATATATTTCATTAGTATATATAAATTATTATTTATTTTTTATATCCCACCCAGTATCATGAAGTCTCAGAGTAGCATACAGCATCAGTTTAACAATTTAAAAATGATTTAAACCAGTAAAAAAAAATTTAAGCAAACTAAAAACATATTAAAGATTTGACTTCAGCCCTCTAAGCAGAGGGTATTTGACAACTGGGTACCACCACCGAAAAGTCTACTCTTCTACATCCTTCCTGAGTATATTGCCCTAGCCTGATAGGACAAAGAAATCCCTACTTCCAGCAGACCCATTCTTAGGCATGTGTCCATATGGAGAGATATATAGATAGGATTCCATGATCAGTGGTATCAAAAGCCACTGAAAGATCAAGGAGGATTAACAGGATAGTACTCTTCTGTCTTTCCTCAATCAATAAGAGCAGCTAAAGTTGTTTTGCTATCATACCCTGGACAGAAACCAGACTGAAATTCATACAGATAATCTGTTTCCTACAAGAATGTGTTGACATTGCCCAATCTAGAAATGTTGTAGGTTGACTGATATCTATATGTAAAGAGAAAACAGAATAGTAGCTGCCTATTCTGATCTAGGATTTAGTTTGTATCTTTGGGTTAGTTCTCAAGAATAAAACATATATACTTTGTTTGCTGGCATATAAGATTCACTTTTTCCCCCAAAAAATACTTTTTGAAAATGGTGTGTGTTTTATCCACTGGTGTGTCTTTTATGTTTGCAAACAGTATTTGCCAGTATATATAAATGGGGTGCATCTTACACACGGGTGCATCTTATACACTGGCAAATATGGTACCTAACTTTATTAATACATCATCGATATTGATTTACACTTATTTGGAAGCCTACTGTTTAAAAAACTGTTTAGAAAGCTGAATATAATTTTTAAACAAGACCTAGTTTATTAAAATCAGTAGTGACTATTAAAACCCATTATCCAATGCATTAGTGTGTGAATGCTGTCTCCTCTAACAATTCTAACATACTCCTTCTTTCAAAGGCAGTGTGTTTACTTTGTGTCTGCTTACTATCATTTGTTGATCTAATTATTCTAAACTGAAAAATACGTAGATACTAAAATTGACATTATTCACAAATATCAGTTTGGCTTCTGAGGAAAGGCTTTATCTGTTCCCATTGCCAGTTCTTTAAGAATATATAGAATGCTGTCATTAAAGTATGAAGAAATCAAGAAAAAGCAGGAGTCTCCACAGCCCTGTTGAATCTTTCATAAATCATTGTGTGACTTTGTGCCTCTCTTCCAAGACAAGAAGACAAGAATAAAGACAAAATTACTACTTTTTCTAATCCAGATGAATCTCAGATTAATTGGGGAAAATGCTACAGCTTTTCCTTTCATTCTGAAACTGCTTAGAGCCTTAGAGGTTTCACGGAAGAAGAGAGATGATGCCTCATTTTCATAATAGATTTGAGTAAAGTTGTTGTTGCATGCCTTCAAGCCATATTCAACTTATTGTGATGGTTACAGTGAACTATCACAGGGTTTTCTTGGAAAGATTTGTTCAGAGGGGGGTTTGCCTTTGCCTTCCTCTAAGAGGGTGTGAGTTTCCCAGGACCATCTAATGTGTTTACATGGTTGAGTGGGCTTTCAAACCTGGTCTCCAAAGTTATAGTCCAGCACTAAAACCACTACACAATGCTGACTCCTCATGAAGTTCCTCTTTGAGTTAGCTGCATAAGTCTGTCAGTGTTGAGGTCAGAGAGCTGGGCAGCAAGCCAGCCCAGAGAATGGAGTGTGAGAGCCAGCAGAGTCCAGCCTGGAGGAGACAAGCACTTTACACAAGGGAGTTCATTACCAGAGTGTCAAGCAAAAGCCATAGTCAGAGTTCCAAAAGCCAAGGGTCAAGAGATCAATTCAAGGTAACAGGAACCGGGTACTGGGAGCAAGGTACAGGCAAGAGGAGGGCTTGAAAGAAGTGTGCCACAAGCAAAGGAAAGCTTCCAGGCAGGCAGTTATATAGCCCAAGACACAGGTGTGGCTAGTCACTGCTTCTTGAACTCAATCAAGGAAACCTCCCTTTGCTCAGCTTCCTTGAGTCTCCACCTTATTTGTGGGCTGATTGCCACAGGCTCCAGACCATCTTCAGAATCGGATCCCTGTGGCCATAAAGGAGCAGGCAGAGGAACGTCCGAGCCTGCTTGGTCCATGGCAGCAGGGGAGCTCTTGAGCTGCAGGACTCATCTCCAGCCAGAGCCCCAGGGACCCACAACTGCTGCTTGTCATTAGCAGCTCTGACAGGGGCTTCGGTTATCACAGTCAGAAGCTGCTAGGGAATCAATTGTGATGAATAGGATTTTTATCTAAAAGTAAGAATATTATTTTTATACATAGTCTTTAAATAATGTTGCCCTTATTTGCAGTTGGTTTGAAGATAGACTGGGGTTTGCTGAAGCTGAGTAAACAGTATACATGATGTTGAGTTTGAATAAGTGGAACTCTTTGAAAAATATGGTGAAACTTGTCTGTAGTATTTAGACTGTGCTGTGTTGTATTGAATTAGTGAAGTGGATAGATTAGTGAAGGCATGCAAAAAGGAAAGCCACTTTTGTTAGCCAAGGAAAGCAATTCAAAAATACACAGTAGGGAAGTATGGCCAGGTGAAATGTCAGAAAATAGTATGGCACAGTGTAGCTGGGTATCATCAATCAACACAGCTGCTCCTACTTCTTTGGTTGGAGAAAGGTCTGCACTGGGGCTTTCATAGCTGATTGCCTGTAGTGCAGCAGTAGACTGGGAAAAAACGATCAGAAGAGACAAAGGCTAAGTGGATCTTCATGATCCCTGGTGCCAAGCTCAGAGGCTTGTGCCAGTGCAACCCAACCCTCATGTAGTGAAGTCCAGTAGCAAGGCCAAAGTTGTGAAGAATTCACCAGCCTTTCTCCTATATCTGAGGCCAGACTAAGCAGGGATTAGGCCAGACACCTTAAAGGCAACTCACAATTGAACAATTAGAGTTTAGCCAAGTGGACCAGTCAGGTTCAAGTCAAAATTAGGAATCTTTGCATCCTGCCCTCAAACTAGGGCAGCTATACAGAGGTCACAACTTACCCATTCTAGGTCTGATCCTGCATTGCACCAGTGCCTGCTTTCTGATGGCCCACTTCTGAAGGGACCCTGTGGGGCCTGACCTAGCCCTAGTTGGCCCTCCTGCATGTATGTTAACTTGTAGTTTCTTATCTATCTGAAGGAGCTTGTCCTGCTATCCCTCTCCGGGCCCTCATCCCAAAGCCACCTACTAGTCAGAGGGGCCTGATCTGTAGGCAGCATACCTAAACACGTACCTGAATAGAGATTGTTCCAAGACTTTAGATCCCTGATTTGGCAAATGGATATGATTGCCTCCCCCTCTTCTCATTGGTATTTTATTTCAAGTTTCGTAGCTGTTTTGATGGAATGTGAGTTTACAGTCAGTGTTCTGTACCTTCCAATAAAAATGATGAAGACTGAGCTACGCTGTGATAGATGATGATGCTGTGATTGAGGGGCAACTGATTGTGCAGGGGGCTGAGCCAGTAACTGAGCAAGTCAACCTGCAAACATCCCCTGCACTGAAAGGTCAAACAGAGAGAGAGTTGCCCCAGCCAGCTCATGACGAAGAGGGAACCAGCACTGATGCAGAGGAGTTGCAGCCAGCTGTGCCCATCAGCCCTCAATCATGCAGAAGGCTGAAACAGGTTGCAGAGAGGGAGGCTCCTTGGACTGGGCTGAGGAAACAATAACGAGCAGTACCTGCTCACAGGGGCTATTTAAGTCTGCCAGCATGGCTGCTCCTTGCTTGCAGCAAATTATTAGCAAGCCCTTACAACCTTTGTGTTTCCTGCTCCCTGAAACCCTCCAGAGGGATCTCTGTCTCCTGAACCTTTGGACTGGATCTTGACCTGGCTCGGCTTGTGTTTTTCTGGTGTTTGGTATATTCAGACTCCCCAAGTGTTCCTGACCTCTCTCCTCCCTTGCTGGCTGCAGCCCGGCAGGGAGAAATTTGTGACGTACGCTCCATTTTATCACAGTCACTAGCACATGATAGAACAATGTTTCCTCAAGCTTATCATGAGAGGAAAGGCTAGAAATGCTAGCTCTTTCATATTAAGTGCCAAAGCCAGACATCTATGCCTCTGGAAGAGTTTGTTTTTTAAGAACCAGAATGCAGGACAATATCAACATCTTTCAGGGTCTAGAAGAGCCCTCTCTTGACCTACTGTTTGTTTGTTTGTTTGTTTATTGTATTTGTAAGCCGCCATTTTCCTGGAATTGGGATCCAAGGTAGCTTGCAACAATAAATACACATTAAAACACATTTTAAAAAGTTAAATACATTTAAAACTGTTAAAAACATTAAACATTGCTGCTGCTTCTCATCAGTGTTCCCACTCAGTCCCCTGCCAGTCTATGGGCAGTGGTGACAAGGACCAACCACTCGAGCTCCTCCTCATTGTCTGGAGTAGTAGAAGCTGCTGTTCCTTTTCTTCATTATTTACGTGTGAGTTTCTAGACCGGTTGGGAGATGACAGCACAGGTTTAACCAATATCTTTGAGCAGATGGAGTCACCTTCCAGAGGACAGAGTTACCATCTTGGGGGCAGATGTGACCAAAGCACACTGAAAAGTTTGGCCACTGAGATACTCTTGCCAAGGGTGCTTGCAAAGCAGTCTGTGGGGAATGAGGAAACCCTCCCACAGTTTTCCCCTAGCCCAGTTTGCTTACAGAAAAAATAAGGCATACCCAGGCTCAAAATCACTTACTCTAAACAGTGCTGACATGTACCACCTGAGCTAACCTGTTTCACTCTTTGTCATGGTGTAGCTGCTTTTGATACGAGTTCTTGCACTGCAGTTAGCTTCTTATACATGTGAGTCCGTGCACTGTCATCCAGTTTTTGTTTTCTTATTGAATGTATTAAGTCCTTTAAAAAGCAAAACTAATTTAGAAATAATCGCTAAACTCAGAATGTAAAGTTAAAGGCGAAGCTAAAGATAGAAATGATGTAAAAATGTGTCAGTATCCCTGACAGAAACCAGTAAGAACAAACATTAGAAATACTAATGGTTATAGAAATATATCTTGATCCATACCATAGTCTTATTCTATATCCTTTAGTTCTCTTCTTCTTGAAACATTTTCTTCTCTGATTCTTTCTAGATTTACTCAATTGCATTAAATGCAAACACACAGACATAGATAGACAGACAGACAGACAGACAGATAGAAAATGAAGCTTGGTGGGTAAATTTTGTTAAGTCCCTTTAACAATTTTGGTAATATAATGCTGTTGATGTACATGTGCGAAGTACATGAATGTGACCTTTTGAAGGCTATTAGATTCTGTGACTCTAATTGCTTAGACTTGTTTGTGGAGCTCTATTGATATGAAAAGCTCTTCACCTATTTTCTTGGAATTCTTCCAAATAGAAAAGGTTCCCATTGTTCACAGTGCTGTAAAGGCATCAGAAAACACTAAGGCAAAGCATATTTAAATAATATAAGTATTCAAATGGATTTTCTTATATTTTCAATTTTAATTTTAAAGAATTGTTTGTATGGTACAATGTTAAAATGATTTCCCTAGATCTTTTACAGATACTAGTGTACGTAAACAAAAATTGTGCTCAGTAATTTAAAAGGCCTGTTTTTCACACACAGGAGTCTGATGGTCAAGGATGTCCTTTCTGTCGCTGTGAAATCAAAGGAACAGAACCCATAATTGTAGACCCTTTTGATCCCAGGGATGAAAACACAAGGTGCTGCAGCATTATGGATAGTTTTAGTATACCCATACTTGACTTGGATGATGATGATGACAGAGAAGAATCTTTAATGATGAATCGATTGGCGTCTGTGCGAAAGGTATGTATTTCTGTTCAAACGTGTAACTTATTTAAATCTTACTTGATCGTATGAAAGCTAAAAAAAAGTAGTTTGTAAGAATTAGATGAGTCTCATATAGGGACTTAAATTTTGTTAAATATGAGCTACATTAATCAATTATGTTATTCATTCACAGATAAGCAGCATGTTGATAGTTAAATAAAATATAGGCAAAACTTTTGCTATGTGAAATTTTGTTCCGTTTTATTTCATCATTTTAAGAAACATAATTGATGAGAAATCAGAACAGGAATCAGTTTTACTCAGCAGCCTGTTTGTAAGTACCAACAAGCTGCTTTGGAAAGCAGCATCTTAACCTCTGTTCCTCCACTTCATGCCAGGTAGAAGCATAGAAGTACAGTTTTTCCTCCATATTTTCAGGTTTGACCTTTGTGAATTCAATTATTTGTGAGGTTCTCGCTCCCCCATTCCCCCCTCCCGTTCCCTGGCCCTTTGGTCAGGCATGCTGCCTTCCTTCTCGGTGCCCAAGCAAAAAAAAAGGCGAACAAATGGAAAAGGGAAAGGCTGATGTGCATGCTAACCTTTCCATTCTCCTGCCTGTCTCCCATGTGAGCGGAAAGTAGCAGGGCATGCAGGTCAACAGAGGAGGGGGGAGTGTTTTCCTTTCCATTTGCTTGCCTGTCACTAGTAGAAAAAAAGGCAGGTTGTGTGGGCAGGCAAACGGGGGAGTGTATTCGATTTGCTTGCAGGTCATGTGAGCAGAAAAAGGGCGGGGTGCGGGCAGTGGGCAGGCAAATGGAGGGAGTGTATTCTCTTCCATTTTCCTGCCTGTCACTCGCATATGCATGGGCAACGGGCAGACAAACAGAGTGAGGGGAGTGTATTCTCATCCATTGGCCTTCCTGTCACACAGGCAGAAGAAAGGTGGTACACGTGGGCAACAGACAGGCAAACAGATCCAGGGTGGGGAGTGTATTCTCTTCCATTTGCCTGCTTGTCACTTGCATAAGCAGAAAAAAGGTGGCACACATGGGCAATGGGAGAGTGTATTCTCTTCTATTTGCCTGCCTGTCACTCATGCAGGCAGAAAAAAGGCAATACTCATGGGCAGGCAGATGGAATGGAGAAAGGAGTGTATTTTCTTGCATTTGCTTGCTCGTCACGGGCAGAAAAAGGTGGGGCACGCAGGCAACGGACAGTTAAGCAGAGCAGGGGGGAGTATATTCTCTTCCATTTGCTTACCTCTCACCCACGCAGGCAGAAGAAAAGGCGAGGCACGCAGGCAGGTAAAAGGAGCGGGGAGGGAGTGTTTTATCTTCCATTTGTTTGTCTGTCACACATGGGCCCCAAACTCTCATGAAAGTCAAAGGGCTACTGAAGTGGTCTTCCCCCGTCTTCGTCTTTCTACTTTGTGCCAACTGATATTTCATTTTGCTGCTGTGGCAAGTGGTGAAGAGCATTTTTCTTGGAAAATAGGTCTAATAAAACTTTCAAAGCTAGCATCACCATACTTCTTGCCATTAGCTGCCATAACTTATCTGTTGTATAGGAAGTTGCTTTCTCTTGTGTTCTGTGAAAGTATTACCAATTACTTTCATTGATTTGTTCCATGATCCTGGTATTATTGGAAGAAGAGATACATTCCTTTCATTTCATGGTTTTACATATAATTTCCAGTTGACTCTTCACTGCTTTTCCTTTCTAAGCTTAAGAATCCACAGACTTAAACTGTCCTTGTGGAAAAGGCCTTAATTTTTTTGGTTATTCTCTTCTGATCGTTTTTTGAAATTCTGAAATGGGATTTTGTGTGTGTGTTTTATACATTTGATGGTGGAGCAATTGTATCCTTTATTCCAACCAACTAGATTGTACACTTAGATGATACCAGTGTTTCAGTCCTCTTACTTATAATTGTTAGCATATATTTTGCCTTCCTTGTTGCTGCTACATAGAGAGTTTATATTTTCCTTAAGCCACCACAGTCCCAAATTTACTTTGCTGGTTGACCTGTTTAGTTTTTTTATTGATGTTTATAAATATTCTGCTTTTACATTTTTTCTTGTATTCATCACCAGCATTTTCTTATGCTTATCAAACTATGTTTCCTTGCAGATTACTCATAAATGAACAAAACCTATAACTGTTACTCATAAAAGCTATAGCTGTCTGTCCTCCGGTTAGAATCACTACATTTCAAAAGAGATGTGTGTGATTAATCTGCAGTCTCAGATGTTACGGAGATTGATTACAGATCTTTGTTCATCTGTATATGCGAATACTTTTATACACACGCATGCAAATTTGCACTTATAGTCATGTACCAAGAACATGAAATCTTAGACTTCTTTGCAGTGATGTATTGTGCACAGGGCAGATTATCCTTAATAGCAGGCGACAGTGAGGAAATAAGCTCACTTTAAAAGAGTCCATTCCAAAAACGTTTAAGCTTTATTTCACTATAACTGTTTGCAGAGAGAAAATAATTGACTAGTTCACTTGCTCTGGCATAGAACTGTCAAAATTTCTATATCACTGATAGAAACAACTTGTCAAATAAGGAGTGAGAAGGGCACTGGGGCTGTGGTGAGATAGTCTTCTGGAGGCCTAAGCACAGTGATGGTAACTTGATTTTCTCTAGCACAGAGTATGCCACACAATGACCAGAATGTACAAATTTTGAACTGTTAAAAGAAATAAAGAAATTAAAGTCAAATGGCCATGTTTGCTGGTTTCAGAGGAAAAGGAGTGCAACAGGTTTCATTTTCTGGTTATTCACAGTTGGCTCAGAATAAATAGAAGCCCTCCAGAGATTACTGGCTTCTTGATTGAATTTGGGCAAGGTAATTCAACGTTATAAAAACCATGCTTCTCTAAGAAATGTAGCTTAGGGCTTCTAGAATAAGGGACATCTGGTGACAGTTTAACCTGCTCAAGGTGGAAACACTAAAAGATTGAACCATACTTCCTTCTTACCTTTATGAATTGTTTCCATTAAGGATGCATTTTGGAAGTTCGCAAGACATTTCCATTTATCTGGAGTGCCCGTTGTTTGCTTATCCACATAAGGGCAACTTCTAGTAATGCAATTAAGATACAGGCCATACACAGGTCAACAAGATCATTATACTTTTGGTTGTAATGAATCCTATGTCCATGCAGCCTTCTGCAGAAGAACAGCCATGTTGAACATATGATACAAACTGTAAGGATGATGCTACCAAGGCAGATAGATAACATTGTATGGGTGATCTTCTCAGTAATGCGGATAACTTAATCGACACAAAGATTGTGGTTTGTTGTTATTGTGTGCCTTCATTTCTGACTTATGGCAACTCTATTATATGGTTTTTTGGCAAGATTTATTCAAGTTTGCCATTGCTTTCCTTTTAGCCTGAGAGAATATGAATTACCCAAGGTCACCCAATATGTTTTGATGACCAAGCAGTGATTTGAATTCTGGTATACTGAGGTCCTAGTTCAGCTCCTAAACCATTACATCATGTGGACTCATCACCATGCTGACTAATTCAAGAAGCATGTTAATGGATGCCTTCAAGTCATTTCTGACTTACAGCAACCCTAAGGCAAACCAGATTTGTTCAGAGAGAGTTTTGCCCATGCCTTCCTCTGAATCTGAGAGAGTTTCCCAGGGTGGGTTCCCATGGTGGAGCAAGTATTCAAACCCTTGTCTTCTGGTGTCCTAGTCCAACACTCAAATCACTGTACCACTCTAGTTCTCACAAAAAATGTATACCTGAGTAATTTCTAGCTAATGATTATTTAAGTAAAACATACACCTGTCTTTTTAGAACGCACAAAGAGAGCACCTTACATAGGAGATCACGTGCAGGATCAGACCAAAGGTCTGTCAGTCCATCATTCTGTATCCATAATGGCCAAATAACTATGGGAAACCTATGAATACAGTTGAAAATGCATTGATGTCAGGTCAGTGAATGGTAAAACAGCTGCCATTCAGGACATGATCTTAGATTAATGTACCGACATGCCATGTATTACAGATGCCTGATTGAATGCGAAAAGGGTGTTAATATCCCTTAACTTTGCAACAGCAGGTAAGACCTGAGGGGCAGAGAGGTGGAGTTGCAGTAGTTTGTTGGGGTAATACTATTCCTCAGTCTTCAGGGTTTGAGTGTGTTTATGTAAAGGTGGATGGCTGGGACAGGTTAGAGATTGTGTTGGTGTACTGCCCACCTTGCTGTTCAGCAGTCTCTCTCTTTTCTTATCTAGCTGAGATGGCGTTGGGGTCCCCATATATTGTGACACTGGAGAATTTCAATATCCATGCCAAGGCTCTCCTGTCAATAGCAGTTCAGAACTTCCACCATGAGAACTATGAGTCTGTCTCAAGTGATATCTGACCCCATTCTTACTACTGTAGACCTTGCTAACTGTAGAGAGTGGGATGATGGTGATCTGGGAATGAAGGAGCTTTCTGCAGTTCCATTGTCATGGACAGGTCACTTCTTGGCCAGGTTTAGATTTGCTTGGACCCAGAGCCTCTGCAAGAGTTTGGGGAACCCATTAAGATGGATTGCCTCAGGAAGCTTGTGGATCCAGATAGATTCCTAATGCCTTTTGGAGAGTTTTCTGCTGCCTCGGTAGCCGATCTTGTGTTGAGTAATGGATAATAAAATCAGACTTCTTGTTGCGCTGTCTCCCCTGGGACCTTGTCCTTGTGTATGTGCTGTGTGTATTGGACAAGGTCACGCAGCTGTGCCTGTGTTATGGGGCAGTCTAAGTGTTGTGACTACGAGATGTGGAATGGACCTGATGCAGGTCAGCTGTAAATATGTATAAAATAGGACCACTCTGTATAAGCTCTCTCTCTTTTTCTTGCCTCATGCTCCTGCTGCTGTATCGTGTTCTGCTGTGTGTTTTTGCCACTGATTATTTTATGACAGGGCTATTTGTTACTAGCCTCTGTCTGCTTTGTCTGCTTTTACTACCCGCAATAAATCTGTCTTTTCCCCATTGCGGTGTGGAGTGGCTTTTCCTCCTGGCTGGAGAGGAGAAGAGGCTTTTGACCAGCTGGACCTGGTGGTACTTGTTTGCTTAAACAAACACCCCACTCTCATATTTCTGACATCTTGTTGAAGCCCTGGTTGATCTCTGGAATGGGGAAATTACCATGGCAGTGGACACAATCATGCCTAAGCTTCGCTTCTCACAGTCAGATCTGGTTGCATTAGTACATGTTGTGTCTACATTCTGTTTCAATTACTGTAATACACTCTTGAGAGGCAGCATGTTGTAGTGATTGGGTGCTGGACTAGGACTCTGAAGATCAAGGTTCAAACCCAATGTGTGACCAGAGGCAAATCACACACACTCAGCTTCAGCAGAAGACAATGGCAAAACTCCCTCTGAAGAAATCCTACCAAGTAAATCTTCTGATAGTTTTCTCTTAGGGTGGCCATAAGTTGGAAATGACTTGAAGGCACATAGCAACCACAAAATGTGCTCTACATGAACCTGCCTTTGAAAAGTGCCAAGAAACTTCAGGTTGTTAACTGCAGCTGACTACAGGAAGCACAAATCTCCTTTGTTGCAACAGCTCAATTGGCTGCTGGACTGTTTCCAGACACAATTCAAAATGCTGGTTTTGACCAATGAAGCCCCGTATACCTTGGGTCCAGGTTATTTGAAGGACCATATCTCTCTTTATGAATTCATATAGAGCTCTAATGTAATCTAGAGAGGCCCTTATCTCTACCCCACCATCTTCTCAGGCTTTTTTGGCTGGGAATAAAGGAAAGAGCTTTTTCAGTGACTGCTCCCAGACTTTGGAACTTCCTCCCTACAGGGACCAGGATGGTTCTATACTTGCTCTTCTTCCATCAGCAAGTCAAAATATTTTTGTGCCAGTATGCTTTTGGACATGGACAGGGATGAGGTTTTAATTGTGTGTGCTGCTGTTTTTAAGGTTTGTATATAGGGTTTTAATAAATTTTAATGTTTAATGGTTTAACAATATAAATTGTTTAATCATTTTTAAAATAGTCCTTATATTTATACTTTTATTAATGCCTTTGTATAATTTTTAATTTAATTAATTTAATTTTTAATTTAATTTTATTGCTTTTAAATATGTTGTTAGCCACCTTGAGATTCCTTATTGGGGGGGAAAGGTGGGATATAAATGAATAAAATAAATGCAGTAGCACTGTGACAGATCCCCTATCCGTGTTGGCACCACAGATCTCATGCTAAGGTTCCTATCACATGCCTGTCTGCTGTTAAGATCCCTTTCTGGGTCTTGTTTTGGGGCCTAAATATGACACTTAAATGTACAAGTACATGTGTTGATCATCAGTTTCAGAGTAGTAATGCATGACTGAAGCGCCTTATTAATTATTAAATTAAGACAGACATAAAATAAAACCAGTAAAGTTTTATTGCAAAACAAGCAAGGTAAACACAAGCTCCTTAAACTCTCCATATTTCCAGCTCCTATTAGACCCCTAACCCTGTTCAGATCTTTTAAATTCCTTTCTTCCTAACTGTTCTTATCTTTTTCCAGTTGGTCCTATCTGACTTTTTGATAGAGAAACTTCTGGTTTATATTCTTTCCCCCATAGGCCCCCCTTACAACATACCATGAGCTTTGATTGGCTTGCTGTGCCTCAAGTTCTCCTAGCTCCTCACAAGCACCATCCCTAGCTTCTCTTATTCAGAGACATACTATCTCTCATGCCAAAGATAATGTAGAACCATCATGAATAGCAGCCATTGTTATTCTTACCCTCTGTGAATTTGCCTAGCCCCCCCCCCATTTAAGACAGCCAGCTTGGTGGCCGTCACTATATCTTGTAGCCTGGAGTTCCATAATTTAACTATACACTGTACTTTCCCAAAGTACTATTCCTGTCCTGATTGTCCTACTATGCCGTTGGATGATCCTTGATTGTAGTATTATGAAAAAGGAGGAAAAATTTATTCCTATCTAGGTTCTCTACACTACACATAATTTTATTTTTCTCATATCATCCCTCATTACTCTATTTTTTTGGGGGGGGTAAAAAGTCCCGTATTTCCAAAGCTTTTCTCATAATAGAGCTGCTCCCACCCACCCCTGGGTCAATTTTTTGCGCCTTTTGTTGCCTCCCCCCACCAATTATACAATTGTTTCAGATATGTGATGAATAGACTTGTAAACAAGATTCAGATGTTCTCCCAAGAATACACAGAGCTCTAGCCTAGAGTGTTTGACATTTCCAGAAAAAACTCACTGTTTTTGAGTGTGCATTAAATGTAGCCGAAAGAAAATGCACATTTTGCATTGAAAATATATAAAATGTCTGCATTTTTTATGTTTAGGTTTCAACACAACATTTTTCATGTGGGCATTATGGGATAAGACATCTGACAGATTTAGTTCCTACAAATATTCTCATGTGGATCAGATGTTCCTGAAAAAGCTACTTGCCTTTGGCAATTGGTTTTCTGCTCATGCTTCTCATGCTGGCCTTCTGGCATTGTAGTAGTTGGTTTTTGCTTATTATCTTTATGTGTAAATCTTTTCCTTTAATTTCTGACTTATACTTAATCCAAGTATTTATGAAATGCTTCATGTTTGTTCTTCTCTTTATTAAAAGCCTAGATTGAGACAACTAAAACCATTGCAGCTTGATTTATTGTCTGGTTTTGTTTTGTTTTTTAACTTCGGCCTATGAGCTTTTTATATGTATTAGAGGTCATAATATAATGTGTAGTTGAAATATTAATCTGCTTTCAATCATTTGAATAGAAACTGAACTTGGTTGTAACAATCCTATTTATTATTTTCTAGTGAACAAGTTAGAATTAGTTAGCTACTCTGTAATTAGTGTCTGAAGACTTATTTTAAAAAGCCCAAACCCAACTAGAAATGTTAAATTGTCCCAATTTAGTGGTATATAGTATAAACTGTAGAAAAATTGTGAAATTTTTTATTGTTCAGAGGAAGAAACATTTACTGTGACAACAAACTAAGACGTGTTAAGAATCAATTTTTCATATAAAGCTTGATAGCTCCAAGTAAATGAGCATTTTAGTTGGCATCCTGTCTGAACTATATGAGAAGTACTTTATCTAGGAGTTAACGACATTTTTCTAATTTTATGACAACTTCTCAGTTGACCCAAAACTGATTTTCGCTAAGGTAATCAGGCAAAACATTGTAAAGACCAGGCTGAGTGGAGAAGAAAAAGTCTCTGTTGATGTTGAAATCATAGTATCTAAATGAATTTGAGATGGCATGGCAAGGATGGGTCCACAGATATTTAAAAAAAAATGACTCTAGCTGGTGCTGGGATGATGTTATGTTTCATTTGGAGTAACATCTAGGCATATTGAGAGTTAAGAGAAACAGAAGTTTATTCCTTCAGTTTTGATATATGAAATGTAAACTCAGAAGTCTTTCCATAGTAATAAATGTCCTGTTGATAGTTGCTTAGTCAGTAAGAACTTCTTGTTAACCAGTGAAAATTACATGTTGTGTAGCCCTGATGAATATTTTACATTGCAGTGTAATGAAAGACAGAATTCCCCTGTGACATCCCCAGGATCTTCTCCACTAGCTCAAAGAAGGAAACCACTTCCTGATCCCATACAAGGACCTCATCTTAGCCTTCCGCCAGTGCCTCCTCGACTAGACCTAATTCAGAAGGGAGTTGCTCGATCCCCTTGTGCCAGCCCTGCTAGTTCACCAAAGGTTTGTCCAGTATAGTTCTGCCATTTGTACTTTTAACACACTCTTTGTAGATGAGATCTAAAATGTTCATATGTATAATGCCCGTGAATGAGGACACGAAGAGATTCTCAGGTTCTCATTTGCAGATTAGCCCTTCTCACTAACTACAGTTAGGAGCAAGCTGTAATGCAATATAACTAATGGAGTGGAATGCGAAAAAAATTCTTAGTCAAGGAATACTCAGTAGTAGTTTCGCTAGTTCCTTCTGCTAAAATATAACATGCAGCACCTGGTATTGCCATTGCTAGTCTCCCATTGAAATCCTAGCCAGAGCTGATCCTACTTAGATTACAAGATAGATGGGATCTGGTGCCTTTAGGCCAGCTGTTGTACTTTCCCCTACCATTTCAAAACAACCAAAATGTTAAGTTTTGTATATACTACCATTCCATAACTGTGCAAAAGAAGAAGCTGCTGTTTATACTCTTAAAGATTTTACTGTTTCACTTGCATATGAATTGTGCCCTTTTTTACAATATGATCCTCCTCTTCAGAATGTTAAAAGTGTAAATTATGCAGATATCATAGCAATTAAGATGACAAAGATTTGGGCACATAATTTACAATTTCTAAGGAGCAAAACTGCTGGTATAATTTGCCCTTGAATAAAAAGCTTAATGTTCTTTAAGAACGGAGAGCTGGATTTCATAAACATGCTTATTTTAAATTAGAAGAATACCCCATGTAAAAGTACAGTCAAGTATATGGGTTTTAATGAAGGACCTCTGTTTGGGTTATATTAAAATAGATTTTTAATTGAATATTGAAGGGATACTTTGAAAACTCAATTAGTGAGGCTGTGTATGTTCCTGCATGTGTGTGAATGCCCAGTGATAACACACATTTTACTTTTATCAGTGTTTTGCCTACAGACTTGACGGTTCTATTTACAAATTAATTTTAATTCTAGTTGCATAATACTTAAACAACCAAAGTACATAAAATGTTTCCTCATTGCTATCGTAATTTTAATTAACTCTGTCATTTAAACTGGCACTGAAGGGCTGCAGTTGCTGGTGAGGTCTGGCATTTAATTGCAATGATGAATATGATACAATATACTGGAAATTGATGTACTACCATTTCTAATAGAAATCCATTCCAAATTCTTTATATTGCACATCACCCATTTTGACTTTTTAAATTTTTTTAATGTTTTTGATGGAAATGTTGTCTCAAATTTAATTGCTTAAGCTCTTCTAGTCATTTTACAAGAAGTACAATAATGTGTGAATTGTGAATGTAGATAATACTTTTAAAAAAAATAAATTTCAGAGATGTGGCATGTCCGCTAACATGAACCTTTAGACAAGGCCTTCTGTTTTTTAACTCCCAGTCATTATTTAATTCATTTTTAAATCACCTCTTTAAAAAATAGCAGGTAGAGAATTGTTCTCCAATACATTAAACATGTGCTTAGTTTTTTTCCCTGAAAGTACACCTAATATAATATAGATTTATTTGTAACATAATGTACTTAAAGCTGTGTTACTTTATATTGCATACCTAGTCTTCTCCATGTATGATGAGGAAACAAGACAAGCCTCTTCCTGCACCACCACCACCTGTACGAGATCCTCCTCCACCTCCACCAGAAAGGCCTCCTCCCATTCCACCGGATAACAGATTAAATAGACACTTGCATCACCCTGAAAGTGTGCCTTCCAGAGACCAGCCTATGCCACTTGAAGCTTGGTGTCCCAGAGAGATTTGTGGAACTAATCAGATAGTGGGATGCCGAATAGCTGGAAGTGATGGTTCTCCCAAACCTGGACTCACTGCAAGTTCAAATATGAATGGAAGGCATTGTCGAATGGGCTCTGATCCAGTATTCCTGCGAAAACACAGACGTCATGATTTGCCTCTAGAAGGTGCCAAGGTAAGTAAGCTACTTGTAGAGCAGCCCATGAAGCTTAATTTTATTTAACAGTTTCCGGCTAGCTCAAGTGCTGTTTCTTGTTTCTTTCCTTTCCTTTTGACACTTTAATAATCAAAATGCTGGAAGTAATGAACAGATTACTGCATTTTCTTTTTAAAGTACTAATACTGTTTGTTCAATTTGAACATAATTTGAAGATTGTGCAGTCAAAGATCTTGCAAAAGGAGAATGTCTCTCTAAACTTTTTTAAATTTTTAAACAAAGTTGTAGATTGCTCCTCCAGCCTTCCTAGCATGATTGTTCATGATAAGTATCCACTTTTCATTATTAGAATACCTTGCTGTTTCTATTAATTTCTGTTTCACCCATTTTCTGGTTCTCCATAGATTACTATGGTTCTTTAAAATGGGCTTATTTAATTAGAGCAGAAAACAACATGCTAGTCAGTGTCTGAAACAGGATGTCTGAAAATTAATTTTACAATTTCAGTTTACAATCGCAATATGGCATTGCGGTTGTAAAATAATTTTCAGATACCATGTATACTGCCATGTCTCTGTGTAAAGTGTTTGGAGATTAAAAGTGGAATACCATTTTGTAGGCTTATATTGACATAAGAACTTATGCAAAGCAAATATTCAGCAGCTTTTGAGGTGAAAGATCTCAGGGGATGCAGAAAATGAGGCATTTTACACATTATTGGAAAGTTATAACATGAGAAATCCCATTTCTTGCAGCTATTTTCAAATGGCCATCTAGGTAATGAGGAATATGATGTTCCACTTCGAATCTCACCCCCTCCTCCAGTTGCTGCCTCAGTCATGCTGAACATCAAGTGAGTGTAATCTTAACATTAAAAATGTTGACTACATAAACTGAAGAAAAAACACATCAGCTTAATCATTCTGCTATTTCTCTATTAAAAGCTATAATATTGCAGTGATTCTAAATTATTTTAAAATGCATTAATCATATACCACTTACATGTATGATATTATATAGCATATATGTTACATGAAAGTTAGATAAAACCGTGTTGGATGAATACTAAATAGGCATTATTGTGCTCTGATTTCTTCAATCTTATTGATTGGCAATTGATAGAAGCATGATTCAAGAGAAACGTGGAATTGGTGACAATTTCAACATGATGTAAAACCACACTTGGCATTTGGTGGAAATGTGAGTAAATTTTGTAGACGGTTGTCATAGCTACTCAGCGTTACACTTATCAAGTTATACAAAATGAGCAAGTTAGTGGATAGTTTCAGATAATTTGTATTCAAGGAAGAACTTTAACCAAGAGAAAGGAAATGCTGTTCTTTGCTTCCATTGGTACTGTGGTTTCCTTTCACAGTTGAAGAAGAAGCTCATACTCCATAACTTTACTTTTTCTTGTATATGAGGCACAGCCCAGTTGTAACAGTTTCTCAAAGCAAATGGAATTGTGGGATAAATGTATATTGCCCTTGCAATTTCTCTGTATTCAGATAGTAAGCTACAGCTTTGGGGCTTTTTCTTAGTTTATGTGCCTTCAAGTTGCCAATCAACTTATGGCAACCCCAAGAAGTTCATAGGTTTTCTTAGCTAAGGAACATTCAAAGGTGGTTTTGCCATTTCCTTTCTCTAAAATATAGACTGCACCACCTCGTATTCATTGGTGGCCTCCCATTCAGTACTAACAAGTGCTGACTCTGCTTAATTTTCAAGATCAAATGGGATCTGGTGCCTTTGGCAAATTTAAGCCAAGACAGAGCACTAGCAACTGAGACAAAATTTATCCCTGTGATGTGCTGGACTTTTGAATAATATGTTGTTATGTTTATTAAATATATTAAAGTCAGATATGGTTATTTATGTAAGGTATAGTATATGTACCAAGTACAATACTTGTACTGATGCAGTATTTAGACTGAGTGGAAGGCATTAGATGAATCATAAATTTAAATTATAAAGGACTAAAAACAACAAAGAGATACTGATGTTCTCACCGCTTAGTACATGTTAAACGCTTTGGTATACTGTCCTGAAAACCTCTGAAATGGAGTAGGATATAAATTTTTAAGGATGGGTGGATGGAAGAAATTGTGGAGAACATATAAAGAGCTTCTACTTAAGTTGCATCTAATTCAGGTGCAAGAGGTTCTCTATAATTGACCAGACAAGAAGGGGTCTTTCATTCCTTTCTATGACTTAAGAGTTTCCTTGAATTGTTGAATCCTTAATTTCTTCAGCTATTATGCTAAATTTTGAGTGGCAGATGAAACCAGTAAAATAATATGATATGGGGTACCCAACATTACAGAACTCTTTAAGTGGGGAAAGCAAGTGTTTTCCCTGAGAGTGAGTTGATGCCCAGTAGAAGTATGGGACTTGAACAACTGAGAGATTAAGATTCTTCTTCGTGGTCTCTGTGCCTCATACATTAGGAGCTTTCGCGCCTGCGCAGTAGCGTTCGGAAGATTCTAGAGCTCGTTAGCTTGGCGGGAACCGCTCCCCCACGTCGGTACTGCGCATGCTCCTCCCGCCAAGCAACGGTCTCTCCTCAGTTCTTTCTTGTCCGCCTCAGCGTACAGAAGGTTCTCTCGTTGGCTTGTGATTTTCTTGTGCTTCGTTGCGATTTTCTCGGTTTTTTCGACTTCGGATTGGATTTTGACTACCCCTCTCAGCTTTCGGATTTGTCTTGTTGTGGATTTGATCGGTTTTGACCCATTTCTGGACTGTTTATGGTTTTGGATCTTGGACTCTGTTTTTGGCGCCCTTGGACTCTCTTTGCCTCGCCCTTCACTTGTGTATGTCGGCGTTGTTCAAAAACTGCACCTCCTGTGGAAGGAAGGTTGCCCTTTCCGACCGGCATTCCAAGTGCCTCTTCTGTTTGAGTGAGGGACAATTGTCCAAGCCTGCCCCATTTGCAAGGAGTTTACTCACCAGACCCTTCACAACAGGGCCACGAGGCTTAAATCCCATTGTTGGGAACAATCTTTGCGGGCGCAAACCCCCGAGATGATGACCAAGAGAAGTCCACCCTCCTCTTCTTCTTTGGCAGCGGCGGCGGCTGCCATGCTCTCAACGTCATCCGGATCGGTACTGGGCTCGGTACCGATCATGAAGTTGCCAAGAATACGGAAGATCTCGGCAACTCGGGCACGTGAGGAACCTGCGGGCTCGCAGGCCTCCTCCTCCTCCTCCTCCAGGCCGCTCACCCCGGCCCAGAAGAAACACCCCCCCCCACCGAAGGGACAGGGAAGGAGAGGAAAAGAAGAGGAAGGAGAAGCGGTGCTCTCCACCTACCGTGATGCGACCCCCAACTCCACCACCCACCCAGCCCGCCAAGGAACCTGAACCGATGGAGCTCCCTGAGGAAGAGGAGCCTCCGGAGGAATAGGAAATCCTCGAGGTGTTGGATGAGGAACAGGCTGTGCAGGCTTCGCTCCCTCATCCTCCCAAGCTGACCACGGAGATTACCCCACCAAGTCGCCGTCCGCCCTTGGCACACCGCCGAGAGGAGTCTGTGGTGAGGCAGCGCCCAGCCTCTCGACACAACGAGTCCCGCTCGCCGGAGCAGCAGGCCAGGCCTCCATCCCCGCACTATCGGGAGATGCGCCTGGAAAGGATTTGCTCGGGTGAGAGCGCCTACTCTCCTGCCTACCTTGGACGGTACGCCCAGGAGCAAGTGTGGCATGAACCGGCTGGTTCGTACTACTTGTACTCGCCATCCTACAGGGACCAGTACCATCCAGATCCACAGTACTGGTTACCTCGCTGCCGGTCTTGCTTGCCACAGCGGGAGGCCTACTACCCCCACTATGAACGGTCACTGCTACGTCGATCACCGAGTCACCGTAGGTCCCGGGAGCCCTCAACCTGCTACAGGGCTGTTTCTCCACCCCCGCAGACGACGGTCACAGCTACCCACCCAGCGCCACAGTCTACCGTGGCCCAATCAGCGGTAGCTGCAATGTCTACTACGCAGGTGGCACACCGTCCTAAACCCGCACTCGTGCCCCTGCAGGTGACTCTGGTACTGGCCATGACATTGGCCGCATCGGTATCGACGCAGCCTGCAGCTCCAGCAGTCACCCTGGCACCTTCGGCCTGTAGGCCAGCTGAGGACAAGGAGGCGGAGAGGTTGCCAAGTCCATCTGGCAACTCCTATGACTCAAACTCCGACTCTGCTGAGTCCACCCCTTCTTCTCATGAGTCCCCGCCGCTAGTTTTCTAGGAGCCAGGTCCGGAGTCTGCACTGGAGGATGTGCGCCAGTTCTCTGCGATCCTCCTCCGGATGGCCACAGCCCTTGGCCTCAAGGTGAGCAAGCCTGCTCCGCAAGCCCAGGACCCGGTCTTCCAGTACTTGGAAGCCCACCCACCATCAACCGCACCGCTGCCGTTCCTCCCGACTCTGGTGGAAGCGATGAAGCAGCCGTGGGCAAAGCCGGCGTCAGCACAACCTATCCCGCATAGGCTGGAGCACCTGTACAGGATGCAGAAGGAGAATGCGGAGTTCCTCTTCAATCATCCTGTACCAAACTCCATCGTGGTCGAGTCGGCCCAAACGAAGGGAGGTACTCGAGCGCACACCACCCCTCCAGACCATGAAGGACGGAAGCTCAATGCCTTCAGCTGTAGGTTCTATTCGGCATCGTCCCTGGTGGCCAGGATGGTGAACACAATGGCTTGCCTCACAGCATACCATCGGAACCTCTTTGACCGACTCGCTCCACTGCTTGCTGACCTGCCGGAGGACTCACGTGCCTCAGCCACTCAGATCTTTGGCAAGGCTGTTGCGGTGGCTACCCAGCAGATCGCCACCTCGAGGCACGCCGTGGAGGCCGCCTCGAGGGTGATGGTCGGTGCCGTAGCCCTCCAATGCCACGCATGGCTCCGGTCCTCTGGGCTTCAGGAGGACAACCGTCGACGGATTGAAGATCTTCTGTTCGATGGCAAAGGGCTTTTCCACATCTCCACCGACGAGGCTATGGATCACCTCATCAAGGCTCGGCTGACTACGAAGAAGATGGGTCTAAACCAGCCTGCCCAATCTCGCCACACCTTCCAGCCGAGGCCTTCGTGGAGAAGGTCCTCCTCCTCATCGGCGTACCAACCGCGGTCCCCGCGGTCGACCGCGTCGAGGCCATCAACGTCTTCGGCTTCGAGGAGGCTTCCTAGACGGTTTCCATCTTCGTCATCGAAGAAGTCGTCCTCCGGAGCGAAGTCCCATTTTTGATGGTCTCTGCAGGACTCCACTCATGCCATCCTTCGCCCCTCCGGTAGACCTGATCATCACCCGAGCCTGGCCAGGCACCTCGATCACTGGCGGGAGATCACTGTGGACTCCTGGGTACTTACCATCGTCCGCCTGGGGTACGCCATCGAGTTCCAGGATATTCCACGGGGTGTCTACTACTCCACTCCGGCCAGCTTGGCTCTACTGGAAGAGGTCCAGTCCCTCCTCGAAAAGGGAGCGATCGAGAGGCTCCCGCCTTCAGCCAAGACCACCGGCTTCTACTCGAGGTACTTCACGGTGCCGAAGGCGGACAGCTCTCTGCGGCCCATCCTAGACCTCCGAGGGGTGAACCAAGAGGTTCAAGCTGCCCTCGATCCTCCCCTTCCTCCAGCGAGGAGACTGGTTTGTGTCCATAGACCTCAAAGACGCCTATTTCCATATCTCGATCCACCTGCAGCACAGGAGATACCTATGGTTCGCGGTCGACGGCACCAGCTACCAGTACTGGGTGCTGCCGTTTGGTCTTTCCACCACACTGCAGGTGTTTACCAAGTGCATGGCTCCGGTCGTGTCCTTCCTGAGGACGAAAGGCGTCTCCGTCTACCCTTACCTGGAGAATTGGCTATTGGTGGCGTCCTGCAAACAGAAACTGTACAGAGACATTCATCGGACTTTGTCTCTTCTCACTCGGCTCGGACCCAGGGTCAACCTAAAGAAGTCCCACCTCAAGCCCACCCGGGTTCTCGACTTCATCGGGGTGACCCTCGACTCGGTATCGGCGAGGGCCTTCCTACCGAACGAGAGGGCACGGACACTTTGTTGGGCTGCATCCGCCGCCTTTGAGGCCGCGACGATGTCGGCGAGAAGGATTCAGCAGCTCCTTCGCTACATGGCCTCCACCGCTGCCGTAACCTACCTCTCCAGGTTATGCGCACAGCCACTCCAGCACTGGTTCGTCAGGGCCTTCGATCCACTTTGGGACGACCAGCACTGCCGCTACTGCCTGCCCCAACAGGTTCGTCGATTGCTCCTGTGGTGGCAGTCGTACAGGAACCTCCTGTCAGGCATGCCGTTCCGTGAACCCAAGCCATCGGTCATGGTAACAACGGATGCCTCGCTCTTGGGCTGAGGAGCGCACACTGGCGATCTCCGGGTCCGAGGCCGGTGGATGGACAACGAGCTGTCCCTCCACATCAACGCTCTCAAGCTGCTGGCGATCCTCAAGGCCCTGAGAGCATTCCAACACCTGGTCACGGGCCGCATGGTGTTGATCCTCACCGACAACATGACGGCGGTCTGCTAAGTGGACAGGCAAGGAGAGACTCATTCCACCTCACTGCTGGGTATTGCCCTCGACCTCTGGAATTGGTGTGTCCCGCTCCGGATACACCCTGTGGCAGTTCACCTGGTGGGGCAGGAGAAAACCACAGCAGACGCTCTCAGCAGGGACACCACTTCCCACCATGAGTGGTCCCTGTCCGACGAGGCCTTCCGGATGGTTTGAGACCGATGGGGCGAGCCGACCATCGACCTCTTCCTAACCAGCCAGAACACGAAGTGCCGCCGATTCTGCTCAAGGGCCGGCCACGATCGCCACTCCATCAGTGATGTGTTCCAGTTCCCGTGGGACGAAGGTTTTATCTACGCCTTCCCTCCGTTCCCGCTCCCGGGCCGCATGGTATTGAAGATCATCGCGGACCGAGCAGATGCGATCCTCATGGCACTGTACTGGCCGAGGCAGCACTGGTTCGGACCCCCGATCGAGGCTGCCCGGGGCAGGACTCTCAGGTTTCCGACGGTACCAGACCTGCTGTCCCACTCCGACGGACTGGTGTTGCACCCGGACTTGCTGGTATTGGCCCTCCATGCCTGGATGATATCTCCCTAGGCGACCCGGCCATCGGGAACGTCTTGACCGCGGCCAGGAAGGAGTCCACGCGAAGGAACTACCACTACAAGTGGCAGCGCTTTGTGGCCTTTGCCGAGGAACGTCGAGAGCCGGTATCACCTGTCAACCTGCGTACCGTGCTCCACTTCCTCCTTCACCTCTGGCAACAGGGCCTGGCCTTTCCGTCGCTCATGGTCTACCTTGCCGCGATCGTGGCATACCAGCCGCCACGATCTGCATCGGCTACACTCTTCAGGGACGGTACCGTCGAGCAGTTCCTGAAGGGCCTACAGCACCTCTACCCACCGGTATCGCCACCGCTACTGCCGTGGTCGCTGTCATTGGTGCTGTCGCAGCTGACGAGGCTGCCCTTCGAGCCCCTGGCTACGACGGACGACCAGCTGCTCGCGATGAAGACCGCATTCCTAGTGGCTGTCACCTCTGCCAGGCGGGCGGGAGAGTTGACGGCGCTACGGTGCGATGAGCCATACCTTGTCCTCCATCGTGACAAGGTGGTTCTCCGGCCTGACATCTCCTTCCTGCCAAAGGTGGTGTCCAGCTTCCGTCTGAGCCAGGACATCATCCTGCCGGCCTTCTATCCTGACCCAACTACACCTCTGGAGCGGTCCCTCCACTCCCTGGATGTTCGTCAGGCGCTGACTTTTTACAAAAACAGGACTGCGGCCTACAGGCAGACACCACATCTGTTTGTCTGCTATGGCAGGCGCCAGAGAGGCCAGAAGGTATCCACCTAGCGTTTTTCCAAGTGGGTGGTACAGACTATACATCTGGTGTACGAGCTTGCCAAGAAGCCTCCGCCAGACCTTCTTCGGGCTCATTCCACCAGAGCCGTGGCGACATCTGCTGCCCTCCTGCGAGGCGTCGATCTGTCGGAGCTGTGCCGTGTGGCGACCTGGTCCCAACCATCAACCTTCGTCCGCCACTACAGGCTTGACTGCCGTTCCAGGAGAGATGCTCGATTTGGCCGTGCTGTGCTGGCTTCTGTCCTCTAGGGTCTGCGACCTGACCCACCATCCTACCAGTAAGCTACACAGTCTCCTTATGTATGAGGCACAGAGACCATGAAGAAGAAGAACAGGTTGCTTACCTGTAACTGTGGTTCTTCGAGTGGTCATCTGTGCCCTCATACATCCCCGCCCTGCCTTCCCCTCTTTTTCAGGTCCCATTTTCTTCGGTGGACCAGAACTGAGGAGAGACCGTTGCTCGGCGGGAGAAGCATGCACAGTACCGACGTGGGGGAGGGATTCCCGCCAAGCTAACGAGCTCTAGAATCTTCTGAATGCTACCGCGCAAGCGTGAAAGCTCCTAATGTATGAGGGCACAGATGACCACTCGAAGAACCACAGTTACAGGTAAGCCACCTGTTCTTACAAAACAAGCAACTTCCTTTGAACTATTGGGAAAGTATTGTTGGTGCAGTTAGGCAATCTGAGTCTGCTATCTATTGCTCCTATGTCATATTTTATAAGGCATTTATACAACACAGGTTCAATTTCTCATTTTTCATTCCAACTGTATTCTGCATCAAGTGGAGAAGTTTTGCTGAATATTTCAAGTGCACGGAACAAAGGGACAGTTTAATATATAATGCATTTGATAATCTTCTATTTGTGCAAAATTTCCATTGTCTGAAATCCATGAACCACAGAGATTAAGACTGAGGATAAGAATTATCGAGATGTTGATATTAGTTGCAGAAATAAACCCATGTTATGCTCTTTTCAGTTATGAATTATTTATAGGGATAAAGTGGGATCTACATGTAAGAAGAATGACTATCTATAGTAGGGTTGGGGACCTCTGGCCCAAGTTTATTGCCTATCTTCTGTTATTTCCTGTTGGCAAGCAGAGTAAAAGGCTATTTAAAACCTTGGAGGTTGTTGAATGCTGTTAAAGTCTGATTTGCAGCCTCGGAAGTTATTGCATGGGATAATCCAGAAAGGTGTTGCGCTGTGGCTTATTTCTGGGTAGATGCACATAGAAAAGAGGTAGCTGTTGTGTGTTCAAAAGGGAAGATGGCTATATCTGCACAAATACTGGTGTGTAAATATTGCTGTGTAAAGTCAATGGGAAATTTGAATGATTACTATTAATCTTTACAAAGATTGTTTTCAAATTCAGATATATCTCAGAATAGATTCACTGAAATGAGAGGGATTTAAGTTGGTCACAGTTAGTATCCCACTGATTTCAGTAGATTTACTTAATTCATCACTGAGCATGGATCCAATGCATAGACTAGAATTACTGGGCAATTCTAGCAAATAAAGAGTTTAGTACATTGAGCTTAGTGTACTTTACACTTCAAATTTTCAAACCAGGTTTAAAATCCAAATTTAACCTATTCAGATGCAGCAATAAACATTGTTAAAGAAAAATAAACCACCCTTGGTTTAAATCCAGTTGCTAGTCCCAACTAGAGTAGACCCACTGAGTCAATGGAATAGTTTTGACTTACCAAGTCCCCATTGGTTCAGTAGGTTTAGCTGTGTTGGGACTAATAACTGGTTTTAGCTCATTATATTTAAATCAAGCATGACAGGCTCCTGATTACTCCCCAGATTACTACTGCACTGGCTGTCCTATCTTAACTCTTTCTTAGAACCCACTACTGAATTTTTTGACAGAAAATAAGGTGACTGGGGAAAGAAAAAAGAACAGACATATGTCTCCTTGTGTTTGCACATATATATCCTGAACTGAACAGAAAAAGGCAACAGTGAAAAAGAAGTTGTTGGTTTTTATTTTGTTTTGTCCTGGATGAGAAGTGGTAAGAAAAACAGACTTGCTGGTGAAAAACTGAATTATATGCAGTACTTACTTTTATATCAAACAGAAAGATTATGGAGAGAAGTAAGGTTTCTCCCTTGTGGCTTTTTGAATATTTTCTCCAATTCATCCCATCTCTTGTTAATGCAATTAAATTTAAACTTGAATATTCTGTCAAATCAAGTTTTGATTATGTCACTGTTTTTTTCCTGTATTGGTTTGTTTTCTGGTTTTGTGTGTATTTTTTTTTTAAAGTGCATTTGGTTGGGGGTACAGACAAGAGGGACAAATATCTTGTCTGTTTTAAAGTATTTGATATCCTTTGGCTCCCTCTACAGAAGGTGGTTAAATATTGCATTGCAGACATTCACATTCATTGATTTCATCTTTCTCTGGGGAGCCATGTTCAATCTCTATTAGTAAAATGGGCTGTCTGCTTCACTGTTTTTAAAGTATCAATTTTTAAAGCTGAAGAAATTAATAACATACTGGGTCTTATAAGCTTCAGATTTTAAAGAATTCATGTTGAACTGTCTTCTACATTTGCTTTTACAAGCTTCTAACTTTAGAGTAATACCCAAGATGAACATATGATACCACCTCCAACAGTTTTATTAACAACTGAATGACAAATGAAAATGACAACTGACCTGAAGCATCTTGCACACTTGTGGGGGGATAAATTCCCGATAGTGATCTTGAATATGAAAACAGTTGATGGATAAAGGATTAAATGCTCCCTCTTTTCCTTTTCCTGTTGATCTGGAACCCAAAACTTGTATTGCCTCTAGCTACTTTTCATTTTTAGGAGACTTTTTTACGTCTGTTTGCACGTAATACAGTTTGTCTCTAAGGTAATAAAAGTGGAAGTGGATGGATCTCATTAAATATACCATCTTTGCCTTTTAATGTTAATGCACTTACTTCCTCAGTAACTGGTTTCTTCTGAAGACTATAGCTTCACTGAGTCTTCTTAACTACCTGTGTTCTAGTAAAAGTTGAAACAATATACTTTGAATCTTTTCATAGCTGATTCTTATGTTCTTTTATTTTCTCCCATTGTTGTAGATTGTGGGGTGGAACCATTCCTTTTTTTGGCTTTTTTTTTTTTTTTTTGGTATTCTGAAGTGTATTGTCATGACAGTCACCAATATAGCCTAACAGTTAATTATGAGATCCTTTTATGAGTTATTTCAGTAAAACAGTAATTATTTAAGTAAAACTTACTAATACATAATCCTACTCCTTAATGATTACAATAAGTTTATCCCAGGTTCCTTTAGTGCCATCTCTCTGTGCTTTAATATTGGTTCATTTGCATTGTAACCTTCAAATTCTTTTGAAGAATGCAGTCTGATCTAAATTCTTGTTTTGTGTCTCTCTTTTATGAAACATTTGCTGAACAGAACATTATTGTGTTAAAACTTACATGTCTTATAGTTTCACAAGCTTAATAATATCTACTTGAAGAAACACAGGAAGTCTCAGTTTTTAATATCTGGCAGAGAAATCAATAGTTAACAGGAAAAAAATGGAAGAAGGTTGACATTTTTACATACTTAACTGCATATATTTATTGTAAGCTGTATCACATCTCTGGAAAGCAGCACTATAAGTTCTGTACTTGAATGAGGTGGTCGTAGGTTCAAAGCTCTACTTGGCCCGAAAGCCTACTGAATCACCTTTTACTAGTCACTGGATACCAAACTAAGCTATGATTTAGTGAGATGAGAATTAGTTTAACATCTGCATTCCCTTTCCTGAGTTCATATGTTCTTCCATTCCTTTCCTCTTCTCATATAAGTGCAAGGAGTTCAAAGGCTTTAATTTCTGCTCTTGATTAACCACAGTTTGCCATAAAATTGTGGTTAGTCTCAGCTCTGCTTAGTGTTAGACAAACTTGCTTCATATCTGAATTTATGAAGCTTCTTTGTTAACATCAATCAGTTAAGGTAAACCACAGTTTGGGGTTTGTTTGATATGGCCAGATGTAACCAACCAGAAGCATAAGTGAACGGTTTTCACCTAGCCCTGTGAAAGGAGGAAGAGGGAGAGCATACTATCTGTCATCCTGCATTACATCGCGTGTTTGTCGTAAAACTAAAATGGGAACATTTCATTTGACCGATCCATAAATGTGTAAGTGATATGTCAGCTTGCTGTAACAAAGAAGACTTATCTGGGTTTGATATACTTTTCTCTTGAGGTCGTCTGTTCCAGTTATAAATTCCCTCCCTGAGAAACCAAGGGAAAATGTAGAAGAAGATGAGTACAAGATTCCTTCATCCCATCCTGTTTCTTTGACCTCACAGTCACCTCATTGTTATAATATAAAGCCTCATGCTCGGTAAGGTTATTTCAAGACACCAATAGCAGTCAGTTGGGATGATGTCAATGTCTTATAGGCCAGCCTTCCACATTTTAACTCAAGCAGACACTATACACAATATATTTTCAGAGTATTTCTCTTGATGAAAAGAGCTAGAGGTTTTGAAAGCTTGTGTGCATTTTTGTGTCATTTTGGTTAAATTAATATAGGTTTCATATTAATAAGATTTCAGACTTTAGCATAACTGTGTATTGGGGTTTAACTAATGCAGTTCTGCAATATAAGATGACCATAGTTAATGCCAGTTTAGTATTAAATAAAAAATACAATATTGTATTAAATAAAAAATACAATATTGAATGGTTAATGTGACTCTATTTCAAAGGTAGTCTTCTAAATTTCTCCTCTATGTTATTTTACCCCATTTTTAAGAAAAAACAGTGCATGTTGAATGCTTTTGCTGTTTGGTTTAGCCCTATATCAACATTAGCTTTTAATAATTTCAATTTAATTATTTATCTTCATTGAATCTCACCTTTTTAAAATATATGTGATAATAAGAAGTACAGATTGTTTCTGACTGAATAAATGTGTCATAGGTCTATATCCTTAGAGCTACATGTGGAGAGATAGACTTTGGCACCTCATTTTATTTTGATTATACGGTCAAATAGCTATGGTAATATTTCAGTCTTTTGCCAAACCTGTTTTTTTTTTCTCAAATAGAATTCTTACTTTCTCTAATGATTTATGTCACTGTCAAGGAAATTACTGGTGTTTGGTTAAAATTTCATTGAACTTGAGTTGGAGGTAGAGGCTAAAAGTCAAAAACAAGAATCAGAAGCTACAATTCTTTCTAGTTTTTTTTCTGTAAAGCTAGATATTGATTACTTGGAAGAATCAACATATTCAAATTTCAAATTGCTCTAAATTTTGAGTACACATGTTTGGTTTAGTAGTTTGTTTTGCTGGCACCTGGTCATGAATAAATTTGTCTGTATTGTACAGTTCAACAGAGAATCTTTCATATCTGTAATAAGACTTTATATTCTGGTAAACTAAATTGTCAGTAGGTAGTAATTCCATTGAATTCTGCTTATTTATTTCTGTTTGGTGTGTTGATCCTGGAAAATCATGTCTGGCTGACATCTGTTCAGTATTTATGATGTTACAAGCTGGGCTTAATGACCTCATAAATTTTGATACAGCAAGGCCCCATCTTTTGACACTCTATTATCTGACAACTTGCTCTTTTGACACTTCCAAATTAAGGACAAGTTCCATTAATCTGACAGGGGTTCTGCTGTGGAGGCTCGGTTAGCATCTCTGTCATGCACGTGCTGCTTTCAGAGTGAGCTGAGAGGAGGGGAAAGCACCAAGTCAGCTGAGAGACTTTGCAAGCAGTGCATGCACAGTTGATCCCACTTGAGCCTCCATAAGTCCTTCATGCTCCTTACGCAGGTTCTACCTTTCAGCCATTTCCATTTTCTGACAGTGCTCTGGTCCCTGACCTGTCAGATAAATGAAGGGAGCCTGTGTTAACATTTACCATCATGACAATATTGTCACAATCTGTTCCTTAAAACATGCCTTAAAAGTAAGGCAGGTGCACTAACTAAAGGTTCTGTGCAGCTCTGGAGAGTGGGGTACTGAAGAATGACATGTCAAGCCTCCTTCTGCCAGTAAGATGTAGTGGGACAAGAAGTGGCAGAGCACCTATGATGTCATGTCATATCTGCTTGTTGCACCAGACCTTGCTGGCAGGAAAGGGTTGGACATATCATCCTTCAGTGTCCTGTCCACCAGTGCCACAGAACTCCTTTGGTTGCTGTGGCTGTCTGTATTTTAATGTGAGTTTAGGGAGTCAGATCAGAAGATGGATTATAGCTATGTTTCCCATGCAAGATCTCAGCAGATGTTTCTAACTTTTTGCTAGAAGGAAAAAGATTAGTGCTGACTTTTTTTAAAAAAAAAAATCATACTTTCTAAAAGCTGCCTTTTTTAAAAAAAAAACTACTTTGTGCAGCCTTGATCTTTATTTTGTATTTTATTACTACCTCAGACAGACCATGCTTAAAGTGAAGGAATAGGGCTAATTTGAAGTGTTAAGGTCATGATGACTTAATGACTTACTGTATTTGCTGATGTATAAGGCTCACTTTTTCCCCCAAAAAATAATGTTTGAAAATGAAGTGCATCTTATACACTGGTGTGTTTTATGTGCTGGCAAATAGTAATTGCTCTTGTATAAATGAGTTGCATCATGTATGCCGGTGTGTCTTACAGGCCGCAAATATGGTAATCTTCATTTTAGTGAATTGTATGCTGTTCTTTCATATGACTAATGTCAAAGTGTGTATTTGTTCACCTCTGCTTTCAGTGTATGTGAGAATAGTCAGTGCTCTGGAATAATTAATGAAGCTCACAATGCTGCCTCCGAGATGAAACGATTGAAACAGCCAGAAATGGGTACGACATATCATATTTGTCGCTTCAGGTTGTGAGGGAAATTATTACTTTTTAAGGTAATTTTTGCCATTTTGAAAATGTTCCTTTTGTTGTTCAGGAGAGGCCTTTGAGTCAGCTGTCCCAATACCTTTACCACCTGCACGGCCTCCTCTAAAAGAAAACTTGAAACATAGCGCAGGACTCAACAGGACTCCCTCTGATTATGATCTGCTGGTACACCCTCCAGGTTGTATATTCTTTTTTCCAACATTGCTTTGGGCCTTACAGGATAAATTGCAGTATATGGTATAAATTATGTAAGGGAAATACTTAAATAAATTTATTAGACCAACCAGTGGTAGGTTTTTTTTGCCATTTCTATTTTTATACTTGAAATTAATGAAAACTCATCCATTTAAGGAAAACTATATGTGGACATTTGATCAATCAAAATACAATCGGTCAAATTTTAACCCAAATTGTGAAATATTTCATGAAGGAGAATTCATGAATATGTTTTGTATGTACCAAAAATATGAAACAAATAACAAAAAAGATTGTCTGACTTTTCTGGACTTTGAAAGGTACAGTGTTCCAGAGAATTAGGTGATTACTATTCTATATCAAGTTCTTCTCCTGATGTCCTTTTGAATTTTGGGAAACAATTTATCCTGTAGCATTACAAACTACTTTTAGAAGAAAAGATTTGGGGGCTCTGCTATACATGCAATTCCTTGCAGAGGTTTTTGTTTCTTGGCCTTTTGTTTCCTCTTAGACTTTTATGTAGAAGACAGCAATGTTACACACACACACAAATTGTACAACAAAACCTACCAAGGTTTCTTTTCCTGCTGAATAACATTTGGTTGCAGAGATTTCAAACTGCAAAGGTTGCAGCCATGATGTGCAGTGCTTCACCACATTGTTTGTATAGGGGCATAGTGTGTAATTTAGTTTTGCAATTTCTGCATTTTCCCCAAGAAAATAGTGAAAAACAATGTTAGCTGGTGCGAGAGTTTTTCCCCATCAGAAAACTATGCAGTTTTCTGTGTACGGTAAAAAAGATTCTAAGAGTAGATTTTGAGTGCAAAGGTGTACAGTTTCTCAGACTGTTGCATGGTTCCCAGAAACTGTACAGTTTATATAATGCTGGAAACAAAACAAATAAAAAAGGTTCTCAGAATTTGTGGGAACTTTTGATGTACCATTTTTATTCCTGCCAAAGTTTCTTAAGGAGTCGGGAACTACCTCAGCAGTAGTTCAAAAACACTTATCCCATTAATCCTGATCATATTTCTTCTCTTTTGAATTATTCTTTAGGCTCTTGCTTCTTAATCTGTCAGTATGGATTTTCTGATAATAACACTTATATGCTTACATATGTTGGGGGAAGGGGGGCAGTAATGATCTACTTAAATTAACATATGGTAAAATTCATGCATTGTTTCCTTTTGTCAGAGTACAGTCGTTAAGATGTATCTGTAAACACGCAGGTGATTTTAAAACCCACAAAAGAACTTCTAAAAAAAAATAAAATAGGTTGAGTATAGTAAAAGCACAGTGTGCTTTCAAGTCTCGGCTTCTGTGTAATGGAATTAAGGCTTACAGTTTCATTACTGGAATCACTGAATGCCTAGATAAATCTTGGAGAAAGAAACTTTTTTCATGTCCAGAGATTATCACTTTTCAGATTTACTTTTGATTATGCCATTAGAGAAGATTTGCTTACATAATAAGATTCTTTCTCAATGCAGGTGAAGACGCATCTGACAATCCACCACCCTCACTTCCTCCACCACCACCACCTCCTGCACGCCACAGCCTCATTGAGCAATCAAAGCCACATGTTGTAGGAAGCAGACCTCTGTCCGGGCATGAACTATACCTTCCTCCTGCTGGTAAGAGGAGAATGCAGACACGTTTTGTCTTTTAATAAGATACTTAGACAGAAAGAGAAAACCTTGACATCAGATCTTTAGCTATTTTTGCCGGATTGCACTTTTAAACTTTAGTGTTAAAGTAGCAAGGACTGTAAAAATCTTGATTTCTCAATATTTCACAAAGTAGTCTTATTAAGATGGGACTTTAGCCATCCTGACATTGTTAGGAATATTGTCTGCAACCCAGTGGCCTCTAAAATACAAAATGGTAACAGAGGTTTTGGTATACTTGTCTAACATGTCAAGCTCAAAGGGGCATGTTGGAGAAATTCAGTAAGATCATGTGCCAGAATGATTTTCTTGGGTGCCTATACTGTAAAGTGTAACTCTTGTTACACTGAGGATTAAAAAGCATAACTTATTTCTCAGTCAAATCTATGGTTTTGTATTAAATAGAAAGATAATAGAAAGCCTCCTGGTGAAGGCCTACAGTTATTGTTTGTTTATTTAAAATATTTTTAAATCAGAGTGGTTTGTAAAGATCAGTTTACAGTTTACCATGCCCTCAGGCTTATATTTTAAAAGGCATAACAGAACCAATGGGGGAGGAATAAAACAAACTTGGCACAAGAAATTAGTTATTTCCTATAGTTGACAGATGAAATGGAAATACCTTAAGAATAGGGGAGCCAAAAGTTGTTGCTTTTCAGTTGATACCCTTGCTTCCCATAATTTTCTGCTCAAGCCTATAGTAGATTTAATGGAGAAAAGATCTACTTGGAACTGGCTTCCCATCCAATCGTAATTGGTAAAGTGACCGTGCTTCACTTCTTCCCTCATCTCAAATAGGGGTGGGGAAATTTTGGCCCTCTGTTTGCATAGGTAACAGGACTTGCTATTCAGGTTTTAAATAGGCACATGGCTCCTGTGTGCTGTTGAATATCAAAAACACTTTTTTTTTAACCAGACATGGAATTCAAGCCACTTTCCAATTTTGCTTCAGTTTTTGTTGTTACTTTGTTTTTTGTTTTGTTTTGTACAGCCCATGCAGCCCTCTGAGAGCTTCTGGAAATCTATAAATAACACTTTCATTCACCTTTTAGAAATATTCTGTTACTCTGGTTGCATACTGATGATGTCTATTACTTTACCTGTTAACTGCAGTGATTCTCAAACTTTCAGCAGTAGAAGTGATTTAAATTATTATTCTAATAAATACTAATTTACATACTCTCTGAACACAAAATAATTAATTCAATGAATTTAGATAACCATGCTTTGTTAAGGGAGTTGGTGGAAGTAGAGTGCATCTGTTTTAACAAGCCTTTGCCTTTAATCTCTGTTTGGAATATTGCACAGGGTGCCTTCATCCATTGGCTTCAGCTGTTTTTAGGGGACACAGGGAGCTGAAGTTTTGAGAAAAGAGTGAGAATCCCTATTGTATGGGTGGCTTCTCACTCATAGTTGGTATGAAAGCAGCAGATCTGGTGGGGAACAATAGCTGCAAATACTTTTTTGCATGGAAGTGCAAAATAGAGAAAGGTGTGTTGCATCTTCTGTCAACATACCTTTCACCTCAGGAGATGGAGGTGAAAACTTGGTGCTCCAGCCTTGATATGATATAGTGGATTCAGATAGATTTGGAAAATTGTGGCCTGGGGTAAATTTTTAGCTAACATTAGCTATAGTTTGCCTGATTTGGGCACCCTGGCAAAACACAGGAGCAGGTTTGATTTGCAGAGGAAGTGGGGACTGCAAGCTATGGCACCTTTGATTTAAATGCAGACTTATTAGACCAGTGGTGGTGTAATTTGTATTCCTTTATCATCTTTAAATTTTCCACAAGAAAAAATCTTCAGGAAGCTATTTTCTTTATTTTTATAGATCTTTTCTTTGATCCTGTAAGTGCATTAGTTCCATTGCCACCTGTTCGAAGATTAACTGGTGAAAATATGAAAACACACCGAACATCCCAAGACTATGACCAGCTTCCGTCTTGTTCTGGTAATGAAATCCCAGTATACAATGTCCAAAGTGTGTTGTTTTCTATAACTGTTCCTCTGACATTCTCATTGAAAAAGAACAAACTAGTAGTATTTGGTATTCAAAGAGAATTTTTAAGTTTTAAGATTCAAAAGTGCTCATGAGACCCTTCGTTTGGTTGCATGGAGATAACTTGTATTTTTGGAAATACTAATTGTGATTACACCAAGCTTCCGTCCTTTCAGCAATTTAATTGGCTGGTGTCAGACAATTCTGTGATTCAGAAAAATTTGTTCTCGTTCAGAGATTTTCTGGTAGATCTCAACTGTCATTTCATCTGTTCCTGGAGATCATTTGGTATGCTCCAGTAGTGATTACATAAAAATATAAGTCTTGTACCCAAAATAAATTTGGATTTCCATGCATGCCTTTTTAAAAAATGAAGACTAATGAGCAGTTGGTCAGAGTAGATTAAGTATACGTGAGACTAGAACAGAAAGAAATTGAATTGTCCATCCTTTCCTTTGCTTCTGTGGATTAGCAAACAGATAATAGGCCCATTGGCCATCTTGGATCTTGCACGGGGAAAGGCAGAATATAAAACAAACAAACAAATAAATAGCATTGCATCATACAGTTCATTAAAATGTCAGTTTTGATGTTTGGCAGGGATGTGACCCATTTTGGTGGGGGGAAAAATCAACTCTAATTTAGTGACATTCCAGTCAGCCTTGTGACATTGCATTGTTTCACATTTTGGCATGTATAAAATGTTATACATTCAGGAAGCTTTTTATAAAAGAATAAAAATGATGTATGATAAACCAGATTTATTGCAAACACTTTGTGTTTTCCCTTATTTTTGTTCTAACAAATTAAGCTAAACAATAAAACTTTTCAAAGGAAATATTTGCTTTGAAATAACTGGGAATATTTGTTCTTTTTTAAATTTAATAAACCTTATTAATATATATACTTTTTCTACAGATGGTTCCCAAGCACCAGCGAGACCTCCTAAACCACTTCCTCGGAGGACTGCTCCAGAAATACACCATAGGAAGGCACATAATTCTGACTCATCTATAGAAAGTGTGGATGCAAAAATTGCAAAACTCATGGGAGAAGGCTATTCATTTGAAGAAGTGAAGCGGGCACTTGAAATTGCCCAAAATAATCTGGATGTAGCACGGAGCATACTGAGAGAGTTTGCTTGTTTTCCTCCAGCAATTTCCCAGCGTCTTAACCTATAGCAGTATGGAAAACATTTCATCAAGCCAGTTCTCCATATGAATATGAAAGATATAACATGCAAATATGAAATGCAGTTCAAAAGAGATGTTCTTTTCTAGATATCTTTGAAGAGCTGAAGTGCAGCAGTTTTTTTCAGAGTAAGATAACTGCTCAGTTCAAGATATAAGTGGATTGAATTTTCTGTATTTTTGGCTAGCCATACTTATCGAATCAGGGTTGAACTGACAAATAATTTAAAGTTTACTTGCCATGAACTTTTAATCTGTGAAATGCTTTCTTCATGTTTACAAGGTGATGAGTGACCATTTCCAAGCTGATAGCCCTCCTGTGTTCTTGTTCATGTTTTTATTCTTGTCTGCCATTTCTTACTGTTTTTGTAGTGAGTTGTCCCATTAAATAAGTCAGTTATGTCTTCCTAAACATATACACTCCATTTTGATTTTTCAGGAAGCTTGAAGGATTTTTTTTCCTTTCATTACAGCATCAAGCAAATGCAAGAAATATGTGGCCTTCATTGCTGTTTTTCTTTTCCACCAGTAAACCTTTGCTATTTAGAGAATGAAGTGAATGTGCACTGCATTGTTTTGTCTTTTGTCCGTCTTTTTAAAGGTATTTTGACTGCAATATTGGGTAGCTTTTCTTTGATGTGTGGCTGGTAAGATTTAAAATCTAGATGGCTTACGTAAGAAAATTAGCATTCATAATGTTAAATTGCATAATAGTACCCAAAAATGTAAATCATTTCTGGAACATATGCTAAAAACCTAGATGTATGTGTTTTAAAATTAGCTCTTGATTCCATAATGAGTTTGATGAAAGGCCCCTATGTTGTTCATACCTTGAATATCATTACAAATAGATCATGACAAATAGATCCATCATGCTGAATAATATTGGCAGTGGTCAGGTAAAATACTCCTGTCTTCGGAAAAGTGAGATGCAGTTAATTTCCTGTGTGGATAATTATCCTCTGATTCATCTCCACTTTAGGGGACAAGTTCATATTAACAGAGAAGCCTTAAATCTTTGCATTGTTGAGCTCTAATGCTGCCATAGCAATATTTCTGCAAAGCTTCTTATTAATTCATATTAATATTTTAGGGGTATATTCAGTGCCCAGATCAGCTTACAGCATCATACCTATACTCTTGGAGATAACATATCTTGTCTGAAGTTCATAGGGGCGATCATGATGTCATCTTTTAAAGCACAAGCTAGATCAGGAAACTCAACTTCTTAAATGAATTGTTTTTACTAAATTCCAGATTAAGTTTTTATATGCTCCCCCAGGCCCAAACAGTAGAATTCCGAATTTTCTTTCATGTATGCTTGTTGAAATCATAGACATGGCTTTGACTGAGTGGGTTGACCACCAATGTGTGTGTGTGTACTGAAATATATGTATATACATATATACATATATTTCTTTGCCTTTTAGTGTTCTGCAGACACTGCTCATGATACTGCTGTACAAAATACCCACTTGCCAGGAGTCCTGTAGTTATTTTGTCCTGTGCTTGATTGAACATTTCACTGGCTAGTCTTAGACATATTTCGTTATTGTGTTGTGAGCATTCATTACTGTGTGGAGCTATCACAAAGGTACCCAAATGACTGTTCAGGGTATCGAGTGATGTCAAACCACATATGATTGAGTAGAGGGAAGAGGACATTTCTACAGCATTGGCTGACCTGGTGGTAGTTGCACATCCAGTTAGACTTATTGTGACTGAAGCAGTTGCATCTGCTTCCAGAAAAAATACATTTCTAATTGGATGTGTGCTGATGGAAGTCACTGCAAGGGGGTTAGGCATTATATACCCAGAATATAAGGTACAGAGCCAGTTTTCAGAAGGACCAAATTAGGGGAGAGCAGAGACATGCCAAGCACAGCAAGTTTTGTGGATGGCAACTTCAACCTTTGAAGAAGACCTAACAAAATCACAACACTAAATGCATTCTGATTATCTAATCCCATTTGCGATTTTAAAAATCAGTAAAACTTACATTGAGACTCAAGTATTTCACCTCAGATCCTATAAATCAAGGACTGAGAATATATGGCTTTCTAGATGTTATATGATTGCAACTTCCATCTGCCCTAGCCAGCATAGTCTGGGCAAAGGGCACTGCAGTTTAACATCTAGAAGTCCACAATTTCCCACCCCTGCTGTAGATCCTTGTGTTTTTTTTTTAAAGAAGTGTAATATGCCTATATACAGCAGGGGTGGGCAACTGTGGAAGGCTAGAGGCCTGCATTAACACCCTAGGAAAACCTGAGAGTTGCTCCTCACTGCAACCACTTCACAAAATTATCAAACTTTTTTGGCTGCAAATGCCCCAAACATCATTTTGGAGGAGAGGGAGTACCATGTTTTGACACTTTCCTGGGCCATTTTAGGACCAAAGCAACAGGAAGTGAGTGGAAATCATTTCCTGTTCACCTCCTGTTTCAAAAAAGGACTGTCCTGGGCTTAAATTTGTTTAGAGTGCTCCTGAAAATCATGGGAATGCCCCCACACAAACCATAGGGGGCTTTTGGGGAGGGTGATCAGGGGCAAAAAAAAAAAAAAAAGAGTACTCCTGAAGAGACCAGGAGACCTCCACACATGGTAGAAATGCCTCCACATATCTTAGAGCAAAATGCCCCCCAAAATATAACCAGAAGCAGGCCTTGAGAGCCACATGTGACATACAAGCTACACTTTGCTCACCTCTGCTATATACAGTTGATTCAGAAAATAATGTTGAGCAATAACAATTGGTTATCATGTTCTCATAAAGGATCATATCAATATTAAGTCCAGAAGGGGATATTTTAAATAGTTTAATCTTGAATTTCCCTTCTGTATAAATCTAATTCAATTCAATTCAGTTAAATTCAGCCATCAGTTAAAATTATTTATAGTATCCAGGGAAAAATGTACCTACCATAGAATAAAATGTCCAACTGCATGGAGAAAAGCATTCTTTTCTTCCATTTTTTTTTCCTTAAATGAAGGAGTTTAGGAAAAGCAACAATTCAACTGTCCTAAATTGCACAAACTGAGGACCTCACCCACTATACTATTTCGTTTTACTAGGATGGGTTTTGACAAATTCCAGTAGAAGAAGGCCTGTGAAAATATTATGCTAGTATGCATCAACGCAGTCATGATGCATCCAACCTGGATTTCCATTAGGAATCCAGGATGCTTGAAAAGGTTACAAGGGCTTCATATCCCAGTGACGCATGTTCACACAAAACTTTCACTCTTTTAAAGTCAGCCCATGGAATGGTCCTCAGAGAGATGTCTATAAATCTAAATACAATTAAACACTCTGACAAATTGCTTACTGCACACATATTAGCAGCCTTAAGAATTAATGACAAGAATCCTGTTCTTTACATGGTGTCAGCATTGCCACAGAAGAAGGGCTTGTATGAACAATCAAGTGTTAACCGGTTGAATTCAAGTACACAGTATTGTGCTAGGTAGCACACTTTCCAAATGAATCAATTTGGTAGGTATTTATGTCCTTGCTAGTTTAGAACTATGATTGTGTTTCTGCTCCTAGGACTCACCCAGGACTCATTTCAACATTTCAACATATTATCGATTTCTGTTTTGCATTCCTTAGTGCTAAACTATTTCAGAATTGAATTGGATGGTGGAACACATCAGTAATGCAGATACCTTCCAACAATGTGTGAAAAACTTCTGATATCTGTTAAAATAAGTGAGCTGCCATCTTTGTGGCCTCAAGCTAGTCCCTTAAATAGCCACTAGTCTAATGCCTGTTTTATAATACCCTAAATGTCTGTCCAAGGATTTCTCATAATGTGAATTTATTTTGTACCAGCATTCTTCTATTGTTTTTGTTTGTTTCTCATATTCCGGCTTGAAGCTTTACTTTGCACTGACCTGGAAAATGTTTTAATTTGTGTCTTAAAGCTTGACAAATTTGGAAGCAGACAATTGTGTTTTAAATCAGGTACTGCCTGTTGACCTGGAACATAGAGCTTCTAGGACTGGTTTCTTGAGTGGACTGCAATAGTTTTTGTTTTTGAAGGTGTATCTTCTAAAAAACTATTTTATCTGAAAATGCCTTTTATAAACTTGTCTAATGTGGCAAACATAGTGATGTGATCAATTTATATTTTATTCAGCATTCTTTTTCAATTCTGAATATTATGTAACCTCAAGTTACTTTATCTGTTCTTGTAAGGTATTTTATAAAAATTAATGTTACAGAATCATGGTTTCTTCAGGTGTTTTGGTTATCCTGTTTCATTTAAAGCTTTTTGGTTGGTATATATACATATTTATGCACACACCTGTGCCTGACCACAGTGAGTTGTACCTCCTTGAGTTAATCTTCAGCTGATGGATTGTATTTTTTCTTATTTTAAAATGACATAACTCAAGATGACTGTGGCTGCCACAATTGCTAGGGAACATCTTCACATTTACCATTGGACTTAATCATTGACTTCTCAATAAGAGCTTTGTGTTTACATGACAGTTTGAGTAGCCATTGGTCTTGAACAGACATTGTTAGTTTGTACGTGCCTAATAGACACTGTCATTTTTTCTTGATCACATTAGATTAATTGTTTTTGTCCCTTTGTGCAAGCTAGTTGTCTGCAGGAGAGCCCACATGGTGCAGTGCCATGAGTGTTGGGATTAGGGCTCTGAGAGACCAGGGATTGAATCACTGCTTAGCCACTGGATGATCTTGAGCAAGACACACTCTCAGCCTTAGAGAAAAATAATGGCAAAATTCTTCTGAATAAATCTCACCAAGAAAGCCCTATGATAGGGTTGCTGTACCTCAGAGTCAAGAGTTTTGTTCAAAAGTTTGCTCAGGACCTAAACAGCTGTTTTAAGCACAGTGAAGAGACCATCTGACACACACACACACACAGACAGACAAACATATCATTATAAACTACTGGGCCTTACCATGATTGGTTTTTGTAAGTTGTCTCTGTTTCAAAAGTAGTTTCTTCAGTCAGTTGAACCCTGGTTGAGAAACAAGAACAACTCAGTTCTGACAAATAAAATTCTTTTTTAATTTTTCTTAATTTTAATGAAATTGCTCTACACAATAGACTAGAGGTGATTAAAAATAACATGTTATATTGTCTAGTAGCTACTTAGGCTCTTTATTAATAATTACAGAATATAAAGCAACTCTGAGGTTTCTACCTCTGACAACAGAAAGGGTCCAACGTTATATGGATGCAATTGTTTAACTTCCTATTTTCTGTTCTTGGGTAGTGGTCATGACACTTTTAATCCTAACAAATAAGCAAACTGTCAATCCAGTTGGGCAGATTTCTGTGGGCTGCTTAGTGTGCATAGACTACTTGCTAGCCTGGAAACTTTATGTAGTCTCCGGGTTCATATGTTTTCTTTCCCTTTTGCTCAAAATTTTACAGTGTCAGTTCTTTTTTGAAGTTTCTTAACAGTTTCTTAATGGCACATACTCTGGTCATTTAATGTTCACAAGTAACATTAGGTAAATGTTTTTATGTCCACTAGATAGCACTCTTCACACATGCCTCTTGTTTGTTGGGACAAAATTAGGGTTTTCTGTCATCTGTGGGGAGTTGTGAGCAAAGCTGCAATAATACTAAGAAAGTAAGTAACAAATAGTTGAAAGGGCACAGGTCATGGATTTCAGTAACCTAAATGCAATAAAGAAATGAAATCCATTCTCTTAAGTGAAAATCTTTATATTTTAACTCCTAAGAGAAGCCTAAGTTTTTCCAAGCACACAGCAGCAGCAGCAGCAGCAGCACCACCAACAACAACAAACCTAGTATTTAACAAAAAATTGCTTTATAGTGTTTTTGAGTGCATTTTTATTGCATTTTCTGTTATTTTAGTTTCTGTGCCCCAATGTTTATATTTCTTGTTTGAATAAACATTTATTTTGGGAGGTATTAGCCTTCTGCACTATGCTAGGAAACCACCTGGGAATTTTTGGCTTCAAGAAAATGTTTACTTAAATATAAACCAGCAATGTCTAAACATTCCTTCTTTTGACTCTAAATGGAGAATAGGAATCTGCAGTGAAGGGTGGGCAACTTCATTAAAGGAATGTTTTGTTCCTGTGTTATGCAGTGCTTTATTTCTTTTTTAACCACAGAACAAAGGTGATTGCCTTCTGCATGCAACAAATATGCTAACACTGTTGAGACTTTGAGTAGTATTGAGTACCATTCCAATAAAATTGTAGACCTGACAATTAAAATGACTCAAAGTGAAATCTACCAGATTAGTGGTGAGCATGCACACACAGCCTTGTTTTTCTCCCTCACCCACATCTGTGCACCCTTCCATGTATATTCCCCCACCTTATATGAACACATAGATGTACAACACTTGCCGCTCATTCCACCCATATCTATAGATGCAAAGATCACAAGTGATGCCCCTGATGATTGGTTAGCCCTCATTGGAATACTGTGTTCAGTTCTGGGCACCGCAATTCAAGAAGGGTATCAACAGGCTGGAACATGTCCAGAAAAGGGCAACCAAAATGGTGAAGGGTCTGGAAGGCATGCCCTCAGGAGCATCTTAGGGAGCTGGGTATGGTTAGTCTGCAGAAGAGAAGGTTAAGAGGGGACATGTTTAAATATTTGAAGGGATGTCATGGCGAGGAGGGAGTGGGTTTGTTTTCTGCTGCTCCAGAGACTAGGACAAGAAGCAATGGATTCAAGCTGAAGAAAAGGGGATTCCACCTGAACCTCAGGAAGAACTTCCTGACAGAGCTGTCCAGCAGTGGAATATGCTGCCTTGGAGTGTGGTGGAGTCTCCTTCTTTGGAGGTTTTTAAGCAGAGGCTGTATGACCATCTGTTGGGGATGCTTTGATGGGTGTTCCTGCATAGCAGGGGGTTGGACTCAATGGCCCCTGTGGTCTCTTCCAATTCTATGATTCTATGATGGAGGGGAATAATTTGTCTCTTGTTTGGGTTCAAATTAGCAGCAGAAAGAATGTGAGAAGGCATATAGGATAGAATACATGTGGAAGGATACTTAATTCCTTGGACATAACACTGCAGTATAGTATCCTGTACATAACACTACCGGTTTCTGTGTTGCCCCATCCTCATCTCTGATGTCACAAAGTGATCTGGTTTGTCAGTCAGGGGTTGAGGTATTCAAGGTAGTCAAAGTCCTTCCATTCAGTTCTGATTTGGGGGAGAAACCCCTCCCTTTGTGCTTAAAAGAGGACAGGTTCCCTAAAAATGGCCAGAAGTGTCAAATTGTGCCTTGTTGATGATTCAGAGGGAAGAACTGTCTTCTTTTAGTCTTCCTCTAAATATCTTGGGAGGTTGCAAAAATGACCCTTGGTGGGCTGTTTGCCCCACCATTGAGTTGTTTGCCTCCATTTCAGCTATAAAAACACAATATTGGCCCTTTAAAACTGAGTACCTTTTAAGAATGTGTTCTTTTTGCTGCTTTCCTGTCTTCTGCCATAGTGAGTAATTTTAGGTCCATGTTACTTATGTGTATTTAAAGACCAGCACTTTCACGTTTCACTTCTTGAGGAAGATTTGAATGGAAACTAATGTGAAGAAAAAGTTTAGCACTCCCAATCCTTTTGTCACTGCTGTTCGGTGTTGTGTCCTCAGATTCCCATTCTGAAAATGTCACTTCAGGTATGGATATTCTCTGTACCAGGGGTAAGAATTGTATGGCCCCATAGATTTTGCTAAACAGCTCCCAGAAGTCCCAGCCAGTCTACCCAGTGGTAAGGAATGCTAAACTGCAGCTCAGCAATGTCTGGAGGGCCACACAGTTCCCATCCTTGCTCTTTAGTGAAATACATACAATCAATTTATGTGGCTTTTTTGCAGTTTTTTTTACTCCTTTAACTCACATATCATCCAATATTCAAAAGAGTTCTTTAGCTGCCTCATATATTTAAAACATTTTGAATTATTTTTATGTATGGTTATTAAAGGCTTGTACCTTGGATTCCTCTGTCACATATCATATGGTATTTCTTTAGCACAAAACTGTGTTCTTTTTTGTTCTTGGGGTTCCGTTTTCTGAAGGAAGTTGCCTTTTTTCTAATAGCTTCTTTGACATTGCTTGTTAACCTTGTTGGTTACGTCTTAGACTTGATGCTATCTCGGGTACACATTCTAGCTGAAGTTCTGTAATTGCCGTTTTGTTTCTGTTCCTGCTGATGAAAGGTTATGGTCAGCATTTTCTGGCTTCTGAAAATGTGCTTATATACATAGGATTGAGAGTTTTAATTTCTTCATCAAAGAAGTTGTTCTGCTTTATCAGACTGCTGAATTCTGAGCCAGTGCCAAATTTTTTCATTGTAATAAATGCTATCATAAATGCAAACAATTTTTCTTCCTATTGTAAGTCAACAAAATAAAATAACAGTATTGTACAGTGATATGCACATCTATAGCAAAAGGAACATACTCCCTCCCCCCACTCAAAAAAAGATGTTCAGAAATTTACGTGGAAGATGTCAGGCCATTTTATCAAGGGCTTATGATTAGCTCTTCCTGAAGTTGAAAAATAAATGTTTTTTACAACATAAAGAGTAGAACGTATGATTTGATTGATATAACATCATCCTGGTTTTGCAGCACTGAACACAGTTACAATGAAATCCCAAGTTAAAATGAAAATCCTCTATCTGCATTTTTTGATCTCCTGAAAACAGTATTTTGTTTTTTTTAAAAAATGTGTAAGGCTCCTACTGTGTAGATACTGAACCAACAAAAACGAATCATTTCACATCTTGTCATAAAATCTTATAATATAAAATAAACCTATAATCAATAATAACTTGAAAGATGCAGCAGGCCTTTCTCAAAAAAAGATATGGAAAATGAAAGCATTGACTTGGCACTGAAAAGATCACTAATGCCAGTGCCAGGCTTTTTAGGAAGTGCCTTTCATATTGAGCATATCACCCCTTCTCTCCTGCTATATACCACAGTTTATAGTTATGAAGACATTTGGAAAAGGAATAAAAATGGAGGTTATTGACCAAAAAAAATCATCTTCTTTTGGACAGCTTATATAAAATAAATACTACCTGTTTGTTGTATATATCCCTCAATGGAGTGTCATTTTCATCACATTAGTATGCCTTCTCCCTGCTTTGTAGAATGCACATAGGTTATTTGTGAAAGATGGCTATTTGTTAAAGTAACATGGAAGGATTCAAAACAAACACCTTGGTGTACTACTGCCAGGACAATTTTATAGTAGAGGCAGTTCTTGGAGTATCACTGGCCTGCTGCTCTATTTGGGAGAGAGGACTATATAAAATGCACCAGACCATTCCCATTTTTATCCAAAGAAGCATTGTCTGGTTTACTGATAGTGACTGTGAGATAAAAAAAATTCCTTGTGTTCTACTACCATGTTTATTTCTCTGCCTGCTAGTCACTCCTGACACAATTGGGATTGATTTAATCTTTTAAATGTGTACATTTTAGAATACAGTGATTCAGCATTGTCAAAAATCTGTGGCATCATGAAAAATGAATTTAAGTATTGTACAGAAATGTGTTTAATTGTCCATACTATATTCAATCAGTGTACAATTCATGCTATGTTTAGGAAGTTATTGGAGGAGTACACAATATTTTGAAAGAGGAGATAGTGATAATACTACAAATCCACATGATCTACTCCTACTTATATACAAAACTGTTTACAAAAATAACAGTCAAAAATGGAGTGAGGAAAGTTCAGTCCAATGCAAAATCCTCTTCCATCCCTAGGGTGACCTTCAACCTACCAAGACAGATCTCATGAGAGAGAATGTCCTTAAGAAAAAAAAATCAAAATTCACATTAAGAAATACACCTCCGTTGTTACTAGACCAGCTCAAACATCACAGTTTTAAAGATGTTTTCCCTAGGAAACGTCAAAATACCTGAAACGTGACTGGAAAAAAAAACCCTCCATAGATGTAGCTATGCAATATTTGTTGCAATCACTGGGGTTCATCTACTAGCTGAGGGACAACCCTATTAATTCTGCTGTATTAATACTAGTCCATTCTGTTTAAGCAACTCACAGTTTACTAGGAACAAATAAAGCTAATTATGTATAGCATATGAATTTTAACACCTTGTATGTACATATAAGCATATCTTTTGTGAAAGCTCGATGTTTAGAAGAGAAAGAAAATAGAAACAATGCAAGAGGACACTTTTTTACAGCTTCTTTTAACTGATATGGAACAGGAGATGTTCCTGATAGGTTTAGAAAGCTTCTTTATACCAATTGAGGCCACTGGCCATCTAGCCCAGGTTTGTTGATACCAAACACCAGCATCTCTCCAAGACTTCCACTAGGTATTTTGTAGCTGTGACTGGAAATGCCAGAGATTTAATTTGGGACTAGTTGCATAGGCAGTAAGAGTTATCTTCCAAGCATATAGAAATTGATAATCCCTGCTATATGCCACATTATTGTGGCACAGACACCCTGAGAAAGCATGCCAAAGCAAAAGGCAAGGAATTTGGGGGAAGGCACCTTCCATTCTTCATGAATACTCTTTTTTACCTTTTTAATGTCAACCTTGAGTTTGCTGTACAGCCACATTGGCTTTTTCAGATGCTTCCCATTTTTCATCTTCCACAAGATTGTTTGTGATTCTGCTTTTTGTAGCTTTTTCCCCCCAAAAAACTCCCACCCTTGTTGGGTGTCTTTTCCTTTTAGCCTTTCCTCTTTATTCTTTTCCCTAGTCTTTAGTCTAGCCATGGGATTCCACCCAGTGCTTACCCAAACCTGTCAAAATCAGCTTTCCTGCAATTCAAGATCCGTGTTCGACTATGCTTTTCTTTGACCTGTCCAACAATTGCAAATTCTAGTATTACATGGCCACTTCTCCCTAAAGTAGTGACTACTTTGCTTCTAACTCCTCCCTATTGTTCAGATTCAAGTCCAGGATTGCCAATCTCCTTGTTTCTTCCTCTACCTTTTGAAAGAGGAAATTTTCTGCAAGACATGATAGGAATTTGTTGGAGAACCTATGCTGAGGACATAGTCATCCAGCAGATATCAGAGCACTTGAAGTGCCCATAACCACTAATTCTTGTCTCTTTGGATTTCTGATATATTGTATACATTATATAATGCTACCCCACTTCCTTTTCTGTCACTTTGTTTCTGTTTGAATGGACTATATCCATCAATTGTAATGTTCCGTTCATGGGAGTTACTCACCAGGTCTTCATTATGCCTATAAAGTTATATTTGCCTTTCTGCTCTAGGACTTCAAGCTCATCTTGTTTGTTTCCCAAATTCTGTCCATTGGTGTATAGACATTCAAAATGTTGTTTGTTCTCATTTATTAATTTACTGTCAATCTTTTTTTTCCTGTGGATCCCATTTTCTCTCTGTCAGCTTCTCCTCTAGAATTCATATCGTTATGTTTAGAGCTTGCCTTTGGGCTGATATTTGAACTATCATCTCCACACACACCCCAGATTTAGTTTAAAGCCTTCTTGATCAGACTTGTCATGCTGCTACTCAAGATACTATTCCCAGTCTTTGTGAGGTGCAGTCCATCTGTATCCATTTAAGCATCATATTATCTAAGTCTGAAAATTATTACATTAATCCCAATAACTTTTTCAACTACTTTCAAAATGTCCCATCTCTCTTTCCTCATCCCACTTTTCCCCTTTATCTTCAGCTTACTTCAATTGAGCAGATGTAATTTGCACTCAGTTAGTGGAGGAGAGAGAAAGGGGAGAAGTCTTACCCTTACCAGTTCACTCAGGCAAAAACAAACTGCTGCAGTTTTTTCTAATGTGTGTGTCCATTGCTTTTGCTATCTTGACTACACTTTGATGTTGCTTGACCACACATGTCCCAATTTGCATTAATGAAATGTTGAAGGCTGGGAGGTGGGAGAGGAAGAAGAGGAGGAGGAGGAGATCATAGTATAAGCACAGGCAATAGTAGTAGCAGTTGGTTAACATGTATGGAAAGACCACGAGCTCTGTTAGCTGTGTGGTCTGGATGCTATGTAAACAAAGCAATATTATGCAAACTGGATGTGTCCATTAGTGACAAACTAGAATGTATCCATAGGAGGGCGACCAAAATGGTGGAGGGTCTGGAAGCCATGCTCTACGAGAAGCAGCTTAGGGAGCTCAGTATGTTTAGTCTGCAAAAGAGAAGGTTAAGAGGGGACATGATAGCCATGTTCAAATATTTGAAAGGCTGTCATATCGAAGAGGGAACAGGTTTGTTTTCCACTGCTCCAGAAACTAGGACAAGGAGCACTGGATTTAAGCCACAGGAAAAGAGATTTCACCTGAACCTCAGGATGGTCAGAGCTGTCCAGCAGTGGAATATGCTGCCTCAGAGTCTGATGGAGTTTCCTTCTTTGGAGGTTCTTAAACAGAGACTGGATGGCCATCTGTTGGGAGTGCTTTGATGTGTGTTCCTGCATTGCAGGGGTTGGAAAAGGAAGAGAAATTGAAGAAGTTTGGCATAACTCTCCTAATTACCAATTTGGACCTCAAGTATAAATAAGAAACAAAATATGAATGACCCAGATGTCCTAAAAACATGCTTAAGGATACTTGGACCTTTGAAGCACAAGCAGTTTTCTTAACTACTCAAGTTGCCAATGATTGACTCCCTTTTCGCATGCTGTTTCTAAAGCAAGAGGGCCCCTTAAGCATCATGTAAATGAGAGGAGCGGTCTTCATGATGCATTCCCATTTACTCAAGGGCCTGACGCGGACCACGCAGGCACCTTTTCATTTTCGACTGAAAGCCAAAAATGGTGCGCAGTCACGCAATGCTCCTGGGGCCTGCGCGCACTTACCTGGTGTGCGGTGCATCGGGAGCCGGGTTGTTCGCTCTTCCTGCCTCAGCGCTAGCCTGCAATTCCTAGGTTGTGCTGCTGTAGGAAGGGGTGGGGTGTTCACACGGCGCTTGCGCAACCAGGAAGCTGCTGCAGAACTCAAGCAGCAGGGAAGCGGCAGCATTCCTGCTGAGGCTTTTATGTGAGACGCCCTGCCCAGCCGCGCGAACGGGTAACGTGCAAAAAGGTCTTGTTAGAAAGCTGTAGAAAAAGAAATCTAGGTTATAATTTATGTATTAAAATTAGCTTATATAGACCCACAATAATAGTGTCGTGACAATGGAATACAGGGCTTTGGGGTCACGTGCATCACTGAGAGTCACTTGTTCAAGAGGTCTGCTTGTCTTCTTATACAACACAATTAGTGACTATTTCTGTTCATCTTTTATAGGAAGCAGACAATAGATGACATGTCTTCAAATATCTCAGCTGCTTGCTGCCTTTTTCTCTGTAGTGAAATATTTAGGCCATTTCTATAGTGCGATGGCCTGATTTTTTTTTTTTAAGTTCTGCTTTGGTTATGCCTCTTTATGTTTGCAGCTTTTATGTTTATACCTATAGTTAGAACCATGTAAACGAGACGAAAATGGTCTAGTTCAAGCTGCTGATGTGGCTGGGCCTTTTTAAACTGACTGACCTCAGACAGAAGTAACATAGAAAGCTGTCTCATGTCAAGTCTGATCATTGGTCCAATTTGCTGCAGATCTTAGGGACCTGTAACAGGTCTTTCCCACTTACATGTGGAGATGCCAGTTACTGAAGCTGAGACAAACCTTTTGCATGCCAAGTGTACGTCCTATCTCAAGTGGAATCACTAATTATTGAGAAACCAGATTGATTACAGGTACAGTGAGGAGTGAAAATATCACACCGATATTAAAATCACTCTACTGGCTACCAATTAGTTTCTGAGCAAAGTACAAAGTGTTGATTATTACCTTTAAAGTCCTACATGGTTTGGATCCAAGTTACCTGCAGGATCGTCTCCTCCCATACAATCCGCCCCATACACTCAGGTCCTCTGGAGGCCATTTACTTAAGCCAGCCAGGACCTTCTTGTCAGCTACCCTTAGACTGTGTAATGGCCTGCCAGAAGAGATTCGACAGCAAAATATGCTGGCTGCATTTTAAAAAGTACTAAAGACTTCCGGGGTTTCAATGGCGGCATGAGAGCCACATCAGCGAGAAGCTCTCGCTGAAGTGGCAACGACACATGGAACAGTCAGCAGAGGATCAGCTGGCAGAGAACACCCCCCCCCCGGTAAAGGGGGTCTGGAGGAAGCTAGCTGGGGGTCTATTACTGCCTTTCAGACTGAGAGCACCATCAAGGAGCCCAAAAAGTCAGAAGAAAGGGGAGGGGACCGAAGAGCGCTCACAGCCACATGTAAGTTGCTAGGTACTCAGCTTAGCGCCGTCCAAAACTTTTTTTAAATTTCCATTAAAAAGACTTAAGCAAAACCTATAAAGGAACTTAAGAAACGGACTCTAGCGAGGGGCAGCGCACTTTCTCAAAGGTAGAAAGATCGAGCCGATCGGGATATACAGAAAGGTGAGGGGAAAGGAAGAACCGAGTCGTTAATTGACAACAGTAAAAGATGAAAGAAGGCTGATTGGTAAAGCACAGAGTACAGAGAGAAAGTGAAAGTCAGTTTTCGGAAGGACTGAGTGGTTGAGGAAAGAATCCAGAAAAAGAAGACCATAAAGAGGCTGATTAATTAATTAAAAGAGCTTAAAGAAGAGAAATCACCTAACAAATTTGTGACCCTTTTGGGGGAGGCGCGGCGACAAGGGAGAGAATTTCTCCTTCTTCTGTCTCCCTTCTTTATGGTGTCTGCTTAATAACAAAGATCGTAAAACAGACATATAAGGGACAAAATATTGACAGATAAAAATTAAGAAATTAAGAAATTAAGAAGTTAAAGGAAAAGGAAAAGACTGAGATAAATCGAGACGAATTAGAGTTTGCGTATCTGAAAGACAAAGGAAAGGATAGGTGGAAAGGGCTTGAGCTCGCAGAGACCTTGAAGGAGAATCGGCTTGAGCTCGCCGAAGACAGTGGAGAGTGGGGGAGAGACTGTCTGACAGAGATTGGAAGAAAAGGCTAGAAGAAGAGAGAAGCGGTCAACGGAAATTTACCTGAATGGTTTGAAATGGATAGATCTTTTTTGCTGTTTTTTTTCCCCTTTCGTAATGAGCTAATCCTTTATTGAATGGGAGCTAATTGAGTAAAAAAAACAACAACAACTGTGGGGAGGTGAA